>OY283146.1:38874670-39436439 GCA_958299785.1 Medicago lupulina | reverse complement strand
TCAAGAAGTTTTTATAAGGTCTAGTGCATATACAGAGGTTCTACAAATTAAAATAAACATTTTAGAATGCTCATACGGATCCCCTAATGCACGAAACTAAAATCAAAAAGTGGTTGACAAAAGCCCAGCTCGCTTGAGCGAGGGCCTACTCGCTTGAGCGACCAAAATCACGTAAGGTCAGGTTCTGCACGCTTGTTGTTCGCTTACGGTACGCTTGAGCGACCTAAATCACGTAGCTTCAGGTTTTGCATGCTTGTGGTTCGCCTGTAGTTCGCTTGAGCGTGCGGTCATTGCAAATTTTGAGCACAAAGTTTGAATGCTCGCTTAAGCGACGGGTTGCTCGCTTAAGCGACCATTCATCTAGGTTGAGAAAAATGCTCTCGGATTTTCTAACCCTATCTCATTTAAAACCCAATTTTTAACCCCTGATCACCCAAAACGTGTTCTAACAAATGTTTGCAGGTTCAACATACAATAATGTGCAACAAAGAACACAAAACAACATCATCAAACAACAATTCAGCCCATTCTTATCAATTTCAAATTCTCCAAAAACCTAACTCTCATTCTCTCAATTCCAACTAATCATCATGTTAAATCAAAATCAGAATTATAACAATACTATTATTGAGAGATAGTCTCACGCTTACCTTAATTTCAGATGAATCAAAACTCTACAATCTCTCTGGTTCTTCACTTGGCTACCTTGGCTCTTCTCCCTTTTTCTCCCAAAAACTCACTGTACGTGAAAAGTGTTTCTGACTTTCTTTTCCTAACTCTCCCTATTATTTCTTAACTCCCTTTTCATTGCACTTAACTCCTACTAATTCCTATTAATTAAAAAGTAACCCCCAAAGCTCCAATAAATTCTATTTCTCACTATCTTTCTATTAAATAATAAAGACAACTAAATAATAAAATAACAATATACCAAATAATCACATAAATCATTTAAAATCATATAAAAGACTTAAAATCAACCAAAAATAATTAAATAAAAACTAGGGCGTTACAACTCTCCCCAACTTAAAGAATTTCGTCCTCGAAATATTACCTCAAGCAAACAACTCCGGATAAGACTCTTGCATCTTACTCTCCAGCTCCCAAGTCAAACTTTCACCAGTTACTCCACTCCAAACAACCTTCACTAGAGGTATCTCCTTGCCTCTTAACTTCTTCGCCTTACGATCTTCGATTCTCAACGGTAAAGTCTCCACCGTAAGGTTGTCTCTAACCTGCACATCATCTCTCAGAATCACATGCGAAGGATCCGCTACATACTTCCGAAGCTGCGACACATGAAACACATCATGCAAATTCGAAAGATGTGGTGGCAAATTCCCTATTATTTCTTATTTCTTAACTCCCTTTTCATTGCACTTAACTCCTACTAATTCCTATTAATTAAAAAGTAACCCCTAAAGCTCCAATAAATTCTATTTCTCACTATATTTCTATTAAATAATAAAAACAACTAAATAATAAAATAACAATATACCAAATAATCACATAAATCATTTAAAATCATATAATAGACTTAAAATTAACCAAAAATAATTAAATAAAAACTAGGGCGTTACAGTAACACCGCTTCACATCGGAAACAAACAATCTCAGTAGGAGTATCTCTTTTCCTGGGACCACGCTCGTCATTCAAACTCTTCTCACACTTATCAACCGGAGCGTTGTAAGGCTTACCACGACTCTGTTGTTGCTTACCCTTCTGCTCATTCATAATCTTGTAATGAGCTTTGGTGTCTTCCTCATAGATTTTGCAGCTACTCACCAAATTAGAAAACTGTCGGATCTTCTGGCATCCTATCGCCTGCTTGATCTCAGCACGCAAACCATTCTCGAACTTGATGCACTTAGAGAATTCAGCAGTCTCAGCAGTATAGTGCGGATAAAACTTGGCCAACTCAACAAACTTAGCAGCATACTCTATTACTGACATATCACCTTGCTTCAGCTCCAGGAACTCAATTTCCTTCTTTTCATGAACATCTTCCGGAAAGTACCTATTCAGAAATTCTCTCCTAAAGACAGCTCATGTAATTGCCTCTATTCCGTTCTCCAGAAGCGGACGAGTAGTTACCCACCAATCATCAGCCTCCTCAGCCAACATATGCGTATCAAAACGCACCATCTGAGCTTCATTGCATTGCATGACTCGAAAAATTCTCTCAACTTCCTTGAGCCACGTCTGAGCTCCAGGATTATACCTTCCCTTGAAAGTAGGTGGATGATTCCTCAGAAAAGTTTCCAACATACGAACCCCATCATTACCACCAGCATTAGGTTGTTGCCCCACAACTTGAGCCATAGCTTGCAACGCAACAACAATAGCAGTATCATTCCTTCTAGCCATTCTCTGTTCACTACACAACAACAATCATAAGAAAACACAACGACTAAACTACTTGGCCGGATGGACCGACCTGCTCTAATACCAGTTGTAACACCCTGTTTTCCCAACATGTAAAATAATACATAATAATCAGAGTATTCAACTTAAACAAGATGTCACACTTCTTTAAAATATAAATAGAGTAAAATTACTATTTATTCAAACACCTCTTGTCAACAATTCAAATTACATTGCAGCGGAAAAACCTTTCATTATTCAACAAAATGGCACTACGGCCTCAACATAAACAACTTCTTAAAAATCCCATTTCAAATGGTTCATAAACATAATTCATAATAATACATAACAAATGGAAAGCAACACAAATATTCCCATCCCGTTACGTATCAAAGCGACCCTAAGATGACGTCCGAGAGACTCAACTCTCATCAACAGCTAATCTTGGTTATCTGCACGTTACCCACGTAGAGGCAACATTCAAACAGAAGGGGTGAGATTTCACATTCAATAACAATAAGTATATAATTCATCAATAGAATTTAACAATATAAATAACAACAATTTAACAATGTTAATACTTCACATAATAACAACTCATTAATTTATTTGACAACTTGACAACAACGACAATGCATCAACAACGACACCAAACGTGACAACGAAACAACAACGACATCAACATGCATGTGGTACCAATCAGGGCATCAAGCCCCCAACTTATAGAGCATAGGCCCTCAGGGCATCAAGCCCCCAACTTATAGAGCATAGGCCCTCAGGGCATCAAGCCCCCAACTTATATATGAATGATTAAACATTCAACGGAGCATCAAGCCCCCAACTTAAATGATTATGCATGGACTCAGCAACCAATGGAACAACAACCAACAACTTCAACAACTTAGACAACAACTTACAACTTAACGACAACAACAGCAACGACATTAATATCATAAATTCATATTAAAATAACTACAACAAATTTGCACATCAACTCAAAGCCACTGAAAAGATAGATCAGCTATCAACAAATTTCATGTTCATATCAAAGTCTAAATCAAAACGGAAACATGTGAAAAGACACAAGAACATAAACGGGCAGTCTGCTACTACACAGCTCGCGAGGCGAGAGCAGCTACTCGCGAAGGCGAGCACACCTCAAGAAAAACTCGTGAGGCGAGGAAGATTACTCTCCTAAGGGCTACATGGGTTAGGAAGATTACTCGCCTAAGGGCTACGATAATGTTTAGATGCATGCTAATCTTGTTTTGTCTTTGATTACGATTAATGTAATTCTAACCCCCAGTGGTCTTGGTGGACCGCCTGTAACACCCTATTTTATTTATTTAATTATTTGATTGAGTTTATAGTCTTTTTGAATAATTTATTTGATTTATGGTGATGTGTGTTAGTCTTGTGTTATGTGTTGGTGTTTTAGTAGCATATTATATTATAATATATATGTTATTTGGTGTAAAGATATATGTTTATTTGGTGTAGAAATATATATGTTATTTGGTGTAAAAATATATGTGTTATTTGGTGTAGAAATATTATGTTATTTGGTGTAGAAATATATATGTTATTTGACGCAGAAATATTATGTTATTTGTCATAGAAATATATTTGTTATGTGGTGTAGAGATATATTTGTTATAGAAATATATTTGTTTATTTAATTATTTTTCTTGAGATAGAGTCGAATTATATGATTTATTTAATTATGTGATATGTTGATATTTTATTGAGTTGCTTTATTTTATTATTTAGTGGAAGAATATATTTAGTGGGAGAATATATTTAGCGGAGAAATATAATTATTTAGAATAATGAGGCTTTGGGGCAGAATTGGAATTAAGAGAAAATAATTAGGTTAAGGTTTATATAAAAAGGAGAGCTAGAGTTAGAAAATATATTAGGTGCAAAACTGTTTTGGAGAAAGAGGAGAAACCTAGAGAAAGAGGAGAAACGAAGAGAAGAGAAGAGTCAGAGAAGGAGAAGTTTGTAGAACCTTGTTGTCAATTAATCCTAAGGTAAGGGTGGGACTAGCTTTCTCTAATAATGGGTTGTATAATTCTGAAAAAGGGTCTAACCTTGTAGTTGTTGTTAGATTTGACGTTGTAGAAATTAAGGTTAGATTCCATTCATAATCTTTTGTATAATCTCTTTTTCTACTTCTACCCATAAGTGCCTATTTGTAATAAAGTGATTATTGTGGATTTAATTGGTGAAATTTGTGCTTATGTTTTGATGCAATGTTTGGGTATGTGAATTAGATATTAATTGATGAGCAAAGATGATTTATTTGATTAAGTGTAATTTGTGAATTATTTCATGATGTGAAATTGATGTGCCCTTTTTGAAGTTGTGTGATAAAAAGATGTGTTATATAAAGATGTGATATTTGAAGATTGTTGCATTTGAGTCGTGTCGTTGCATTAAGTCGTGTTGTTGCATAACATAGTCAGCGATGGGGGCTTAATGCTTGACAGGTCCTTTTATGACCTTTAGCGATGGGGGCTCAATGCCTGACAGGTCCTATTTGACCTTTAGCGATGGGGGCTTATGCCCTGATGGTACCACATGCATATTGCATTGTCGAGTCGACGTGATGTTAAAATGAGTTGTTGTTGTCGTTGCATTGTAGAGTCGTCATTGCATAATATAATTGATGATCATTTGAGGAGTTGTTGTTGTTGTTGATTATGATGTTGTTGTTGTTGCTGATGATGTTGTTGTTGATGATGATGTTGTTGTTGCTGTTTTACCTTTATTAAATGATGTTAGGTGATGTTTATTCTATGCTGGATATATGGTTGTTGATTATTCTTTTAAAGAATTATATGCTTATTATTATTGAATGTGAAATCTCACCCCTTCTGCTTGAAAATGTTGCTCTTCGTATGGGTAACTTGCAGGTGATCAAAATTAGTTGTTGATTGTTGTTGTGCGTGACTACCTCTCACTGTGTCTTTAGGTGCTCTGATACGTAACGGGATGGGGAACATTGTTATTGTTTTCTATTCTTTACGTGTTATTTTTATGAGATTCTATGAACATGATGTTGAAACATTTTGATGAGATTTTACGTTGAGGCCTTCGTGCCAAAGTTGTTTAAGGTTTTTGAATTAAATTCCGCTCCGAAGTATTTGAGATTTTATTTTGAGATGTTTTGAAGAATAAATTATTATTTATTCCATTTGTGATTTCTAAGAAATGTAGCATTCTGTTTAAGTTGTGAATACTCTGATTATTTTTAAGAAATTTATATATTGGGAAAACGGGGTGTTACAGATAGCCCTATGCTCCCTCCCAACTTTGAGTTCCCTGTCTACGAGGCTATGGTGGAGGAGGATGAAGAAATTCCTGATGAGATTAGATGGATGTTAGAGCAACAAAGAAAGGCTATTCAGCCTCATCAGGAAGAGATAGAGACTATCAACTTGGGCACCGATGAAGTTAAGAAAGAGATCAAGATCAGAGCATTACTAGAGTACGCGGATATATTTGCATGGTCGTACAAAGACATGCTGGGTCTAGACCCTGAAGTTGTGGAGCACCGTTTATCTTTGAAGCCCGAGGGTCCTCCGGTTAAGCAGAATTTAAGAAGATGTCATCCTGATATGGCCCTCAAGATTAAAGAGGAAGTGCGGAAGAAAATTGATGCAGGTTTTCTAGTCACGTCAGAATATCCTCAATGGTTGGCCAACATAGTGCCTGTTCCGAAGAAAGATGGCAAGGTCAGAATGTGTGTCGATTACCGTAACTTGAACAAGACTAGTCCGAAGGATGATTTCCCTTTACCTCACATTGATGTATTGGTTGATAGTACTGCTAAATGCAAGGTTTTCTCCTTGATGGACGGTTTCTCCAGTTATAACCAGATCAAAATGGCTCCGGAAGATAGAGAGAAGACATCTTTTATCACGCCATGGGGCACTTTCTGCTATTTGGTAATGCCGTTTGGTTTGATAAATGTTGTTGCCACCTACCAGAGAGGTATAACCAGGTACTGAAGAATAACATGTATAATATTTGTTGAAGATGTTTAGACGGCTGAGGAAGTACAAGGTCCGTTTGAATCCTAATAAGTGTACCTTCAGTGTTAGATCCGGGAAACTCCTAGGCTTTATTGTTAGTCAAAAAGGCATTGAAGTTGATCCCGACAAAGTTAGAGCTCTCAGAGAAATGTCTGCTCCAAAAACAGAGAAACAAGTCAGAGGATTTCTTGGAAGACTGAATTACATCTCCATATTCATCTCCCATATGACTGCCACGTGTGGGCCAATGTTCAAGTTACTCCGTAAAGAACAAGGGATCATTTGGACAGAAGATTGCCAGAAAGCCTTCAATAGAATCAAAGAGTACTTGTTAGAACCTCCAATTCTTATTCCTCCAGTGGAAGGGAGACCTTTGATTATGTATTTCACTATGGTAGAAGACTCTATGGGTTGTGTACTTGGGCAACATGATGAAATTGGTAAGAAGGAGCATGCAATTTATTACTTGAGTAAGAAGTTTACTGATTGTGAGTCTCGCTACCCCGTACTAGAGAAGACTTGTTGTGCTTTAGCCTGGGCTGCCAAGCGTCTTCATCACTACATGGTCAATCATACTACTTGGTTGATATCCAAAATGGACCTGATCAAGTACATCTTCGAGAAACCTGCTTTAACAGGAAGAATTGCTCAGTGGCAGATGTTATTGTCCGAATATGACATTGTTTACCGCACTCATAAAGAAATTAAGGGTAGTATTCTTGTTGATCATTTGGCTCACCAACCGGTTGACGATTACCAGCAAATCAAGTTTGATTTCTCGAATGAAGAGATCATGTATTTGAAGATGAAAGATTGTGATGAACCGTTGTTTGGTGAAGGTCCTGATCCCTGATCTAAATGGGGCATGATATTCGATGGTACAGTTAATGTCTATGGTAGCGGAATTGGGGAAATTCTCATCACTCCTAAGGGCACTCACATCCCATTTACTGCAAGACTACAGTTTGATTGTACGAATAACATTGTAGAGTATGAAGCTTGCATTATGGGAATTGAAGAAGCTATTGATTTGAGGATTAAGAAGATTGATATATATATGGAGATTCAACTTTAGTGATTAATCAGATCAAAGGGAAGTGGGAAACTCACCATGCCGGTTTGATCCCGTACAGAGATTATGCAAGACGTTTGCTGACTTTCTTCAATAAGGTCGAATTACACTACCTTCCTCGTGATGAGAATCAGATGGTAGATGCTTTGGCCACCTTAGCCTCAATGATCAAAGTTAGTCATCCCAATCGTGTACCATTGATCAGTGTCCGTTTCCTTGAAAGGCCCGCTTATGTGTTCGCAGATGAAGCAGTTTTTGACGACAAGCCGTGGTTTCATGATATCAAGGTTTTCCTTCAAACTTAAGAGTATCCGTCGGGCGCATCCCGCAAAGATAAGAAGACTTTAAGAAGGTTGACTTGTAGTTTTTTCTTGAATGGTGGTGTACTATACAAAAGGAAGTTTGATGCGGTTTTGCTCAGATGTGTGGATCGACATGAAGAAGATTTATTAATGCATGAGATACATGAAGGCTCGTTCGAGACTCATTCTAATGGGTATGCAATGGCTAAGAAAGCATTGAGAGCAGGTTACTACTAGATAACAATGCAAGTTGACTGCTATAATCATTGTAAGAAGTGCCACAAGTGCCAGATTTATGCTGATAAAATCCATATACCGCCATCGATGCTCAATGTCATCTCTTCTCTGTGGCCTTTCTCTATGTGGGGCATTGACATGATATGCCGCATTGAACCAAAAGCTTCCAATGGACATCGTTTTATACTAGTGGCTATTGATTATTTCACCAAGTGGGTTGAAGCAGCTTCTTATGCTAATGTAACCAAGCAAGTGGTGGTCTGTTTCATCAAGAATAATATCATCAGTCACTATGGGGTTCCTAGAAAAATTATCACGGATAATAGTACGAATTTAAATAACAATATGATGAAGGAATTGTGTAGTGACTTCAAGATTGAGCATCATAACTCTTCACCTTACAGACCTCAGATGAATGGTGCAGTTGAGGCCGCAAACAAGAATATTAAGAAGATTGTGCAGAAGATGGTGGTCACTTATAAGGATTGGCATGAGATGTTGCCCTATGCTTTGTATGGATGTCGTACTTCAATATGTACTTCAACAGGGGCAACCCCTTTCTCTTTGGTATATGGCATGGAGGTTGTACTCCCTGTAGAGGTTGAGATCCCGACATTAAGAGTCTTGATGGAAGCTGAGTTGACAGAAGCTGAATGGTGTCAGAATAGATATGATCAGCTAAATTTGATTGAAGAAAAATGCATGGCTGCTTTGTGTCATGGACAACTATATCAGTCAAGGATGAAACAAGCATTTGACAAGAGGGTGCGTCCCCGTGAGTTCAAGGAAGGTGACCTTGTGGTCAAGAGTATTAAGTCTTTCCAGCCAGACCCCAGGGGAAAGTGGACGCCTAACTATGAAGGCCCTTATGTAGTAAATAGGGCTTTCTCCGGTGGTGCTTTAATTCTTACAACTATGGACGGTGATGAGCTCCTTTGTCCCGTGAATTCTGATATAGTCAAGAAATACTTTGTCTAAAAATATATATATATATATATATATATATATATATATATATATATAAAAGAACAGCTCGGCAGGTCGAAAACCCGCAAGGGCGGTTTGAACCAAAAATGAGTGTCTAGGTGGACTGAAAACCCGAAAGGGCGGTCCAGGCAAAAATTAGAGACATAAAAAGAATGAAAATGAAAAAATAGTATACAAAAAAAAAAGATTAATGACAAAGTAACTGCATCAGATTAAGATTAAGCATCAATCACTTAGGGCACCTTAGCTTTCAGAAGTTCTCCGAAGCAAAGCGTCTAAGCAGCGGAATTCAAAGTTATTAGGGGATATAGTGGTTATTCATGTTCAATGTACCTTCCCCATATAATTATCATTTTCCAAATTTTGTAATCCGTGGAGCCATGTCTTTGGTCAGTTACCACTCTTTTAAATCAATTTGAGCCAGTGTCCCTTTATTTAGAATTCTTAGTTATTCTATGTGCAAAATTTCTTCCATTTTTAATGTTGATACTTGAAGCAAAAACTTTAAAAAAAATTAATTTTTTTTTAACTTCTATTTGTTTTCTTTTGAAAAAGAACAAAAATGTCAAACATATTAGTTTTGAAGTCATGTATCATAGGAGCGTGTTACCATCCGTCTCAAGAACAGTTTGTCCTACAGGAGAAACATAGTCATTGCTAAAAAAAAAGGAAGGAAGGAAAAGAAAAAGGAAGGCTCGCTAAGTCGAAAACCCGAAAGGGCGGTTTAGGCAAAAATGAGCGTCCCGTTGGATTGAAAACCTAAAAGGGCGATCCAAGCAAAAATTAGGGACATAAAAAAGAAAATATATTCCCGGTGGATTGAAAACCTGAAAAGGCGATGCAGACAAAAGTTGGGGATTCAAAAAAAAAAACCAAAAGAAAAGCAATGACTATGGGAGCACGGGTTTCTGAAGGTACTTTGGTTCAGTTCAGAATTGGCGACTTCTGTCATGTTTTGCCTTATGGGTTGTACCCCGCTATCGGTTTTATTATTGGGCTTTTTTCCCCATCAGTGGTTTGTTTGTTTGTGCTTTACCCTGATTGTTGGTTTGCTCGAAGGGCGTTATCCTGATCAAATCGTTTGACTCATTCCAGTAATGTTATCCCCATTGGGACTTGCCGAGTGTTTGTATTACGACGTTGGGCCACTTTCTCCTTGACCTGCCCAATTTTGTCTCAACAGTTTACCGTTGTACTGTTATATAAACCTCATACATTCATCCATTCATTCATTCATGCATCTGTAGCTCGCATACCATTCATACATGTTTGCATTTTTACTTTGTACTACGTGAAAGGGTTATCCCCAATGTGTCCGACCTAAAAGTGTTAACCAATCAAGTTTGTTTTTAAGAGGCAGGTCCCACCTAGTAATCATTTTACCAAATATTTCCCCAATGTCTTTTCAAACCATACCTTGAATGCCCTTTGTTAAAATTTATCATATTCATCTTTACTAGTTTAAAGGTAATAGACACGTCTCTCCTCGCATATTTTCATGCATATTCGTCGGTTACTACTCCAAAGGTAATCGACAAGATTTATTTTCTTGCACATTCGTCGGTTACTATTTTAAAGGTAATCGACATGATTTATTTTCAGCACATTCGTCGGTTACTATTTCAAAGGTAATCGGCATGATTTATTTTCAGCATATTCGTCGGTTACTATTTCAAAAGTAATCGGCATGATTTATTTTCAGCACATTCGTCGGTTACTATTTCAAAGGCCGATTTATTTTCAGCACATTCATCAGTTACTATTTCAAAGGTAATCAGCATGATTTATTTTCAACACATTCGTCGGTTACTATTTCAAAGGTAATCGGCAAGATTTATTTTCAGCACATTCGTCGGTTACTATTTCAAAGGTAATCGGCAGAATTTATTTTCATACATATTCGTCGGTTACTACTTCAAAGGTAATCGGCAGGATTTATTTTCATGCATATTCGTCGATTACTACTTCAAAGGTAATCGACAGGATCTATTTTCATGCATATTCGTCAGTTACCATTTCAAAGGTAATCGGCATGATCTATTTTCATGCACATTCGTCGGTTACTATTTCAAAGGTAATCGGCATGATCTATTTTCATGCATATTCGTCAGTTACCATTTTAAAGGTAATTGAGAGGATTTATTTGCACATTCGTCTTTACCATTTCAAAGGTAATAAGCAGATTTATTTTCCTCAATATTCGTCTTTTACCATTTCAAAGGTAATAACCAGATTTACTTTGAGCATACTTGTCGGTTACCATTTTAAAGGTAATAGGCAGTCTTTCGTCCCCAGTGATACTTATCAATTTGTTCCCTACTCATCATTTCAACTGGTCAAAATTGGTTTACTTGATATTTAAGTCTCTTTGACCCGTCGATTTAAAAATTTAATCTTTTTTAATCCCCGTGACGGAGAAACTTAAATAGGGGCATCTGTCATACCCCAAATTTTGACCAGGGTCTTCCGTTTAACCATCATTTTATGTGCTTTTTAAAACTCATTTTATTCGCCTTTAATCCCCCTTTTATTCACATTTTTATCCGCATTTTAACCGTATTTTAGCGCTCGTCGCGTTGGTATTTTAATTCTCAATTTTATTTACATTTTTACGCTCGTCGCATTAGCATTTTAATTCTCAATTTTATTTGCATTTTCGTTTGCATTTTTACGCTCGTCGCGTTAGCATTTTAATTCTCAATTTTATTTGCATTTTCGTTTGTATTTTAACGCTCGTCGCGGTGGTATTCTAATTCTCATTTTTATTTGTATTTTTAAAAAAACTGGTTGCACTCGTGTTTTATTTCTCGTTTTGTTCGCTTTCGAAAGTTTTCATTCGTATTTTAAAAGCCGTGTGTTTTGTCGTCTCAGACGAAATTTCGGCAGAGATGTATTTTAAAACACCTCATTTTGGTTACCGAAAGGGACAGTTTTAGGTTTTCTTTGTCATTATTATTATTTCTTTTGTCTTTATATTTTTCAGTGTTATTTTAGTTCTTTTTCTTTTATTTTTAAATAATTTTCGTTTTTTATTATTATTAGTTATTTCATATTCTGTTTTTTTACTATTTTGTCCATTTTCCTTTAGTTATTTGGTCCAACCATGTCCAGGTGTCCAAAGCCTATTGGTCCTTCAATCCAAAACCCTAGTTCTGGCTGTAACGCCCTAGTTGTTATTTAATTATTTTTGGTTGATTTTAAGTATTTTATATGCTTTAAAATGATTTATGTGATTTATGTGGTGTGTTGTATTGTATTATATGGTTATTTTTATTATTTAATAGAATAAGTAAGAAAATAATATTTATTGAGGTTTTGGGGATTAATGAGTTATTATTGAAATTTAAGGGAGTTAAGGAAAATAGAGTGGGGGTTACATTTTGGTGAGAATAGGAAAGAATTAGTCAGTAAACATTTTTATACGTACAAGAGAAAAGAAGAGTTTTTGAGAGTAAGAGGAGGAAACCAAGAACAAGGGAGAAGAGCCAAGGGAGAGCTTGATTTCTGTAGAGTTTGATTCATCTGTGATTCAGGTAAGGGTGAGGCTATCTCTCAATAATAGTATTGTTATAATTCTGATTTTGATCTTAACATGATGTTAGTGAGAATTGAGAGAATGAAGATTAGGTTTTTGAAGAATATGAACAATTGATGAGAAACAAGATGAATTGATGTTTGATGATGTTGTTGTTTTGTGTACCTTGTTGTGCATTGTTGCATATTGAACCCATAAACATCTGTTAGAACACGTTTTGGGTAATCAGGGGTTGAAAATTGAGTTTTGGTTGAGATAGGGTTAGAAAACCCGTAGAGCTTTTTCCTACCCAGATGATCGCACGCTTAAGCGTCCATTTGCACGCTCAAGTGAGCATTCAAACTTATGCCCAGATTTTGAAACTGATCGCACGCTCAAGCGAGCTTCAAGCGACCTCCAAGCGTGCATTTTCCGAACTTTCGTCATTTACGCACGCTCAAGCGTCCACTTGCACGCTTAAGCGTGCTGGGTCCTGTACAGCATCCCCTGTTTTGCGTTCTTGCATCCTTTTCTCACATTTCTGTTTTGAATTTGGCTTTCGATGTAAACATGAAAGTTGTAGACAATTGAGTTATCCTTCTAATGGATTTGGATTGACTTGAAAATGTTTTATGGATTTTGAGTTATGATGAAAATACTCCAAGTGGGTCTTGAGGAAAACTTTAAGAAAACTTAGCATAACTTTTTCGGTGTTGGTCCAAAACCTATGGTTAGTTCCCAAACTTCAAACTTAAGTATGAGAGGTTAAATTGAGGTGTTTTATGAGTATTTAACTTATGCCTAGTTTGATCAAATTTGATTTCCTTTTGAGAAATGTTTCTTTGATTTATTTAACCTTATTTATGTATCAATTATTATAAATGGAAGTGAAGCTAGGTGAATACTTGTATATATAAATAAATATAATTATATATATGCTATATTGTTGATTTCCGTTGTTGTTGTCGTTGTTGTCCAAGTTGAGGAGTGTGTCATAAATGATTAGGCACAGTTGTTGTTGTTGTTGTCGTTGTCGTTGCTGTTGTTGTTGGGTTGTATGCTGATATACACCACGAGTCTTTCATACTCATGCATCGTTGGGGGCTCATGCCTTGGAATGTTAATCATTCAAATGTTGAGGGCTCATGCCCTGGAACGCCTTATCGTTCAACTGTTGAGGGCTCATGCCCTGGGATGCTTTAACCATCCAAATTGTTGAGGGCTCATGCCCTGGAATGCTTTGTCATTCAAACACTTTAAAATGGTACCACATGCATTTTGCATTAGCTGTTGTCGTTGGAGCATTGTCGTAGTCGTTGTTGTTGGTTGTCATCGTTGTGTCATTGCATGGTCAATGTCGTTGGTTAAGCTGTTGTTGTGTTGTTGTTGTTGGATGAACTGTATATGTTGTTATCCATGATATATATTTATATATTGAAGTATTTTGTTGAATTTAGGGTGTTAGATTCAATTGATGGATTATAATTCTATTATTATTGTTTGAGAATCTCACCCCTTCTGCTTGAAAATGTTACTCTTCGTATGGGTAACTTGCAGGTATTGAAGATTAGTAGGATGTCTGGCTCAAGTGTCTTAGGGCTCTGATACGTAATGGGATGGGGAAACGTCTTGTTCTTTCATTCCTTTAAGTATCGAATTTTGAAAACAATGTTGTTGCAGTTTATTTTTGTTGAACAATATTTTGTACTGTTGAGGCCTTTGTGCCAAGATTTTGTTGGAGGTTGATATTAATTTAAAAGAACTTTCTGCTGCAAATTATGAGATTAAATGTTGTTGAAAATAAATAGTATATTTTCTATTTATGAAATTTTTGAAAAAGCAGTGTAATGCACCGTTGTTAATTTACTCTGATTATTTATATTCAAATTACGTTGTGGGAGAACAAGGTGTTACACTGGCAGTATAAATAGACTGTCATTTATTACACTGTGGGGAGGGGAGTCAGAATCAGTCAGAATTTTCACCCAATCATTGGGAGCAGCTGCAATTAAACCACAAACACAAAAACCCTTTTGTAACGCCCGCTTTGAACTATTTTATTTATTTAATTATTTGATTGAGTTTAGAGTCTTTTTAAATAATTTATTTGATTTATGGTGATGTGTGTTATTTTTGTGTTATATGTTGGTGTTTTAGTAGCATATTATATTATAATATATATGTTATTTGGTGTAGAGATATTATGTTATTTGGTGTAAAAATATATTCGTTATGTGGTGTAGAAATACTATGTTATTTGTTATAAAAATATATATGTTATTTGGTGTAGAAATATTATGTTATTTGGTGTGAAAATATATTTGTTATGTGGTGTAGAAATACTATGTTATTTGTTATAAAAATATATGTGTTATTTGGTGTAGAAATATATATGTTATTTTGTGTAAAAATATATTGTGTTATTTGTTATAGAAATATGTTTGTTATGTAGAGATATATTTGTTATAGAAATATGTTTGTTATGTAGAGATATATTTGTTATAGAAATATATTCGTTATTTGGTTTGAAAATATATTTGTTATTTGTGTAGAAATATATATATATTATCTAGTGTAGAAATATATTTGTTTTAGAAATAATAAGATATGATGATATAATATAATATATATTTTGATGATGTGTGCTTTTATGTATTTTTAGTATTATCTTATTTGATTTATAATATAATATATTTAATTAAATATGGGTTGTTACATAATTTTAGAGAATTAGAGGGAAGGAGTAGAAATAAGATAAGATGAGTAAGAGAATATTAATAAGAGAATTAGGATGTTAATGTTGGTCTAAGTTGTTTAAATTGTAAGATGTTGATCCAAATTATTGGAGTCATATGAGATGTCTAAGTTGTTTAAGTTGTAAGACGTTGAGTCCATGCATACTCATTTAAGTTGAGGGCTTGATGCCCTGTAATGTATATTTATACATATTACGTTGAGGGCTTGATGCCCTGTGAGCCTATTTACGCTTATACGTTGAGGGCTTGATGCCCTGGTTGGTACCACTTGCATGATTAAGAGGTCGTAGTTGTATTTTGTCGAGATGGTCTGAGATGAATAAGAAGTCTAAGTTGCATTGTTAAGTTGAAGTTGTGTCGTTGTTATTTAACCTTGAGTTGTTGATGAAACTTTATATGAAGGACTATTATTAGTTAAT
Source organism: Medicago lupulina (assembly GCA_958299785.1). NCBI lineage: Eukaryota > Viridiplantae > Streptophyta > Magnoliopsida > Fabales > Fabaceae > Medicago > Medicago lupulina. The sequence goes on along the minus strand of OY283146.1, from coordinate 39,420,747 downwards.
GACGATGTCTATGATGATAAGTGAAGTAGTAAATGAATAATTATGTGAGATAACATTATTAAATGAAGCTGAATTAAGTTGTTAAATGCATTTTGTTTGTATTATATGCTTATTATTATTGAATGTGAAATCTCACCCCTTCTGTTGGAATTGCCGCCTTGTGGGCAAGTGCAGGTAACCAAGATTAGGTGCAGTCGTGTGAGGCTTCCCTCGGTTGTGTCTAGGTGCTCTGATACGTAACGGGATGGGGAACCTTTGATTATGTTTTCTCTGTTCCTTGCGTATTCTTTTATTTTGACTTTCATGATTATGATTATGTTGAGAATTTTCTGAGACGTTGATGAGGCCTGCGTGCCAGAAACTTTTGTGATGATTTTAATGATTTCCGCTGCAATGTTTGAATATTTTTAAATGACTATTTTCCTGAAGGAATAAATTATTATTTATCCATTACTTGAGATGTTTTAAAGAATGTGACGCTCCGTTATGTGTTCACTCTGATTATTTATTTTAAAGAAATTTTTATGCTGGGAAAACGGGGTGTTACAATTGGTATCAGAGCAGGTTGGTCCGTCCGGCCAAGTAGATGAGTCGTTGTGTCGTGTGACGATTGAATATTGTCGTTTTGTTTTCTAATTAATGGTTATGTTTTATTATGTGATCATGTTTGGCTGACTAACTTTAAATATGTGTTTATATATTAAAACGGAGTAGTTTGGATGAACTCCGGCGGTGGCACCGTCACCCTAGGGTGGTCGGCCACCGCGCCGGAGAAAGGTTGAAGATGAGTGTTCATCTTTTTGTTCTTGTCTTTTTTTAGAGAGAGATGAGAGAAAAATTGTTTCAGAAAGAAGTAGAGAGAGAAAATTGAAGGACTTATGCTTGTTTATAGTGGAAGATTTCTTTTATACTCAGTCCCTTCTATTTGATTCCACGTTATGCAAGTTTATAGTACCTATGTGAACCTTCAGATTTGAGGCGTTAGATCTCAGATCTAACGGTTCAAAGTGCTTCCTCCGTTTATTCATGCGCTACTCTTTAACTGTTGTCTACTGTGTTCATGTTTTCTTAAATTCCTTGATCTTTGATCAGGCGGCTGTGATGAGTTTCACTGTGATCAGATCTGAACCTTCTGATTCATCTGACGGTTCAGATCTATCCAGTATGAGCCCATTTTTCTTTATTATCTTTCTCTACTGTTTTACTATTTTTACCACTTCTTTTTTACTTTCTGCACCTCTTTTACTTAAAATCTTTCCTCTAAAAACTTACAAAAATATTGTGATTTGTTTAATTGTTATTTACGTTTTTGTTTTTATTTTACATTTGCATTTTATTACTCTTCATCATCTCATACATATTTTATTTCCTTGTCATTTATATTTATTGTCACTATTTTTAATGTATATTTAGGACTTGATGTAATTTTATTTTCCGCATTTTATTTTTCTTGTCATTTATATTTTGCTTGAGCTTTAGCATGTATCTAGGTCCCATGTAAATATCCAATAATGAGAATATGCACCGACACCATGACACACTTGTTTACCTTTTATGTCAAAACCGCAATCGAGGACGAAATATGAATTAGGGACAAACTAGGACTAAAAACTTGACTAATATGAATGCCTTAAAATTGGACAACTAGTAATTTTAGGTTTGAGATTTTACTATGGGATCCAATATCCCCGGTATTTATTTTTACGCTTTTCTGTTACGTTTTACGTATAGTTTTTTACCGTTAGTTAAAAAAAAACATAATTTTCAAAAAAATCAAATAATCAAAACACCAAAAATATTTTCTCAAGAAACCTTGGATTTTAACCTAAGAGATCTTTTTCCTTTATTTTCTTAATCAAATTTTTAATCAATTTTAATCTACACTTAGACTTGTTTTCTTGTAATTAAAATCGACCAACTTCACACCATTTTATTCTTCTATACCTTGAGGTCTCGCAACACTTCTAAAAATCCATTTTTAAAAACCCTAAAATCAACACAACCCACCAAATAAATTTTTAAGGGTGAACTACATGATTTTGATCCCACTTGTGGGTATGTAGGCAAAAGACTTATGTCTTTCCAAATCAATAAAAACAACAAAAAAAACATACTTCTTCTCCCTCCATTCTTTCACTTAGACTTTAGGCAATATTTTACAAATAAATAAGCAAGCAATTAGCACAAGATAATTTAGGCAAGAGGCTCCTTCGGAGTACCGAAGTCGTTTAGGTTGCTTAACACCTTCCCTATTCGCAACCAACCCCGGGACCTTGATCTCATAAGGGTTTTTACTCACTTTTTCCCTTCCCACGAATAAAAGTTGAGAGTTCAAAGATTGAAGGTTCAAAACCAATTAATGGATTGATACCTGAAAATCACGAGCACAATGTCTTATTGTGTTGATTTTGATTCTGATATTAACGGGTCTGTGTTTGAGAAAGGGGTGGTGGTGGACGAGGGAAAAGGGAAGAGGGAGGAGAAGTGGAAGAAGAGATTTAAGGGGTAGTTTTGTCATTTTTGAGTGGGTTGATGAGTGCAGGGGTATTTTTGTCCATTCGTATCACCTTTTGCTCACTTAGACTGTCATGTCAGCTAATCAGTGACATGGTAGTGATTAACTGAGTCAAGGGACGAAATTTTAGATGATTAAACATTGCAAGGCCAATTTGCAAGGATTAGCGATTATAGGGACCAACTTTTAAACTACCCCTCATTGCAAGGATGAAATACATAATAAAGCCATTATTTTCATAATTACATGTTCTCTCTTATTTTCAGGCAATTTTTAGCATGGAGAATAATTGTGCACAAATTACTTTAGTAGATGATACAATTTTGGTGATGGTCCTAAGAAATTGAATCATTCTAATCTCGTTTTGGTTCATTGGCCTAACTTGTTAAAGTGGTGAATTGTATTATACGAAAACTAGCTGAAGATATATTCATTGAACTTTTCTATCTTGTAATTCTTTCGTGGATAAGATTGAATGTGAATATATGTTGATTGATGATTATATATGTTGAGTGCATATATGTTGTTGTTGGTGAATATATATATATATATATATATATATATATATATATATGTTGTTGGTGGTGATGATATATGTAATGTACATATATGTTGTTGATATTCCTCATTCATGTTGTTGGTGATGAATATGTTGGTGTGAACTTGTGAAATTTGCATGAAGCACATTTTGTTGTGGTCGAGTCCTAGTTCACACACATTGTTGTTGTAGTTGTCTTTCATCTCCAATTGTTGTTGTTCAATACTTCGGTATTCTTTATGCGGGTTGTTATGGCGTGTTTATAAGCGCCAGGTGCGTCGGCCTCAGAGATGAAAGAAATTTGGTACCACACTTAGTCGAGTCGTCTAGACACATTATATGTTTCTAGGAAGAGTCATGCTTATTCTTGAGCTTGGTGTGCTTGATGATTGTTGGATTGGAATTTCGTGCTTGTGTAATGATTGTTGAGAATATTATTTTCATGATTATTTATGCATGATAATGTTTAGATGCATGCCAATCCTGTTTTGTCTTTGATTATGATTAATGTAATTCTAACCCCCAGTGGTCTTGGTGGACCGCCTACCTCTCTGTATGGATGGGTAGACAGCATGCAGGTTTAGATGTTTTCGCTTCGTGAGTTTTGCTTTGAGGAGCGGGAGCTTCCTCGTTTATCGCACGTGTCTAGATAGGGCTCTGATCTGGGACTTAGTGCATGTTGTTATCTTTTGAGATTTTATTATATCATGAGTTGTATTTTGTGGAGCTTATTTATATTGTTGGATTTATTGTATGTCGAGGACATGGCATTTATGTTGAGATGTATTTGATTCCGCTGTGACTATATGTTGGAGATTATTTCATGCATGACTAGTATGGTGTTTGATTGTTGAAGTGACGACTATTTCTGATGTATTTATTTAAATTACATGATTTATTGCTTAATTAGAAATAGGGCGTTACAAGTTGGTATCAGAGCCATGTCGGTCTTGTTCGGACCAAAACCCGGTGAATTACCTGTTGTATTTGAATAGTATGTTGAGTTACCTTCGATACTTGTTATGCTGTTTGTTTGTTGTTCTCACCTGTTGCTTGGTTTTGTTGATTAGAATTGAGATGGCCGACGGAAATGGTAGGAACGATGATGCGATTGCAACGGCTTTGACTGCAGTGGCTCAAGCTTTGGCTCAAAATCAAGAGAATGGTGGTCATGGTCAGGAAGACCAAGGAGAAGCTTAGGAGCGGAGGCTTGATCGTTTCATGAGGAACAAACCGCCAACATTCAAGGGAAGGTTCAATTCGGAAGGAGCTTTGACTTGGATGGAAGGCATGGAGAGGATCTTTCGTGCTATGGTGACTAATGATGACCAGAAGGTGAGGCTGGCTACTCACATGCTTGCTGAGGAGGCCGAGTATTGGTGGACTAGTACTAAGAGGAGGATTGAGGCTAGTGGTGATGCTATCACTTGGGTGAGATTCAAGAATGAGTTCTTGAAGAAGTTGTAACGCCCTCTTTAATTATTTAATTATTTTATTAGATGTTATGATATATGTTTATATATTATATGGTTTTGATGATTATGTGACGTATTTGTGACGTATTTGTGACGTGTGAAGTATTATTATTTTATTGTTTAATAAAATAATATAAGTGATGTTTATATGAATATTTAATTGGTAAATAAATAGATGTGGTGGAATAAGATAGAATTTTAAGAGATGGGGTTATATTTATAATAAAGAAGAGTTGTGTGGGTTAAGAAGGAATTAATTAAGTTGTGAGGGAGTATATAAGAGAAGTAGGTTAAGAAAGGAAACATTTTTGAGAACGCGTATCAGACTTTTGGTTGGGGAGAAGGAACGGTCAAGAGAGAAGAGAAAGCTAGGCTACAAATTCTGCAATTTTTCCAGGTAAGGGTGAGCCTAACTCCAATAATCTTAATGTAAATCATTTGTTTTGATTAGCTTAGGATTTGGGAAGAATTGAGGGAAGTTTTGAGAATTAGGGTTATGGTGATTTTTGATGAATTTGATGTGAGAATGTGTTGCATTGCTGTATAGATGTGTTACAGAACCTAGATTATCCCCTAGGATGTTATTGCTGATGAATTAGAAGCTTAAGTGGAGAGAATTGGCAGGTTTTGGTGTGAATTGGACTGAACCCGTAGTGGTTCTGAGATCGCTCGCCTGAGGCGAGCAGATCACTCGCCGTGGCGAGTAACCCTTGGTTGCTCGCGAGGCGAGCAGTATAGCTCGCCGTGGCGAGCTTGACCCTTAAAATTAGGATTTTTGCCAAACTTTAGATGGTTTTGAGTGCCCTCATATTTATAGAGATGACCTGTGAAGTTGGTTTGGTCAGATTTAATTTAGAGAGCTTAAAAATGAAGATTTTGTTGAAAAATGTCAAAAAGGCCGAAGCACCCAGTATTTCTCGCCTCCAGCTCGCCCCCAACTCGCCTTTGGCGAGTGAGCTACTGGGAGTACTCGCCTGTGGCGAGCAGATGTACTCGCCGTGGCGAGTTAGGTGGTTCAGAACTGTTTGTTGTTTTTGCGATCTGTTTCGCATGGGACGTTGAGAGGAACCCTTGGGGCAGTATTAGTGAAGTTTTATATCTTTAAATGTATGCTGTGAAGATGACTGCTGATGAATGACTTGAGCTGTTGATAAATGACGTATGAATGAAAACAAGTGATGTTTGAATATGATGATTGTGTGATTGTGACGTTGATACGTGTTGTGTTGTATGTGATTAATGAGATGATGTCCGCCATGTAACTATTATTAACTGCATGTGTCAGTCTTGAAAATGGAATGATGTTGAGACGGTGTATTAAGTTGTTAACGACGAGTCCATGCATTTGCATAATTATGAGACGGTGGAGCTTTATGCTCAAAGCGACGGTGGAGCATTTGCTCAAAGCGACGGTGAAGCATATTAATGCTATAATAATATGGTACCACATGCATGATGCTGAGACGTTAGGTGTTGCATTAGTCGAGTCAATTGTGACATGTATGAGATGATGTTTGAGACATTGATGTGTGATGAAATGTTGTTTATGATGATGTTTATGATGTTGCTATGATGATTCTTATGATGATGCCATGAAACGCTATGTATATGTGATGAGTTCGATGTATGATTTGTTAATCTTGACTTATGATTATATATTAATATTATTGTTGTGAATCTCACCCCTTCTGCTGGAATTGCCGCCTTGTGGGCAAGTGCAGGTACCCAGTCTTAGATGCGTTGATGCGAGGATGTGTGAAGTTAGGGTTGCTCTGATATGTAACGGGATAGGGTCTTTTGTGGAGTCTATTTCTTTATGTATCGTGTTGAATAAATGATGTTGACTTTTGTGATGTAGAACCTTAAACATTTTGAGACGTTTTGCTGGCTTTTAAGCCAAGATAATTATGAGATGAAACCTTTTTGAATTCCGCTGCTTAACTGAATGTTTTGTAATTTGATAAATTATTATCTAGCTATTTTTAAAGATGAAATGTGACACTCCTTTATGACGAATACTCTGATGTATGATTTATTTAAAGAAAATTTTAAGACGGGAAATGGGGGTGTTACAATTGGTATCAGAGCAGGTCGGTCCGTCCGGCCAAGTAGAGAGTCGAGTGACGTTGTCTTAGAGTAGAATAGTATTATTGTATTATTCTGACTCATGTTGTTCCAGAGAACTAGATGGCTGGTAGAAACGATGCTGCTCTTGCTGCTGCTTTGGAAGCAATGGCTCAAGTTGTGGGTAATCAGAACAATGCTGGTGGAAATGACGGGACTAGAATGTTGGAGACTTTTCTGAGGAATCACCCGCCTACCTTCAAGGGGCGTTATGATCCTGATGGAGCTCAGCTGTGGCTCAAGGAAGTGGAGAGGATTTTCAGGGTCATGCAATGTGACGATGTTCAGAAGGTGCGGTTTGGTACGCACATGCTTGCGGAGGAGGCTGATGATTGGTGGGTTAGTCTCCTGCCTATTTTGGAGCAAGATGGAGCTGTGGTGACGTGGGCTATCTTCACGAGGGAGTTCCTTAACAGATACTTCCCAGAAGATGTCCGTGGGAAGAAAGAGATAGAGTTCCTGGAGCTTAAGCAAGGGAACATGTCGGTGACCGAGTATGCGGCCAAATTTGTGGAGTTGGCTAAGTTCTATCCGCATTATGCACCCGAGACGGCTGAGTTTTCTAAATGCATTAAGTTTGAGAACGGGTTGCGCGCTGATATCAAGAGGGCTATCGGTTACCAGAAGATTCGTGACTTTTCTGAGTTGGTGAGTAGCTGCCGGATTTATGAGGAGGATACTAAGGCTCACTACAAGGTAGTGAATGATCGGAAAGCTAAGGGCCAGCAGAGTCGCCCTAAACCTTATGATGCCCCTAGAGATAAAGGGAAGCAGAGAGTAAATGATGAGAGGAGACCCCAGAAGAAGGCTGCTCCTGCTGAGATTACTTGTTACACTTGTGGCGAGAAAGGCCATAAGAGCAATGCATGTACTGTTGAGGTGAAGAGGTGTTACCGTTGTGGTCAGAAAGGGCATATTACTAGTGACTGCAAGTTTGATGATGTTGTGTGTTTCAACTGCAATGAGCAAGGACACATTGGTTCGCAGTGTAAGCAACCCAAGAAGACTAAGACTACTGGGAGAGTGTTTGCATTGACCGGCACTCAGACTGAGAATGATGATCGTTTGATCAGAGGTACTTGCTATATTAAAATACTCCTTTAGTTGCTATTATTGATACTGGTGCTACGCACAGTTTTGTTGCTTTTGATTGTGTTTCTGCTTTGGGACTTGATGTTTCTGATATGAATGGAGAAATGGTTGTCGAGACTCCAGCTAAGGGTTCGGTGACTACTTCTCTCGTTTGTTTGAATTGTCCTTTATCTATGTTTGGCCGTGACTTTGTGATGGATTTAGTGTGCCTACCTTTAAGTGGTATGGATGTGATTCTGGGTATGAACTGGCTAGAATACAACCGAGTTCTTATCAACTGTTTTAGAAAGACGGTGCATTTTTCTTCCGTCGAAGAAGAGTGGGGCGCAGAATTTCTATCTACTAAGCAGCTGAAGCAACTAGAACGCGATGGGATGTTGATGTTTTCGTTGATGGCTTCATTATCTTTAGAGAACCAAGCTGTGATTGATGGGCTGCCTGTTGTGAAGGAATTTCCTGAAGTTTTCCCTGATGAGATTCCAGATGTGCCGCCAGAGAGGGAAGTTGAATTTTCGATAGACCTTGTGCCGGGTACGAAGCCGGTGTCGATGGCACCTTATCGTATGTCTGCCTCTGAGTTAGCAGAGTTGAAGAAGCAGTTGGAAGACTTGCTTGAGAAGAAGTTTGTGAGACCTAGTGTTTCACCATGGAGAGCTCCAGTGTTACTTGTGAAGAAGAAAGACGGCAGTATGAGGCTATGTATTGATTACAGACAGCTGAACAAAGTGACGATCAAGAATAGGTATCCACTTCCGAGAATTGACGACTTGATGGACCAGTTAGTGGGTGCAAAGGTATTTAGCAAGATTGACTTGAGGTCAGGTTACCATCAGATTAAAGTGAAGGATGAAGATATGCAGAAGACGGCCTTTAGGACGCGTTATGGTCACTACGAGTATAAGGTGATGCCTTTCGGTGTTACTAATGCGCCTGGCGTGTTTATGGAATATATGAACAGAATCTTTCATGAGTACTTGGATCAATTTGTGGTGGTTTTTATTGATGATATACTGATCTATTCTAAGACTGAAGCTGAGCATGCAGAGCATTTGAAGATTGTATTGCAAGTGTTGAAAGAGAAGAAGCTGTATCCTAAATTGTCTAAGTGTGAGTTCTGGCTAAACGAAGTAAGTTTTCTCGGCCATGTTATTTCTGGTGAAGGCATTGCGGTTGACCCGTCTAAAGTTGAAGCGGTATCGCAATGGGAGACGCCTAAGTCGGTTACGGAGATTAGAAGCTTTTTGGGACTAGCTGGTTATTATCGAAGATTTATAGAGGGATTTTCTAAGTTGGCTCTTCCGTTAACGCAGTTGACGTGTAAAGGTAAATCTTTTGTGTGGGATGTGCATTGTGAGAACAGTTTTAATGAATTGAAGAAGCGCTTGACGACGGCTCCAGTTTTGATTTTGCCGAAGCCCGATGAACCTTTTGTGGTATATTGTGATGCGTCCAAGTTGGGTTTGGGAGGTGTGCTTATGCAAGAGAGTAAGGTGGTAGCATATGCTTCGAGACAATTGAGGATTCATGAGAAGAATTATCCGACGCATGACTTAGAGTTGGCAGCTGTGGTCTTTGTATTGAAAATATGGAGACATTATTTGTATGGTTCAAGGTTTGAAGTATTCAGTGATCATAAGAGTTTGAGATATTTATTTGATCAGAAAGAGTTGAATATGAGACAGAGAAGGTGGCTTGAGTTATTGAAGGATTATGATTTTGGTTTGAATTACCATCCTGGTAAAGCAAATGTAGTTGCAGATGCCTTGAGTAGGAAAACGGTGCATATGTCCGCGTTGATGGTGAAAGAATTTGAATTGTTGGAACAGTTTAGAGACTTGAGTTTGGTGTGTGAAAGAACACCTCAGAGCATAAAACTGGGAATGTTGAGAATTGATAATGATTTCCTGAAGCATATCAAAGAAGCCCAAAAAGAAGATGTCAAGTTTGTAGACTTGTTGATTGCTAATGAGGAGACTGTGGATGGTGACTTTAAGGTCGATGATCAAGGAGTGTTGAGATTCCGAGGGAGGATTTGCATTCCTGACAATGATGAGATTAAGAAGATGATTCTTGAAGAGAGTCATAGAAGTAGCTTGAGTATTCACCCGGGAGCTACAAAGATGTATCACGACCTAAAGAGGCTGTTTTGGTGGTCTGGTTTGAAACGCGATGTGGCACAATTTGTGTATTCTTGCTTGGTTTGCCAAAAGTCGAAGATTGAGCATCAGAAGCCGACTGGTATAATGGTACCTTTAGATGTGCCAGAATGGAAATGGGATAGTATATCCATGGATTTTGTGACGAGTTTGCCCAATACTCCTAGAGGGAACGATGCTATTTGGGTAATTGTTGATAGGTTGACGAAGTCTGCTCACTTTCTGCCAATCAACATTACTTTTCCTGTGGCTCAGTTGGCGGAGATTTATGTTAGAGAGATAGTTAAGCTGCATGGTGTTCCTTCGAGCATCGTATCTGATAGAGATCCAAGATTTACTTCTAGATTTTGGAAGAGTTTGCAAGAGGCGTTAGGGTCTCAGTTGAGGTTGAGTTCGGCTTATCATCCGCAAACAGATGGTCAGTCGGAGAGGACGATTCAGTCGTTGGAGGACTTGTTGAGGGTTTGTGTACTTGAGCAGGGAGGAGCTTGGGATAGTCATCTTCCATTGATAGAATTCACGTACAACAACAGTTACCATTCAAGTATTGGAATGGCGCCGTTTGAGGCCTTGTATGGTCGGAGATGCAGGACTCCGTTGTGCTGGTTTGAGACGGGTGAAAGAGTGGTCTTAGGACCAGAGATCGTTCAACAGACTACTGAGAAGGTGAGAATGATCCAAGAAAATATGAAAGCGTCGCAGAGTCGACAAAAGAGTTATCATGATAAGCGTAGGAAGGACCTTGAGTTCCAAGAGGGGGATCATGTGTTCCTGAGAGTGACTCCTTTGACGGGTGTTGGACGTGCTTTGAAATCGAAGAAGTTGACTCCGAGGTTTATAGGACCGTATCAGATTTCAGAGAGGATTGGACCGGTGGCGTATCGTGTTGGATTACCACCGCATTTGTCGAATTTGCATGATGTTTTTCATGTATCTCAGCTGAGGAAGTATGTTTCGGATCCGTCTCATGTGATCCAAAGCGATGATGTGCAGATTAGGGACAACCTTACGGTTGAGACCTTACCCGTGAGGATTGATGATCGGAAGACGAAGACGTTGAGAGGCAAGGAGATACCTCTTGTGAGAGTTGTTTGGGACGGAGCGACGGGTGAAAGCTTGACTTGGGAGCTAGAAAGTAAGATGCTGGAATCCTATCCAGAGTTGTTTGAGCGAGGTAAATTTTCGAGGACGAAAATCCTTTAAGAGGGGGAGAGTTGTAACGCCCTCTTTAATTATTTAATTATTTTATTAGATGTTATGATATATGTTTATATATTATATGGTTTTGATGATTATGTGACGTATTTGTGACGTATTTGTGACGTGTGAAGTATTATTATTTTATTGTTTAATAAAATAATATAAGTGATGTTTATATGAATATTTAATTGGTAAATAAATAGATGTGGTGGAATAAGATAGAATTTTAAGAGATGGGGTTATATTTATAATAAAGAAGAGTTGTGTGGGTTAAGAAGGAATTAATTAAGTTGTGAGGGAGTATATAAGAGAAGTAGGTTAAGAAAGGAAACATTTTTGAGAACGCGTATCAGACTTTTGGTTGGGGAGAAGGAACGGTCAAGAGAGAAGAGAAAGCTAGGCTACAAATTCTGCAATTTTTCCAGGTAAGGGTGAGCCTAACTCCAATAATCTTAATGTAAATCATCTGTTTTGATTAGCTTAGGATTTGGGAAGAATTGAGGGAAGTTTTGAGAATTAGGGTTATGGTGATTTTTGATGAATTTGATGTGAGAATGTGTTGCATTGCTGTATAGATGTGTTACAGAACCTAGATTATCCCCTAGGATGTTATTGCTGATGAATTAGAAGCTTAAGTGGAGAGAATTGGCAGGTTTTGGTGTGAATTGGACTGAACCCGTAGTGGTTCTGAGATCGCTCGCCTGAGGCGAGCAGATCACTCGCCGTGGCGAGTAACCCTTGGTTGCTCGCGAGGCGAGCAGTATAGCTCGCCGTGGCGAGCTTGACCCTTAAAATTAGGATTTTTGCCAAACTTTAGATGGTTTTGAGTGCCCTCATATTTATAGAGATGACCTGTGAAGTTGGTTTGGTCAGATTTAATTTAGAGAGCTTAAAAATGAAGATTTTGTTGAAAAATGTCAAAAAGGCCGAAGCACCCAGTATTTCTCGCCTCCAGCTCGCCCCCAACTCGCCTTTGGCGAGTGAGCTACTGGGAGTACTCGCCTGTGGCGAGCAGATGTACTCGCCGTGGCGAGTTAGGTGGTTCAGAACTGTTTGTTGTTTTTGCGATCTGTTTCGCATGGGACGTTGAGAGGAACCCTTGGGGCAGTATTAGTGAAGTTTTATATCTTTAAATGTATGCTGTGAAGATGACTGCTGATGAATGACTTGAGCTGTTGATAAATGACGTATGAATGAAAACAAGTGATGTTTGAATATGATGATTGTGTGATTGTGACGTTGATACGTGTTGTGTTGTATGTGATTAATGAGATGATGTCCGCCATGTAACTATTATTAACTGCATGTGTCAGTCTTGAAAATGGAATGATGTTGAGACGGTGTATTAAGTTGTTAACGACGAGTCCATGCATTTGCATAATTATGAGACGGTGGAGCTTTATGCTCAAAGCGACGGTGGAGCATTTGCTCAAAGCGACGGTGAAGCATATTAATGCTATAATAATATGGTACCACATGCATGATGCTGAGACGTTAGGTGTTGCATTAGTCGAGTCAATTGTGACATGTATGAGATGATGTTTGAGACGTTGATGTGTGATGAAATGTTGTTTATGATGATGTTTATGATGTTGCTATGATGATGCTTATGATGATGCCATGAAACGCTATGTATATGTGATGAGTTCGATGTATGATTTGTTAATCTTGACTTATGATTATATATTAATATTATTGTTGTGAATCTCACCCCTTCTGCTGGAATTGCCGCCTTGTGGGCAAGTGCAGGTACCCAGTCTTAGATGCGTTGATGCGAGGATGTGTGAAGTTAGGGTTGCTCTGATATGTAACGGGATAGGGTCTTTTGTGGAGTCTATTTCTTTATGTATCGTGTTGAATAAATGATGTTGACTTTTGTGATGTAGAACCTTAAACATTTTGAGACGTTTTGCTGGCTTTTAAGCCAAGATAATTATGAGATGAAACCTTTTTGAATTCCGCTGCTTAACTGAATGTTTTGTAATTTGATAAATTATTATCTAGCTATTTTTAAAGATGAAATGTGACACTCCTTTATGACGAATACTCTGATGTATGATTTATTTAAAGAAAATTTTAAGACGGGAAATGGGGGTGTTACAGAAGTACTTTCCGGAAGACTTGAGAAACAAGAAGGAAGCTGAGTTCTTGAACTTGAAGCAAGGGAGCATGTCTGTTGCTGAGTATGCGGCTAAGTATGAGGAGCTTTCGAGGTTTTGTCCTTACATCAATGCAGAAGATGCTATGGTGTCTAAGTGTGTGAAGTTTGAGAATGGTTTGAGGCCATAAATTTATCAGTACATCTGTTTCCACGAGATCAGAAATTTTGACACTTTGGTGCACAAGTGTCGTATGTTTGATGATGCCGGAAAGGCTAAGATGAGTTACTACAAGGTTGTGAGTGACAAGAAAGGAAAAGGCCATGGAAATGGGAAACCGTACAACAAGGATAAGGGCAAGAAGAAAGATGTTGGTGGAGGCTCCAAGGTTAATGTGGCGGAAGTCAAGTGCTTCAAGTGTGGTGTCTTCGGTCATTTTGCTAGTGATTGCAAGAAAGGAGATAGTTGCTTCAAGTGTGGTCAGAAGGGTCACAAGGCTGTTGAGTGCAAGAGGGAGATTACTTGCTACAATTGTGGTGAAGCGGGTCATTTGAGTACTAGATGTACTAAGCCGAAGAAGGCGGCGGGTAAAGTATTTGCTTTGAATGCGGAGGAGGTGGAGCAGCCGGATAATCTCATCCGAGGTATGTGTTTTATCAATAGTACTCCTTTGATTGCAATTATTGATACTGGTGCTACACATTCTTTTATCTCGAGTTGTTGTGTTGAGCGTTTGGGTTTGGTTGTGACTCCGTTGTTGCGAGGAATGGTCATTGATACCTCGGCCAATGGTTCGGTAACTACTTCCTTGGTGTGTGCTAAGTGCCCCGTTAATTTCGGTTGTGTTGACTTTGAGTTAGATTTGGTTTGTTTGCTGTTGAAGCATATGGATGTGATTTTTAGAATGGATTGGATATTGACTTTTGGTGTTAACATCAATTGTTAAACCAAGAGTGTGACATTCTCTAAGTCGGTAGAAGATGTAAGTGGAAAGTTCTTGACCGCGGAGCAAGTGAAGAAGTCTCTTGATGGTGAAGCTAGTGTGTTTATGATGTTTGCATCTTTGAAGGAAAGTAGTGACAAAGGTGTTGGCGATCTGCCGGTAGTGCAAGAGTTTCCAGAAGTGTTTCCGAGACATTATCAACTTACCGCCAGAGAGAGAAGTTGAGTTTGCAATTGATTTGGTTCCAGGAACAAGTCCTATTTCGATTGCGCCATATCGGATGTCTGCATCAGAGTTGGGATAATTGAAGAAGCAGTTGGAAGAGTTGCTCGAGAAGCATTTCACTAGACCAAGTGTTTCTCCGTGGGGTGCTCCTGTGTTGTTAGTGAAGAAGAAGGATGGTAGTATGAGGTTATGTGTAGATTATCGGCAGTGGAACAAGGTGACTATTAAGAATCGGTATCCGCTTCCGAGGATTGATGATTTGATGGATCAGTTGGTTGGTGCGGAAGTGTTTAGCAAGATTGATTTGAGATCAGGGTATCATCAGATAAGAGTGAAGGCAGAAGATATATCTAAGACTGCATTCATGACGAGGTATGGTCACTATGAGTATTTTGTGATGCCGTTTGGTGTGACTAATGCGCCAGGTGTTTTCATGGAATACATGAATCGGATTTTCCATCCTTATTTGGACCAGTTTGTGGTGGTATTCATAGATGATATTTTGGTGTATTCAACGTCAGAGGAGGAGCATGCCGAGCATTTGAGGATTGCGTTGCAAGTCTTGAAGGAGAAGCAGTTGTTTGTTAAGTTGTCGAAGTGTGAGTTTTGGTTGCGAGAAGTGAGTTTTCTTGGTCATGTGATTTCGAGAGGTGGCATTGTGGTTGATCCGTCGAAGATTGATGCGGTGATGCAGTGGGAATTGCCAAAGTCTGTTTTTGAAGTTAGAAGTTTTGTTGGTTTAGCAGGTTACTATCGGAGGTTCATTGAGGGATTCTCTAAGTTGGCGTTGCCATTGACGCAGTTTACTCGGAAAGGAGCTTATGTTTGGGATTCTAAGTGTGAGAATAGTTTCCTTGAGTTGAAGAAGAGGTTGACTTCAGCACCTGTGTTGATTTTGCCGAATCCGAAGGAATCTTTTGTTGTGTATTGTGATGCTTCGAAGATGGGTCTTGGTGGTGTGTTAATGCAGAATCGTCAGGTTGTGGCTTATGCATCGAGACAGTTGAAAGTGCATGAGAAGAATTATCTGACGCATGATTTGGAATTAGCGGTCGTTGTGTTTGTGTTGAAGATTTGGAGGCACTACTTGTATGGTTCTAGATTTGAGGTGTTCAGCGATCACAAGAGTTTGAAGTATTTGTTTGACCAGAAAGAGTTGAATATGAGGCAAAGACGGTGGTTGGAATTTCTTAAGGATTATGATTTTCATTTGAGCTATCATCCTGGAAAAGCGAATGTGGTAGCAGATGCTTTGAGTATGAAGTCTTTGCATATGTCGGCTTTGATGGTTAAGGAATTAGAGTTGATCGAACAGTTTTGGGATTTGAGTTTGGTTTGCAAGTTGGCACCCGGAAGTGTGAAGTTGGGGATGTTGAAGTTGACAAGTAACATCTTGGAAGAGATCAAGAGTGGTCAGAAAGAGGATTTGGGACTTGTAGACCGTGTGATGTTGGCTAACCAAGGTAAAGGTGTGGATTTCAGATTGGATCAGAATGGTGTCTTGATGTTTCGTGATCGTGTGTGTGTGCTAGATGTGCCTGAACTTAAGAAGCGTATTTTGGACGAAGGTCATCGGAGTAGTTTGAGTATTCACCTAGGAGCGACGAAGATGTATCAGGATTTGAAGAGATTGTTTTGGTGGCCTGGAATGAAGAAGGATATAGCCGAGTTTGTGTATGCTTGTTTGGTTTGTTAGAAGTCGAAGATTGAGCACCAGAAACCGTCGGGTTTGATGCAACCGTTGTTTGTGCCAGAGTGGAAGTGGGATAGTATCTTTATAGATTTTGTTGGAGCTTTGCCGAAGACTGTGAAGGGTTTTGATTCGATTTGGGTGGTTGTTGATCGGTTGACGAAATCAGCGCATTTTATTCCTATCAAGACCGGTATGACTGTGGCAAAGTTAGCTGAGATCTACATTGAGCAGACTGTCAGGTTGCATGGTATTCCTTCTAGCATTGTGTCGGATCGGGACCCGAGGTTTACTTCTAAGTTTTGAGAAAGTTTGCAAGCTGCCTTGGGAACTAAGTTGAGGTTGAGTTCTGCTTATCATCCTCAGACTGATGGTCAGATGGAGAGGAATATTCAGAGTTTGGAAGACTTGTTGAGAGCTTGTGTTTTGGAACAAGGTGTCAGTTGAGTCGAATGTTTACCGTTGATTGAGTTTACTTACAACAACAGTTTCCATTCTAGTATCGAAATGGCACCTTTTGAGGCTTTGTATGGGCGGAGGTGTAGGACGCCGTTTTGTTTGTTTGAGTTAGGTGAAAGTGCTTTGTTAGGACCGGATGTTGTACAAGAGACGACTGAAAAAGTCAAGATGATTTAAGAGAAGATGAAAGCGTCTCAGAGTAGGCAGAAGAGCTATCATGATAAGAGGAGGAAGGACATTGAGTTTCAAGTTGGTGATCATGTGTTCTTAAGGGTGAATCCCGTAACCGGTGTTGGTCGTGCTTTGAAGTGTCGGAAGTTGACATCGCGTTTTGTTGGACCGTTTGAGATTGTGGAGAAGATTGGAGTTGTAGCGTATCAGATTGCATTACCGCCATCGCTGTCGAATCTTCATGATGTGTTTCATGTGTCTCAGTTGCGGAAGTATGTGTATGACGAGTCTCATGTGATTCAAGTGGATGAATTGGAAGTAAGAGACAATTTGACGGTTGAGACTTGGCCTGTTAGAGTTGAAGACCGTGAGGTGAAGCGTTTGAGGGGCAAGGAGATCGTTTTGGTAAAGGTGATTTGGTTTGGACCAACGGGCGAGAGTGCCATTTGGAAGTTGGAGAGTAGGATGAAGGATTCGTATCCGGAGTTGTTTCTTTCAGGTAAATTTTCGAGGACGAAAATTCTGTTGGGGGGGAGAGTTGTACCAGCCCGATTTTCGTTATTTAGTTTTTAATTAATTATGTGTATTTATGTATGCTCATATGTGAAATATTTGCCTTTGATGTATTTTATTGAGTTTAGTGGTTTTGAGGGTATTTTGGTCTTTTGGCGAGTAAGGGTAAAATAGTAATTTTGGTCGAGAATTAATCGTAGCATTTTTAGCGAGAACCAATTGTTAGTGATTTTTTAAGTTAGTTGTAGTAATTAGTATAAGTGTTAGTTGTGGTGAAATATTTTATTGTTAGTAAGATAGAAAACTAATAGGTGGTGTTATTAGAATATAGCCCAATTATTATTTCATGGGTTAGGCCCAATGGGTATGGATATACTCTAACAATAGGGAGAGGATTAGGGTTACACTACTCTTTTTCACTTCAAAAACTTTGAGAGGTAGAGAGAGAGAGAGAGAGAGAGAGAGAGAGAGAGAGAGAGTAGAAGAGAAGGAACAAGGGTTAGAGAAGAACAAAGCTAGGAGGTGAAGGATTGGGAGCAAAAGTGAAGCCTTAGCAAGAGTAGAGATTAGTAGAGGTAAGGGGGATAGTTTTTACTTCATAATCTCTTATCTTTTCTACATTCTCTTAAGTGCTTATTGATATAATTGATTTTTTGAATAAGTGCTTATTTGGATTTTGATGTTGAATTTCGTTTTAGATGTTGATAATATGTTTGTATACATGAATGAATTGATAACTAAGTTGTTGTTGTTGAATTTGTATGCCAAATTCCATGTATGTGAATATATTGTGTTCTTGAGTGAAATTGATGAGTTATGAGTTGTTGTGGTTGAATTGTGTAAGAATTCATGGTTGATTGTTGTTGTTGATGTTTGAAAAACATGTTGTTGACGAATTGGTATGTTGAGTATGCCATTGGTGAATTGATGATGAAAGTTGTTGTTGTTGTTGAATAATTTTTTGAAAGTTTTGGTGAAATTTTGAATTGAAACAAAAATAAGGTTTGATTCATGAGTTTTGAGTATTTTGTTGTTTATGATTGTGTATATGACCTGTAAACTTCATTTGAGACGAGTTTTGAGTGTGGGAGGATCAAAATTGGAGAGTTTGGGAAAAAGGGGTTTTGAAACTCGAAGTTTTTTTTCTGAACTGTTGAGCGTTTGCTCAAGCGAGCTCTGAGCGAACCTCAAGCGAGCGTGCCTCGGCGCTTCTAGACACAGTTCGGTTGAGCGAGCTGCGAGCCAAGCTCTGAGCGAACTGAAATGTTGCTTCTGTCAAGAGTTCGCCTGAGCGAGCTGCAAGCGAGCTCCAAGCGAACACGCCCAGAAGCTACTGAGACTCGGTCGCTTAAGCGAACCATGCCCTACTCAGCCACACTTGAACTTTCGTTTTGTGTACTTGTGAACCAATCCTAACTTTCCAAATGTTTCTTTTGACTTGTTTAATCATTATCTATGTATCTAATCCTATGAAAACATCATTAGTGTGGATTTGGACTCAATTTCATAAATTGTTCATAACTTATAGAAAATCGTCCAAGAACACAGTTTTCCGGAAACTTATTTTCTCAAAGACAATGATGTGGGATTACATACATACGCTGTCTAGAAGATTAAACAAATGACCTTGAACTACTTCTTTGAAAACTTGAGTGTCTTACTTTAAAAAATGAACTATGTTTCGAAAAATAACATTTTGAGACGAACTTTGCGAATGTTGAGAATTCATAGTATTTGGCCGATGAAATACTTATGGGAGTATACCTTCACTCATATGTGGTTAGTATACTTACTTAGTAGAGGCAATTGAATCATTCTAATCTCGTTTTGGTTCATTGGCCTAATTTGTTAAAATGGTGAATTGTATTATACAAAAACTAGCTGAAGATATATTCATTGAACTTTTCTATCTTGTAATTCTTTCGTGGATAACATTGAATGTGAATATATGTTGATTGGTGATTATATATGTCGAGTGCATATATGTTGTTGTTGGTGAATATATATATATATATATATATATATATATATGTGTGTGTGTGTGTGTGTGTGTGTGTGTGTGTGTGTGTTGTTGGTGAATATATACGTATGTTGATGTATATATGTTGTTGTTGGTGAATATATATGTATGTTGATGTATATATGTTGTTGTTGGTGATGATATATGTAATGTACATATATGTTGTTGATATTCCTCATTCATGTTGTTGGTGATGAATATGTTGGTGTGAACTTGTGAAATTTGCATGAAGCACATTTTGTTGTGGTCGAGTCCTAGTTCACACACGTTGTTGTTGTTGTTGTCTTTCATCTCCAATTGTTGTTGTTGAATACTTCGGTATTCTTTATGCGGGTTGTTATGGCGTGTTTATAAGCGTCAGGGGCGACGGCCTCGGAGATGAAAGAAATTTGGTACCACACTTAGTCGAGTCGTCTAGTCACATTATATGTTTCTAGGAAGAGTCATGCTTATTCTTGAGCTTGGTGTGCTCGATGATTGTTGGATTGGAATTTCGTGTTTGGGTAATGATTGTTGAGAATATTATGTTCATGATTATTTATGCACGATAATGTTTAGATGCATGTTAATCCTGTTTTGTCTTTGATTACGATTAATGTAATTCTAACCCCCAGTGGTCTTGGTGGACCGCCTTTAACGCCCTATTTTATTTATTTAATTATTTGATTGAGTTTAGAGTCTTTTTGAATAATTTATTTGATTTATGGTGATGTGTGTTAGTTTTGTGTTATATGTTGGTGTTTTAGTAGCATATTATATTATAATATATATGTTATTTGGTGTAGAGATATTATGTTATTTGGTGTAAAAATATATTATGTTATTTGGTGTAAAAATATATATGTTATTTGGTGTAGAAATATATGTGTTATTTGGTGTAGAAATATTATGTTATTTGTTATAGAAATATATTTGTTATGTGGTGTAGAGATATATTTGTTATAGAAATATATTTGTTATTTAGTGTAGAAATATATATATATATATATATATATATATATATGTATATATATTTACTGGAAGAATATATTTAGTGGGAGCTTACTCCACCACGATGAAGGCTTATGCCTTGAGAGTTATTACTCTAAATAATATGATGGTTGATGGCCCTGGGAGCTTACTCCACCACGATGAAGGCTTATGCCTTGAGTGTAATGCCCTACTTTTTATATTTAATATTTTATTAATTTATTGTATTTTTAGTGTATTATAATTTGATTTATAATATATATTTTGATGAAATATGCTAATATGTGTTATTTGGTGTAAAAATATATTTGTTATAGAAATAGGTTTGTTATGTAGAGATATATTTGTTATAGAAATAGGTTTGTTATGTAGAGATATATTTGTTAAAGAAATATATTTGTTATTTGGTTTGAAAATATATTTGTTATTTTATGTAGAAATATATATGTTATTTTGTGTGGATATATATATGTTATCTAGTATAGAAATATATTTGTTATTTGGTGTATTATTATTATTATTAAGATATTAGGGAAGGGAGTAGTTTTTGGTGATAAGAGTAAATAAGATAGAGGAGAAGAGATATATAAATAGGAGAAGCTAGGTTAGAATAGTTTGAGGGTAAAAACAGTTTTTGTGAGAAAAGTAGCCACCAAAGAGAAGAGAGAAAGCAATTCCCGTTTTTCTGAAATATGCCTCAGTAAAACAGCGATTTCTCACTCGTTAACTATTGGATCGTGACGAATTTTGGACACAAGGTTCACAACACCTGGGTCTACCTTTTCACCGTTCGGATCGTCGAAACAAGGTCGGAGTTAAGAGAAAACTGTCGCGTACTGAAGCAGTATATTTGGGTGTTTTCATCACTTTTGTTCTCTTTCGTAAGCTTTGTTCATCTGAATTAAGGTAAGGGTGAGACTAACTCTCATTAAAATTAAGTGTATGATCTCTGAAATTACATCTAACATGTTAGGGATTAGTTTTGAGAGTTTTTGAGAATTAGGGTTATGAGAGAATTTAATGGTTTAATGATGTTTAACGGTTTAAGTGATGCAAAATTGATGCACATACCTTAGATAATTCATAAGATGATAATCAGAATTAGTTTTAAGGTTAGAACCATGAGATTAGGCTGTTCCAGATTTTCTAAGTTGTTTACTTGTGCTGTTTCGAATTGTTTTGATTATGATTTGAGTTTTGATATGAATATGTGATTTGCTGATAATTGAATTATCATTTCAGTACTTGTAATTTGATATGCAATTCTTTCTTTAATTGATTGTGCATGAGTTATATGATGAAGTTGTTTATGATTAATGAATCTTTTATGGTTGATTTAATATTGAATTATGAAGTTGTTGTTGTGGTATTGAGATGGTGTCGTTGTATTTGAGTCGTGTCGTTGCATTGAGTCGTGTTGTTGCATAGCATAGTCAGCGATGGGGGCTTGATGCCTGACAGGTCCTTTTACGACCTTAGCGATGGGGGCTTGATGCCTGACCGGTCCTATTTGACCTTTAGCGATGGGGGCTTATGCCCGGATGGTACCACATGCATATAAGTTGTTAAGATGTCAAAATGTTAAGAAGTTGCATAGTCGTGTCGAGTTGTCTAAGTTGTCTAAGATGTTGAGTTGTTGAAGAAGAGTCTTGATGATATAATTATGAATGCATTTGTTGTTTAACATGATGAACTTGATGATGCGATGATGTTTCCTATATGATGAATTTTGATGATGTTTTCTATATGATGAATTTTGATGATGTTTTCTATATGATGAATTTTGATGATGTTTTCTATACATGATTATGATGAGTTGTTTGAGATTATATCTGTTGATGCATATGATAAACTATGATGAGTTGCTTTATGATTGTACTTGTTGAAGATTATGTGATTAATTAATGTTTTATGTTGTTAGTGTAAATTGATGGATTATATGCTTAAGTTTAATGTTTGTGAAATCTCACCCCTTCTGTTGGAATTGTCGCCTTGTGGGCAAGTGCAGATTTCCAGGACTAGCTGTTGATGTGAGTGGACTCCTCACGTGTCTAGGTGCTCTGATACGTAACGGGATGGGGAACTTTACTTATGTTTTCTATTCTTTACGTATTTAACTATGAGATTTTATGAACATGATATTAAAGAATTTGATGAGACTTTACGTTGAGGCCTTCGTGCCAAAGTTGTTTTTAAGATTTTTGAAATAGATTCCGCTGCGAAGTGATTTAAGATTTTATTGAAATATTTTGAAGGATAAATTATTATTTATTCCATTGTGATTTTTAAGGAATGTAGCATTCCGTTTAAGTTGTGAAACTCTGATTATTATTTTGAGAAATTTTTATGTTGGGAAAACGGGGTGTTACATTGAGAGTTATTACTCTAACACATTGAGGGCCTATGCCCTGATTGGTACCACATGCATATAAGTTGTCAAGTTGATGAAGTTGTTGTTGCATATGTCGTTGATATTAAGTTGTCAAGTTGATGAAGTTGTTGTTGCATATGTCGTTGATATTAAGTTGTCAAGTTGATGAAGTTGTTGTTGCATATGTCTTTGATATTAAGTTGTCAAGTTGATGAAGTTGTCGTTGCATAAGTTATCGATGTTGAGTTGTCGATGTTGTTGTCGTGTTGTCAAGTTGCCTTTATATTTAATTAGTTGATTAATGAGTAATTATGCGAAGCATCTATGTTGTATAATTGTTGTTTAACATTGTTAAATTTGTTGTTACTTATGTTGTTAAACTCTTTTAAATAATTATATGTTTATTATTATTGAATGTGAAATCTCACCCCTTCTACTTGGAAATGTTGCCTCTTTATGTGGGTAACTTGTAGGTAACCAAGAATAGTCGCGGTCGTGAGTGGACTCTCTCACATGTGTCTTAGGGTCGCTCTGATACGTAACGGGATGGGGAACTTTGTTATTGTTTTCTATTCTTTACGTATTATTTTTATGAAATTCTATGAACATGATGTTGAAACATTTTGATGAGATTTTACGTTGAGGCCTTCGTGCCAAAGTTGTTTAAGGTTTTTGAATTAAATTCCGCTGCGAAGTATTTGAGATTTTATTTTGAGTTGTTTTGAAGAATAAATTATTATTTATTCCATTTGTGATATCTAAGAAATGTAGCATTCCGTTTAAGTTGTGAATACTCTGATTATTTTTAAGAAATTTTTATGTTTGGAAAACGGGGTGTTACACCACCTACCTCTCTGTATGGATGGGTAGACGGCATGCAGGTTTAGATGTTTTTGCTTTGTGAGTTTTGCTTTGAGGAGCGGCAGCTTCCTCGTTTATCGCACGTGTCTAGATAGGGCTCTGATCTAGGACTTAGTGCATGTTGTTCTCTTTTGAGATTTTATTATATCATGAGTTGTATTTTGTGGAGCTTATTTATGTTGTTGGATTTATTTTATGTCGAAGACATGGCATTTATGTTGAGATGTATTTGATTCCGCTGTGACTATATGTTGGAGATTATTTCATGCATGACTAGTATGGTGATTGATTGTTGAAGTGACGACTATTTCTGATGTATTTATTTAAATTGCATGATTTATTGCTTAATTAGAAATAGGGCGTTACATTTATCACCAAGATGGACCAATAATCCCAAGGCTCTCTTTTATTATTATTTTCTTAAAACTAAATCAACTTTCAACTTTTGAACTTTCCTTCTAACCATTGTTAAAAGTGAATTAAATTCAAACTCCCAATCGGAACGATACTATTTTACTACTTCGGTAAACCGTGCACTTGTGGATTTACTACATCAAGTTTTTGGCGTCGCTGTCGGGGAGTTATTAACAGGACAAAAGATGGTACAATTTGTTGAAGATAAAGTGTTTAAGTTATTAACTTTGACACCATACTATGCCCAGGCAAATGGTCAAGTTGAAGCAGAAAATAAGAACATTATTTCCATAATCAAAAGAAAAACTAAGCGTAAGCCCAAGAATTGGCATAAGATCCTTTTTGCCAGTCGATATTTATCTTCAATCAACTAGAATTCAAAGACAATGTGAAATTCCAACAAACCATTATTGGAACATGATTCTAGACGAGTTGGTTGATTTGGATGAAGAGAGGTTAATGGCATTAGATGTCCTAATTAGGCAAAAAGAGAGCGTAGCAAAGGCCTATATTAAAAAAGTGAAAGCAAAACATTTTTCTCAAGGAGATTTAGTTTAGTATGGAAAGTTAATTTGCCCATGGACAAGAAAAATAGTCTTGGGAAAATGGTTACCCAGTTGGGAAGGACCATGGGAAATTTTGAGAACATTTTCGAACAACGCATATGAAATTAAAGAATTCAATGACGATAAAAGAATAATGCGTATAAATGGTAAATATTTGAAAAAATATAGACCATTACTACAAGAGATTAACATCACACAAGATTAGTTCGAAAAGAAATAACATATGGCATTAGAAATAAAGCCAACTAGTGGGCAGGTTACATTAAACTTTCGAAACACGAAAGTGGGTTAAACAAAATAGCCATGACAAGAAAGCAGCTTCAACACCCAAAAAAGATAAGCCTAAAAAAGTAAGCCATTGTTGAAACTAAATTCTTCCAAGAACCATCTAACTTCTCCATCGAGACGACAATGGATACAGTAATGGTCTAGGTCTTAATCACCATTGTCCCTTCTCCCATCTCCCTAGCAGAAACGAGGACGCTGGCAAAAACGCCTGCGGTACATGCCTGGGGGCAAAGGCCTCTTGTACCAAGTGGATCGAAACATGAAAGAGGTTCTGATTCCTTTTATGTCCCTCCGGTAACGAGAAATGTCGTGAGTCTCCACGAGAACCCTAAAGTCCTCCGAGACTTCATCCACATCCAGGGGTTGGACAGAAGTAACTTTCATCAAAACTTGAAAGTATTTCGCAGTCCAAGAGCCTTCAGTAGCGACATTCTTCAACACAGGCTGAATTTCCTCCAAGTTTGGTATGAAATGCAGCACGTGCTGAGTACACCGGAGAACGGAGAACAAAGCGTTACCATCGTTCAGTAGACGGTCAATGAAGTTAAGCTTTGCATGGGTCATGCAGAGATCAGTGAGCAATCTGGTGCAGTCGTAACCAAAAATGAGAGAAACCTCATGAAGCCTGCATATAGTTGCATGTCTTTTGTTGGTTCTCATAAAGTTGAAAAGATCGCAAACACTTTGGGATGCAACCTTCTAGGTGATGAAGATAAGTGCGTCATCACTCAAGAAATCCATGATGATGAGAAAATAGGAATTTCGTTGTTTCTATATGCAAAGGGTTTTTTGAAGAAGGTAAATGATAACTTTCAGAGGAAGGAGTCATTTATATTGGAGATGAAGAAGTTAGAAGAAGTTTTAACTTTTCAGTATCAACCGTCAAGATTAGAACACGTGGCGGAGACGTTTGGTTTCTCATCTCGTAAAACGAGAGAAGTTATAAAAGGTTTGATTAAATGTTTATTTTATTAATTAAACATTTTTCTTTTGATAAGACAGTTTCACGCTTTCCTAGGGAAGTATTAACTAGAGTGGTTGAAACTAGGAAACTTTTTGGATTTTCATCATTACAAAGAAACTATTCAGTTTCCATCATTACATCTTATTATTGGAAAATGGTTCTTGATATAAAGATTATTTAATTACGAATAAAAGATGGAAAATATATTGTTAATAAATGTTGGCCACAAAAGAACGGTTATGACACCGTTTCAATTCCAGAATTATAAGAAATTAAGAGAACTAAAATTCAAAATAAGATTAAGATTACAAAGTTAGGCTAAATTACAAATTCATATTTGAGTTTGTTGAGTTTGTTTTTGTACTCAGCCAACTTTTCATCGAGAGCTTTGTTACTCTCAGCTAATGTTGCCATTGTTTGTTCGAAGACTTGAGACTCTTTGAGTTTTTGTATGGCAATACTTGCTTCCTTCTTCATGTTGCTCTCTTCTTCCAAGACGTTGTTGGCTCTTTATGTCTGTAAGTTTTTGATATGTAGTTGTAAAGCTTTAATAGTCTCTTCATGATTAGCAATGGCAGAGTAAATCTCTGCAACCTTTTGTGCAGCATCTGGAATTTCTTTTCGAAAGGCGACAAACTTTTGTCGAAACGTGGCTACTTCAGCCACAAGTTGGTCATGAAGTTTTGTTTAGTCTTCAAACTGGGATTGCCCAGTTTTCCTTTGTTGAAAACCCATATCAATATCATCTATGAGAATTTCCATATATTGCGAGAATTCTTGGTATATTGAACCAAAAGAAGGATTGGCCAGTTTTTGAAGCAGTTCGTTTATTATAGGAATGATGCTAGTATCTTGCTCTATGAGTTGGAACAAATCCACATCTAGCACTTTGGCTCGAAGTTCCACTAAGATGCTCTCTTTGGAATTCTCTAATGGGACATCAATAGAATTATTAGAAGATCCTTAATTGGTTTTGGAAAATCGAACCTCATTCTTGATCATTAAATCAAACGATTCAAGAGGATTAATCTTCTCTAGCTTTTCAAGCTCTTCCAAACTTATGGACATGCCCGTTGATTGGGCTACCATTGTGGGAGTGGCAAGCATTGGTGAGACTTCGATATCATTTGAAGGATTATCACTTAAATTTTCAACATAAGTATTTTGTTGTTGATCAGCAGAATTCACTTCCAAGTTGTGCTCTACCTGTGGAGGACTGTTTTCCACACCAATTTTCTCTTCCAAAATGGTATTCAACAATGAGGTATCAGTAGAAGGAAGTGATGCCTGTGTAGAAGTGTTCACATTGTGGTTCTCAATGTCCTGGTAATAAAGTGATCGAAGGTTGACACACATTCAAAATATAAATGAAAATAAATTGATTTGACAAATCCAGTTTGAAAAATACCTTCAAGACATTGTCACCAACGCAGGAGTGAGCACTGTTTGGATTCGAATCTTTATGACCTTGCTTTTTCTTCTTGACATGTGCTTGGTCTGGAGACCCCTCAGTTGGTATCATTTCGATAACCATTTTGGAGGACTCTTGTTTCTTTTTCTTTCGACGCTCCTTCTCCTTTGGTGTTTCTGAAGTAGTAACTTAAACAGCAGCGGATGAAATATTAGGCTATACAAATGCAATGCAAAGGTTGAGTATTAAAAGATTAGAACTTCAAAAAGTTTTCTAAAAATCAATCGAGAGAAGGAACCTACATTATCCTCAGTCTCTGACTCTCTGGCCTTCTTTGAAGACGGCTCAAAAGTTGATATGGCTTTTCTCTTGCAGTCCTGAAAAGGTGATAAAGCCAATTGAGACATTGTTTTTTGTGGAAACATAGAATAAAGAAGGGAAAGTTGGTTTATACCTTAAGTTTCTCAGATTTGGAGCTTTTCTCTTTCTTTGATGTTGTTTTTTATTTTGACTTCGATCGTGTCTGAGCACCAACATCACCAATCTCCCCTTCTTCACTTGCATTCAAAGGAATAGCTGCAAACATGAAAGAGCAAATATGTAGCATTTTTATATAAAAATGGTCACTTGTTCGAAAAAAATTTAAAGATTTTCTTACCTATTCCCATTTGAGGAGTTGTTCTCAGTAAGAAATCACAAAGCAACCATTTTGGTAACGATAGCATAAAAGCCAATGCTAATTTACTAGTTGGTAGTGGTGGAAATCTAGTTTTGAAATATAGAGCAAGAAGATATTTGCTAAGGGTGCAAGGGGGAGACTTTATTGTAGGGATTTTATCATTAATTTTATCTCTCATGGTCTTAGCAGCATAATAAACTGTACGTTCAAGGTGCAAAGGATCATAAACTGTTTCATAATATTTTTGGAAAGCTTGAATTTCTCTAATATGCGTACATTTACTCTTCTTCGAATGTTTCTGCACAACAGTAAAAGCAGATATCAGTTGAGGAAGTAGAGTATCAGGATTAACTTGGCTAGCTTGCTTCCTATAATATTATTGCCACCAACTAAAAAATGCTTCAGTGCATGCATATGATAATGAAAAAGGGGTAGGGTTGAAGACGGATGCTTGCTCTTGAAATTTTTGTAGAAAAGCTTTCCAGGTATGTCCTCTCATTGGTCTTTGTAAGTCATCTAAGCATTTGTACAAGGAGCAAGGTTTTGGCTGGACCAAACCAAATTGTCTTGCAACAAGATTTGGTTGATAGTCATACACTCCTTGAGAATTAGAAGCCTTGACTCTGCTCGATAGAAAAGTAGGAGTCAAATAGGCTTGCCATATAGCATTGATTTCTTCTTCATCTTCGACCTTATTTGTTGGAAATTCTCTGGTGAACCAATCTGGTCCACAGGTCCTATTTCATAAAGGAGCTAGCAAAGGGGTAAATGTATCACACCCTGATAGAGCCTCATAAGTTATTCTGAACAAATCTTTAGAATCCCAATTTTCACATCTCAGCATGGCCAAGCCTAATCCCTCAGTTGACATATTGTCATAGGCTTTTTCGAGGTCAGTGGGAATAAAAACTTTTAGTTTTTCTCTAAAAGTGGCTAACAGCCACAATCGAAACAACGAAATAGGGCCAGGGATAATCAGACTGCCCCCAGATTGGTATGATATTATGCCAGATACCCCTAGGTGTAAACTTCATACAAGGACCCTAGAATGAGTTTGCTCAGGCAGATGTTTTTTCCTTTATGTAATTGGAAGGCTAAGGTTTTACACCCTTTAGCCACTTGTATTGATCTTGTACAAAAGATGTACATGGATAAACAATAATTCAAAAAGGCTACATGTTCTTCAGCATTTACTTCAAAAAATTTAGTATCATGATGATCCATTATGAAAACGCCATAAGCAAATCTACTAAAATCAAAAGAGATTTCTGAATCATCTTCATTAGGATCAAAGGTTTCGCCAATAGGTTTTAGACCTGTAATAGCGGCGACATCTAAAAGAGTAGGTGTGAGCATTCCACACTTCAAGTGGAGGCTGTTGGTCGAAATGTTCCAAAAGTGGAGAGCAGCAATCAACATTTCATTATGACATCTAGGTCCTTCCCTAGACAACTGGATAAGGTCAAAAATACCTATGTCTTTCCATAATCCCCTTTTTTGCTTTCGACCTTATTCAACCAAAGAAGGTAATCTTCATTTATTTCATGTTTGGGTTTTGTTCTAAACATAGATTTCATGAAACTCCAATTGTACGGACCTTAGGTAAAAACTAAGGGCGAATGTTTCTCATAACAAGGAAAAATGGCATTGAGTGCCTTATCATTATCCTTGTCATCAGGAATGGGTCCTAAATATGAATGTGTTGAGTTAGGGCATGGGATGATTACCTGGGATTTCTAGATTTTATCTGCAGCTTCTTTAACCTCCGGTTCCAAGATGAACTGAGGGTTACCGGTTTGAATTTCTTTTGAGAAATTGATAGATTCATCGTTGATTGGAGGTTGAGAAGAGGATCCTTTTTGGTTCGTCATGACTTACGAACAATGTTCAAATGAGGAATTAGAAATTTTTCTGGGGACAATTTGATGTTTTGAAGGTTTATAGATGGAGTCCTCTCTTACTCGTACTTGGTAAAAAAAGAAGAACGAGGAACAGTGGAAAAATCAATTAGAAATGAGGGGACAAAAGGAAAGGTAAAACTCTTTCTTTATACCTTTTTAGATCTTAACAAATGTCAACATCTTAAGTTGACAATTTTCCTTTAAAATACTAAAAGTGGCAGTTCCCTATGTCAGGAACGTGGCTCACTAACCATGGTGGTGACACCATAAAAGTTTCTTTTGAACTGCTTCTCCAAACGATGATATCATCAAAATGATCTTCGATTACTTTCCTTAGAAGATCAAAAAACTTCCTTTTCTCTCTATTAGAGAAAATTGGTTGAAAATGACATTTTTTGGGGGGAAATTTGTTAGCCTATATTTTGACAGGCTATAATAAATGCAGCCAAATGAAGTTGACCTTATGATCGAAGGAGTCAACATTAATTTTTAGTCCAAATGGTTCGTCGAGAAGATATGATTCATAGACATAGTTCAAAGTGTGACTTTCAGTTCGATAAGCCAAAGGAGCATCGAAGAGGAGTTTATTCTACATGAGGTCAAGCAACGGACACTTCGAAGATTCAAATGTTTGAAATTCAAATCGAAGAGGTGTCTTTGTCCGTTTTTAAAAGTTGTAGTTTCGAATCTTAATGTAAGTTGTTATTTCTAAGTATAAATAGTGGTTTTTCATCGAAAAAACGGGTCACAGATCAATCATACACAAAATTTACACTCAAACTATCCGCATTCAAGAGAGAAACGAGTCACAAGTTACAATGTATGAACATGTGTACCAATTTACTTCAATCAATACAATTTAAGTTTATTTTCTTAAATGTCTTTACAATTTACTTGTTTCTTTTAAGCATTTCCTTTCAAGTCTATCTCAAAATACCTTCGACGGATTTGACTGGGTCAAGTCATACGTTCTATTATGTTCTTCAAGAACAATCAAAAATTTCTAGAAAATAACAAACACGAAATGTCCTTAAGATTTACTGGTTGATCTTGCAAGTAATTAATTTTAAACCAGTGGTTGTTTACGGAAAATCAGTGTAAACAGTATGATAGACTAAGTGATTTCTTAATTGAAAATAATTTTAAAAGAGGTCAAGTTGACACAACACTCTTCAGAAGAACTCTGGAGAAAGACATTTTTGTTGTGCAGATTTATGTTGATGATATAATATTTGTTTCTACAAATGCATCTCTTTGCAAGGAATTTTCTAAGCTAATGCAAGATGAATTTGAAATGATCATGATGGGAGAATTGAAGTTCTTCCTTGGGATTCAAATCAATCAGTGCAAAGATGAAGTGTATGTTCATCAAACAAAATATACTAAGAAGCTTCTGAAGAAGTTCAAGCATGAAGATTGTAAAGTGATGAACACTCCAATGCATCCAACTTGCATCGTAAGCAAAGAAGATACGGGATCAAAGGTTGACCAGAAGCTGTATAGAGGTATGATTGGTTCTTTGTTATACCTTACTACATCTAGGCCATATATTTTATTCAGTGTATTCTTGTGTGCAAGATTCCAGTCAGATCCCAGAGAATCTCATTTAATTGATGTTAAGAGAATCTTCAGGTATCTAAAAGGAACAATAAATCTTGGACTCCTCTATAGGAAATCCTTATATTATAAGTTGGTTGGATTATGTGATGTTGATTATGCTGGTGACAGGATTGAAAGAAAATCAACCAGTGGAAACTGTCAGTTTCTTGGTGAGAATCTGATATCCTGGGCTAGCAAAAGACAAGCTACAATTGTTATGTCTACAGCAAAAGCAGAATACATCACAGCTGCAAGTTGTTGTACACAACTACTTTGGGTGAAACATCAGTTAGAGGATTATCAGATTAACGCTAATAGTATTCTCATTTATTGTGATAATACTGCTGCTATTTGTTTGTCAAAGCATATTGAAATCAAACACCATTTTATTAGAGATTATGTTCAAAATAGAGTTTTGGATATACAATTCAAAATAGAGATTATGTTCAAATTTTAGAAAGAAAAATTTGAACATGCACTTTGTGTCTGATTAAGGTGCTTGCCTTTGAATGGGAATTTAGGTTCTGAAGTTGTCCAGAAGCTACAGTCCATCAGAAGCTCTTTACTGAGGTTCTGAGGAAAATCTGCTTCTGATGACATCAGCATCTAAACTCCAGAATCTAGACTTTTTGCTTCTGAATAGTAGTGTTAGTGGAAACGTTGGAAGTTATCTTTCAGTGACACCCGTCCCACTAACATAGCAATTTCTATGAAAAATTCTTACGTGGCTTATTTGTATTGGTGTATAACTTAAGAGAGCAATGATGAATTTATGCTTTGAATGCACTATCTTGCACCCCCTTTGTCATTAATGTTGTGTTTGTTTGTACCCTTCTGAATTGCAAACGTTTTTACTAAAAACAATTAAACAAAAACACACACTTCTCACTTCACCACCTACACTTTCTGATTTTAGACTGATTTTCTGAAAAACTCTCATCTTTTCAAAACCAATGCTTAGAACCCTAAAACCTTCACCCATTTTCATGGCTGAATCAAGTTCGAATCAAGCATCTCCCATGCAACTGAACACTGGAGAAGGCTATCAGATTAAAGGAAGAACGATGAAACTGGAAGAAGGACAGTTAACTGTTCAAGTGGAGAATCCAGTAGATTTCGTTTCACTAAATCGTCATGAGTGTGATCTTTTAAGTTATTTTAGATATCAAGATTTATCAGGATATTTCATCATGCTAGATGGTCCAACATATGAGAATTTGGTAAGATACTTCTAGGTTAGAGCAGAAATCTATGACCAAAATGCTGCTAGATTGGAAGAGCATGAGAAGGTTCTAATTGATCCTAGTCTTGAAGGAAAGACTAGAGAAGAACTGTGTCTGAAACCCTTTAATGGAACAGAAATTTTCTCAAACATCATGGGGATTCCTGTTACTATTACTAAGGAAGTCAGTGCAAGAGCATGCAGAAGAGATGATGAAGGATCGTTTAAAGAGAATCTGAATGGCAAAATAAGTCCTTGGAAAGGAATAGTTATAGATTCTTTGTTCAATGGCAATGCTAAAGGAAAGTACAAGGATATGCAGAAGGAGCATAAAGTACTTCAAAAACTTATACAAGAGTGTTTTCTACCCAAAGGTGGAGGGGTAGATCAGCTGTCATTGGAACACAAGGTGTTCTTACACTTCTTACACTTCCACCATACGATATGGGATTTAAAGGAAAGCCATGAGAAAAATAGGTCATTTATTGCTTTTGGAAGACTGTTGTCTGAAATATTCCATCAAGGAGGAATCCTGGAAGCACTTAAACTGTCCAAAGTTGTCAATGATGATCAATTGGGCACAGTGGTAGGCAAGTATATCAATGGCAACACTCTAAATAAGATGTATCTGGTAAAAAAAGTGATCAAGATGAAGACTGATCTGAAGAGGTCCAATATCTTATCCAACCTGATGGATGATTTTCCCCCAATTTCTAAATAAGATCTTGTTGATGTACGAGCTGCATATGTGTATGATCACTAGAAGACTACTGGAGAAATTATTAAGTACAGTGACATTTCAGACACTATGTATGGTGCTTCTCTTATATTTTCTTCCAAGAAGAGAAAATCAAAGAAGAAAGCTACTTTAGAGGCTGCTGAAGAAGAAGCTTCTGAACCAAAGCCTAAGAAGGTTAAGAAGGAAAAAGATGTTCTTCAAGAAGTTGGTTCTACTATGCCAACTATTCAAGAAGAAGTTAAGGATTTAGAACATGTGAAGGTCCTAAACAAGAGAACTAGATGTGGAACTTCAACTGGATCATCACTATCTATGTCTCCTCAACCAACAATTCACAAGAAGAAGAGGAAACAGGGTATCAGGAAGATGAAAGTATCAAACTATATGATTAAAGAGGATGCTCAAGTTGAAGCTGCTACTGATCTGGTCACAAGGGAAGTTAGAAAGAAAAAGGTTTTTGATGTTGCTGCTCTACAGCAAGCTCTTGAGATTGCTAAAGAGATTGAAGTACCTGTTGAAGTATTACTGAGCTAGCAGGAGATATTCAAGAGCTGGTGGTGGCTGATAAAAAAGTTCAAAGGGAGGATGTTGCTTGTTTAGAAACTGGAACTTCAGAAGCTGATGCTTCAGAAGCTACAAGAGGTAATACTAATTCTCAGAATATCTCTGATAATGTAGTAGAAATAGAGACAACCTCAACCTCAACTTCAACCTCAACCTCTTCAGACAACATAGATAATATTCCTTTGAGTAGAGTCTATGAAAATCTACATAAGTCTTTAGCCCCATCACCATTTACCAAGCACCAGAAAAAACCTGTTGATGATGTTGAAACTTCTAAACCATTGTCTATAAATGATAGAGTTGGTTCCTTGGTTGACCAAAGGCTTGGATTATGTAAGAATCTGCCTGCTGATCACTGGTTTATTCCAAAGTTTGCTAGGCCATTACAAGCAATAGCCCCTAGTGAATCTGATCAGACAGCCTCTGATAATCCTGAAGCAACAACCTCATCATCTCAACCTCAACCATCAACACAAACAAGTGATCCATCTTTACTTGAAGAACTGGTTAATCACTATCAACGTGAATTACCAGGTTTTAGGCCAAACTCATAAAAAGCCTTTGAAATGGCTTCTGATGAAGTTGTTTTGGAAAACCCCCAACAACATGAACATAACTTACAAATGGCCTCAAATACCTGTTCAGATTTGATCATTCACCCTGAATTTCAACCTTATCATCTTAATGTTACACACTCTAACATCTCCCTTGGGATTGCATTAAGAAACCTAGCCAACAAGAAATCTTCCACTCATAAATCACATGCTTCTAATAATAATCCTTCCTTATCAGAAGAACCAACACTTGTTATACATCCTTTAAGTGTAGCTTTACCTTCAGAAGCTACTCTTGATTCTCAACCCACACATGAAAACTCTACATGACCTGAGTTTATAATTACATCAGATTCTGATGATGAAGGTGAGCAAGCTAACCAATGGTTTAGACCTGGATTCTCGAATCAACCCTTAAGCTCATCTTCTCCTTTTGTCCTAGAGTCTATTCATGATTCACCACATGTAACACCAAACCAAATTGTTGTTACTGAAAACATCTCCACATATTTACCCTGTTCTTCCAACCAAACTTGTCCACAAATCTTAACTACAAATGTGTCACCACCACCTACCCTTCTTCTAGAATCTACTATATTAAACGAAGTTTGTGATAATATTTTAAAGGATCTGAACAAGTTGGTGAAGTTTGAAATAACCTTGTTCATAAGAAGAACTATGTTGATGAATGGACGACCCTTAGAGAAAGAGTTGATTATGTGATGTGTGATCCTCAGAAATTCTCCATAGAAGCACATAATCAGGCTCTGAACACTCTCAAGGAATGGTTTAAAGAAGTGGTTAAGAATATGGAAGAAGTAAATGTCAACAGGAATCATGAAATGAGCAAGTTGTACATCTCAGACACACTTATCTTCTTGGATTCTTTAAGTATTATCTCTGCAAGTGTGAATTCTGAGAATCCTGATTTCTTGAAAATTTGAAGAATGATTCTGAACTGGAAAAGAGAAACAAGGAGCTGAAGAAAGAACTCTTAGAGCAAAGATTTATGTATGCTAAACTTTAGAGGAAGATGATTGCTCAACAAGAAGAAGAAAAGGTTAGAGAAAAAGCTCTTGTCAAGGGATACAATGATTTAAAGGAATCTATGGACAAGCAAGCAGAAAGGTCAAACAGCATGATGCAAGAAATGCTGGAAATGATGAAGAAACAAGCCAAACCTTAGAATGCACACATTTCTTTTAGCTTGTTTACTTGTGGATGTATCATTGATTCTGCTTCTGAACAAAACTGTTTTATTTTGCTTCTAACTATGTTCTCTTGCTTCTGAACTAGTTTTATGTTTTCACTTATATAAAAAAATTTCTCACTTTATTTTATCTTTTTGTTGATGACAAAAGGGTTATTAGATGTATTATTTATTTATAGGCTATGAGCCCCATTAATTTAATTCTAAACTAATTAAATTAAGAGAACCTTCTTCTCATCTCTTAGTCCATTGATTTATTGTGAGATTATTTTTAGTGTTATTACGATTTTAAAGATGAATGTAATTAACTCGTATAGAACTTAGGGGGAGCTTACAAACCTCACCTTAAAGGGCTATTAGACTTAGAGGGAGCTTACAAACGTCAGACCCTAAAAGTCAACTTGTTAATTACATTAACAACAATTGAATATTTTTAAATACTAGTGTTTGTCATCATCAAAAAGGGAGAGATTGTTGGAACAAAATGTGTTTAACATTACCCTTTGAGTTTTGATAATAACAAGGTATTAAAAAATATCAATTGGATATGCTAATATTTGTTCAAGTGTGCAGGATCATAGACAAAAATTTAGTGTCTTTAATTCAAGTATAGGTTCTGAAGAACAAATGAGAGCATTGGTACCCACAAAAAGGAAGCTTGAAGCGTCTGAACAAAAGAGGTTATGAAGACAAGAGTTTCTGAAGATCATCAGAAGCTGACGTCATCAGAAGCACCCTCATCACAAGCTACTCACCAGAAGTTGACGTCATCAGAGGTTCTGAAGATCATCAAAAGCTGAAGATCATGAGAAGCTAGAAGACTAGAAACTTCATAGTTATGTCTAATACTGTTTTAATCACGCCTATCATTGCAGAAGAATAGAAGCCTGGAGCAACGGCTAATTCAGAGGAATTTGGAAGGCATTGGATGTTTATTCTTTGGAGAACGTTGGAAAAGGACAATAGTACAATTATACAACCACTATCTACACTACTCTGTTTTGTGTTTGCAATAGTACAAGAACAACAGTTATGACTACGCTTGAAATTCCTCTATACGTGGAATGGATTTGAAGTTGTTCCTTCATAGGAAAATAACCAAATCAGGCAACAGATCATTGGTGATTTGATCAAGTTTCAAACGACTCTTTTTTTATGTGCTGGCAATCAACAACGTATCTATCACACCTCTATATAAAGGAGTGAAGACATGAAGAATGGCAAGACTCTTACAACAATTTTACTGTGCCAAACCTCTGCTGAAATTGTTCCACATCAATGTTCACTTAGAATTTCTTAACAACTTTCATATCTTAGAAATTCTAGAGTCTTAGGAGTCTGTATCGGATTTGTATTGTGAACACCACTGATTGTATATCAAGTGTTCAACCTCAAACATTTTTCTTTGTAATTTTGTTTGAATAGAAGTCTCTTGCAATTGTGCTTGAGCATAGGAAGTCTCTTGATTTTGTTCTTGAGCATAGGAAATCTCTTGCAGTTTTGCTTGAGTAGTTTGAAGTCTCTTACTTATTTTAACAGTGAGCATTTGTAATAAGATATTGATTTTAGTGAACTCTCCTTGGAAGTGCAAGGCGGACAGGACTACTTCCGGTTTGTGGAAGGGACCTATATAATTGATTTGTGTCTTTCTTCTTCTTCTTCCTCTCTCTCTCTCTCTCTCTCTCTCTCTCTCTCTCTCTCTCTCTCTCTCTGTTTTTATCCGCTACATTTATATTCTAAACTTTATCAGGTTCTGAACAGTGATTTCAGTTTAGGAGAAAACGAAGAAAAAGTAAACACAATTCAACCCCCCCTTCTTGTGTTTTTCTCACCTTCACATACCTTGTTTAATTTTAACATATGGATTCAGCTCGAAAGAAGATAACTGAAAAACGTCAACATTATTTAAAAAGAACTTACTTAAAAAATAGTGCACAAATGGATATGTTGAGACATCATCCAGCACATCAAAGGCGTTCGTAGAAGCGGATTAGATATAATACCTAGCCTCACATAAAATATCAGGAGAAATAAACTTCATAGAGAGAAATAAACTCTCATCTAATTTATCAGCCCAGGGAGAAATAAACTCCCAGATATAATGCATCAGAGAAAGAATAAATTTCTCATATCCTCAAGATGTCAGGGCATCTGGTAAGACATCAGTTCACCAGAACGTACACACCCACATGCATTTTAATCAAGCACATACTAACATAAATCTATCATGTATAAGCCGGCTAGTAACAAATAAAGCTCCCCCTCAATGGTAGATCAAGAAAAAAAAAACTATGCTCCCCCTCAGGCAATACTTCTTTTAGCAACATGTATAATTATACCACATGGGCTAGTCCCTTGCAGATCACATGCATGCATAGCAGAGCATATCAGAACATATCATAGCCTCTTTTAGTCTACTCCCCCTTATTTGCAGAACTCATGCATATTTGAAACTTGTCCGAACAACATGCATAACATCTAGATATTACTCCCCTTTTTTAGCCAGAAATTCTGACAAACTACCATGCATAAGTAAATTAACTAAAGTAGTAGAATGTTAAACTACATAACATAAAGTAGCAGGACATATAGTGTAGATATTACAGATCAGGCACATATAGTGCTCAGTAAATTCAGGGCATAGCCCACAAATAAGGAAAACAAAGAAGACCAAAAAAAAAATCAAGATAACAGAGAATTAAGCCTTAGCTTCAGAGTCCTCCTGATCATCATTCTCATCCTATGTGTTCCCAACTACTTCTTCATCCTTGTTGTTTGCAGCACCATCATTTTCTTCTGCCACTCCCTCATCCTCATCTAGTTCACCAGTTTTGGTTGACAGGGCCAGAATCAACTTCTCCACACTAGTTTTTCTTTCAGTGTTGATTTTGATGGTCTCCTCTAGAGCTTTGGATACCTCTTTCATCTCAGCAAGAACTCCATTCTTAGATGTTGAGTTAGCAATCTCATTCTTAGATGTCATAACAATATATGGGACATGTGTCCCTTTGAACAATTTATTGTGCAGAGAAAGAGGAGATTCCCTCTTACTTGCTACATTAGTGCTAACTAAAATACCTAGGTATTGACTAAGAATGATCTCACATACAACAGATGGAAATGCTATAGGCATCTTTACAACAAAAGATTGAGCATGTTTCATGGTTTGTTCAAAAAGGTATGATAAGTCAAACTAGCTCATCATATGGCTAGAGGGAGATGAACTTTTGGGTACTATCACTTGATTAGGTGATTATTATTTTACTTTTGATTGTCAATGTTACAAATAAATTCCTTGAGGACAATGAATGGTTCAAGTTTGGGGTTGTGATGACACTTTGTCATTACGTAATTTTTATTGTAAAATCATGGTATTTTGAGTTCACAAGCAAGCCTAAACAACAAGAAAAGCAAGAAAAAGTGAAGCTTTGAAGAAAGAGGCAAATCGGGTCACGATTGCACATGCCAAAGAAAGGTAGCTTCGACAATGAATGAATCGGGACACGATGGCAATTTTGTGTCATGATTTGGGCCTTATATTTGTGATCCATGGGCTTGGTAAGAAGGAATCGTGACACGATTAGGAGAATTTTTGTGCCTATTTAAGCTGATGCCTGTTCTGAAAACAGGGGTTACGAATCCTGGAGTGAGAAAGTGCGATTTGAAGACCCGAAGAGTGAAGAAAGGGGTGATTTCCTCCATTCTTTTACCAGTTAATGTATGTTTAATTCTTCCATTGATTATGCTATTTGTAAACTCAATTTTGAGTAGCTAAATCTCTTAGAGATTAGGTCTGAGATGATTATGATGTAACTCTAATTGAAACATGTTGATGTGAAACTCTTTATTGTGAATGTCAATCTAGTTTTATTCAATTCAATTGTTCTTAATGATTTTTATATCCTGATCAAATATAAAGATGAATTTGTGAGAATGAATGACTACTGCATAGCTTTCAACTTAGATCTAATTGAATTGTTCAAATAAACAGGGATAGTCTAGGAATGGATAATCATTTATTTGTGATAATAGGTTAACGTTCTTAAAACCTTCAAGGAATATTAGATCGCCTAAGGAATTGGGGACTGTGATCTGAGAATAGGGTCTTAAGTCAAGGGATTGATTAAGACTATCTTAGTTAACCATCGTGAAGCTAGAGAAATATTCATAAAAAATAGGAGCAGTGTACCAATGAGGGGAACCCAGAGGATTCGAAAGACCTAGTTTCATCTCTCTCTATATTTTCTTAACAAATCTTTATTTTCTGTCATTAAATTTTATGCAATCAAATCAAATCTAATACCTAGGGCAAACTAAAATAAATTTACACATCCTATATAATAACCATATTGCTAAATTGAGATTAACATAGTTCTTGTGGATACGAACTTAATTTTATTACTTCGACAGCTTTAATACACTTGCTAAAAGTATATCAGTCGTGCCTACACTGTGGACAGTAGTGAAGACCAAGTGCGAGAGGGACGCACGGTCTGTGCCCCTACACGCACGGTCGTGCAGACCTGACAGCACAACATTTTCAAAAATCGCATTTTCGTGCGCGGGAGTCCGTTTTTGAAACTGTTTTTAACCCTAATTATACTCACTCAAATACATGGTTTTCTAATCCAAAACAACTTAATTTCAATTCACCCGAAATGACTTATTTCACAAAAGTGCGTAAAACGACTTTTAGCTAAAAACCCCAATTTTCACCCAATTGAGTCATCACCTAAACATAACAATCCAAAATAGAATTTCTACTCGATCCAACTCAACATAACAACTCCATTAATCCATTTAAAATCATACTTCTCCTCTTTTGACTCATTTTCACAAAAATCACCAAAACACAACAACTTAACCAAACATCACATTTATCGCAATCAATTTCATGGATTCTCAATACAAACATATACCTAACACATTTATGGCACATAAATCATGAATTCAATATTAATGAACTACAACATCATCATTTTCACCAATTTAAGCTAAATTCATAAAGTAAACAAGTTAACATATATCAACAATGAAATTTAAGCATCAACAACAAATTTTCAACAACTTTCACATACCCAAATTCACCACTTAAATACAAGCACGAAAATTACACATATAATCATCAATTTTTCACAAATTAACCAACACAAATATGACCCATAAGCTAAAAAACATGATTATAGATTAT
Source organism: Medicago lupulina (assembly GCA_958299785.1). Classification (NCBI taxonomy): domain Eukaryota; kingdom Viridiplantae; phylum Streptophyta; class Magnoliopsida; order Fabales; family Fabaceae; genus Medicago; species Medicago lupulina. The sequence continues at coordinate 39,380,024 of OY283146.1, read as the reverse complement.
TAGGAAGAACAAACATATCCCCCTTACCTTGTTTTTCCTTAAGCTTAAACTAATCCACCAAAATCTTCACTTCTTCACTTGGGTTGTCTTCCTTTTGAAGGTGAGAAAAAACACAAGAGGGGGGGGGGGGGGGGGGGGGGGGGGTTGAATTGTGTTAGCTTTTACTTCGTTTTCTCTAAGTTAAAACACACAGACCAGAAGCAGAAAGGAACAGCTTCTGAAGTGATGTTCATAACCAAAATGCAGTAGATAAAACAGAGAGAGAGAGAGAGAGAGAGAGAGAGAGAGAGAGAGAGAGAGAGAAGAAAGACACAAAGCAATTATACAGGTTCCTTCCACAGTCCAGAAGTAGTCTTGTCCCCCTTGCACTTCCAAGGAGAGCTCACTAAAATGTAATATCTGATTACAAATGCTCAAGCACAACTGCAAGAGATTTCCAATGCTCAAGAACACAATCAAAAGACTTCTAATGCTCAAGCACACAAGCAAGAGACTTCCTATCAAACAGAATTACAAGAAAAATGTTTGACACTTGATATACAATTAGAGGTGCTCACAATACAAATCAGATACAGACTCTTTGATACTTTAGAATTTCTAAGATATGAGCTTTAAGAAGAAATTCTAAGTGAACTTTTGGATGCTGAACAATTTGATAGAGTTTTGGCGCTTTTTAAATTGTTGTAGAGTCTTATAGTTCTTCAAGTCTTCACTCCTTTATATAGAGGTGTGAAAAATGAACGTTGAGTTGCCAGCGCATCCAAAAAGAGTCGTTTGAAGCTTTGATCAATCACCAATGATTCTTTGCCTGATATGTTTATTCTCCTATGAAGGAGCAATTTCAAATCCATTCCATGTATGAAGGAACACCGTTGCAGGCAGAGTTGTTATCCTTGTCTTGTAGCAGAGACAAACTCTGGGTAGTGGAGATAGTGGTTGTACAGTTTGTAACGCCCTCTTTAATTATTTAATTATTTTATTAGATGTTATGATATATGTTTATATATTATATGATTTTGATGATTATGTGACGTATTTGTGACGTATTTGTGACGTGTGAAGTATTATTATTTTATTGTTTAATAAAATAATATAAGTGATGTTTATATGAATATTTAATTAGTAAATAAATAGATGTGGTGGAAAAAGATAGAATTTTAAGAGATGGGGTTACATTTATAATTAAGAAGAGTTGTGTGGGTTAAGAAGGAATTAATTAAGTGGTGAGGGAGTATATAAGAGAAGTAGGTTAAGAAAGGAATTATTTTGAGAACGCGTACAGACATTTTAGAGAAGAAGAAGAACGGTCAAGAGAGAAGGGAAAGCTAGGTTCCAATTCTGCAATTTTTCCAGGTAAGGGTGAGCCTAACTTCAATAGTATTAATGTTAAATCATCTGTTCTTGATTAGCTTAGAGATTGGGAAGAATTGAGAGAAGTTTTGAGAATTAGGGTTATGGTGATTTTTGATGAATTTGATGTGAGAATGTGTTGCATTGCTGTATAAATGTGTTACAGAACCTAGATTATTCCCTAGGATGCTATTGTTGATGTATTAGAAGCTTAAGTGGAGAGAATTGACAGGTTTTGGTGTGAATTGGACTGAACCCGTAGTGGTTCTGAGATCGCTCGCCTGTGGCGAGCAGATCACTCGCCGTGGCGAGTAACCCTTGGTTGCTCGCGAGGCGAGCAGTATAGCTCGCCGTGGCGAGCTTGTCCCTTAAATTTAAGATTTTTGCCAAACTTTAGATGGTTTTGAGTGCCCCTATATTTATAGAGATGAACTGTGAAGTTGGTTTGGTCAAATTGGATTTAGGGAGCTTAAAAATGAGAAATTTGTTGAAAAATGTCAAAAAGGCCGAAGCACCCAGTATTTCTCGCCTCCAGCTCGCCCCCAACTCGCCTTTGGCGAGTGAGCTGCTGGGAGTACTCGCCTGTGGCGAGCAGATGTACTCGCCGTGGCGAGTTAGTTGGTTCAGGACTGTTTGTTGTTTTGCGATCTGTTTCGCATGGGACTTTGAGAGGAGCCTTTTGGTTAGTATTAGTGGGGTTCTATACCCTTTAATGTATGCTGTAAAGATGACTGCTGATGATTAACTTGAGCTGTTGATAAATGATGTGTTGTTGAAAATAAGTGATGTTTAAATGTGATGATTATGTGATTGTGATGATGCTATGTGTTGCAATGTGATAAATGATGCGAGGATGTGTGAAGTTAGGGTTGCTCTGATATGTAACGGGATGGGGTCTTTTGTGGAGTCTATTCCTTTATGTATCATGTTTGAATAAATGTTGACTTTTGTGATGTTGAACCTTAAATATTTTGAGACGTTTTTGCTGGCTTTTAAGCCAAGTCATTTATGAGAAGAGACTATTTGAATTCCGCTGCTTAACTGAACGTTTTGTAATTTGATAAATTATTATCTAAGCTATTTTTAAAGATGAAATGTGACACTCCTTTGTGATGATTACTCTGATATATGATTTATTTAAAGAAATTTTTAAGATGGGAAATTGGGGGTGTTACACAGTTCGTACATTTTGTACTTTGTCAACGTTTCAAAAAGAAATAAGCAACCAAAGCTTTTGAATTCCGTTGAGTTAGTCGTTGTTACTCTTTTCCACTTTTTCGCAATGTAAATACGACATCCAATCCATTGACCAACTTTTCAATCTTAAGTTTGCATAACCTTATGAATTTGCGCTTCTGGTGATATACAGCTTTCTGATGAACTTGCTTCTGATGACGTCATCACTTCAGGAGCGCTAAGTCTTCAGGAGCACTTCTAACTTCAGGAGCAGTTCTTCTTCAGACACTTTTAAGCTTCCTTTTTGTTCAATTCATTGCTCTCTTTTGTTCATTCAGAACCTAAAAAAGGTCTCAAAATTTTTGTCTATGGTCCTGTACACTTGAACAAATATTAGCATATCCAATTAACACTTTTTTTTAATACATTGTTATCACTCAAAACTTTTAAGGGTAATGTTAAACATATTTTGTTCCAACACCTTTTTCTTCTATCTTCACTTCTCTCTCAGTTCTCTCTATTTTTCTCTAGCCACCCTTTTTGTGTGAATGTGTGAAATGAATAGTTAACCTTAATTCTCTTCATAAGTTATATTTATATACACCAACAAATGGGCTAGGTTACCTCAATTCATAATGGGCACAGAGACTCTTACCACTTAATTAATAGTTACTACTCACTTAATTCATTAAAACATCTCATTAATTACTATCTAAAAATAATTATCTCAAATTACTACTAAATTAATAAAAATAAGGCTTAATAGCAGTTTTAGCCCCCTAAATTTTCCAAAGTAGCGATTTTGGCCCCCTAAGAAAGAAAACTACAAAACCTCCCTCTAAGTTTTGCACCTATGGCAGTTTTGGCCCACAAGGCCAATTTTGTTTTCGTCTACGCTGACGTGGCACCCTAAGTGAGGAGTCACGTGTTATTTTTTATTTTTTCCTTTGGGGCCCAAAACTGCTATAGTTGCAAAACTTAGGGGGCGGTTTTGTAGTTTTTTTCTTAGGGAGCAAAATCGCAACTTCGTGAAAGTTAGTGGGCGAAAACTGCTATTAAGCCTAAAAATAACTATTCACACTAAAATATTATACATTTTAAATTACTAATTTACTCTCGCTCCTCAAATTACCAAAATGCCCTCAGTCCTAAACATGACTAAAATACCCTTCTCAACTAAAAACTCACTAATCTCACATCAAACACACAAACAAGCAATTAAACATATATAATAAATAAATAAAATAATTATAACGAAAAACGGGTTGTTACACTCTATACCACACAACTTCTAAACCATTCGGTTCTCTCCGTGCTTTTCCATTCTTAAACTTTGTTATTTTCCTTCTTTTTCTAAGTGAATATGGAATCTGGAAAAAGAAGATTATCTATTACATTTTCATCTTGATAGTGAAGATTTAAGTGATGGAGAAGGTTCTCAAACACTACCCTTTACAAACTGCTCCTACATATTCAACCAATGAGCACACTGAATCAACTAAACTCCCTTTAGCTCAAGAAGTTCCTTACTGTGGTGTTATCAGTGGAAAAAATCCAGGAGGTACAAAAAATTGGAAATGCAATCACTGTAAAATTGCCTTCAAAAGCAACTACACTAGGATACACCAGGGGCAGAGCCACCCCCAACTAGCCTGGGCACTCCCAGACTCAGCTCCAACTTTCCTTGTAGCAAGCCCAGCCATTACTAGAATTTTTAGTTTTTCCTGCGGATTTTTGGGCAAATTCCGCAGGAAACATATTTCCTGCAGATTTTGTCATGGATTTAGGTTCGCAGGTGAGGTAATACTAGGATTTTAGGATGCGCAGGAAAAATATATCAGCAGGAAATGTGAAATTATTCGCAGGAAGGAAATAACGTTTTGCGATATTTTTTTTGCCCAGGCTCTATAAAATTCCTGGCTCCGCCACTGGGATACACTATCATTTATTTGGTCCTCCATTCGGGAAAAAAGTTGGCATTCAACGATGTGCAACATTACTGAAGGATATGGAAACTTATGAAAAAAAAATTAGAAAACGAGTCCAAGAAGTAGAGGAATCTTGCTTAGCTCCATCTTTGAAGTCTTCAACCATCAAAAAGAAAGAAAAAGAAATGTTCTCCAAGAAGCCTCTTGAAGATGCTTTTCAACTATTTGAAAGAGATGAAGTTGATATGAAGGTGATGAGAGGACTCTGGGCCGATGAAATTCCTTTCAATGTCATGAGAAAGCCACGGTCTGTAAAAATGGTGAGGCCTATTAGCAATGGTCCTAAAGGCTATAAACCACCTTTTTTTGAAAGGCTTAATTGCACTTTTGGACCCCTATCTTTTCAAAAGTTGCGGTTATGGACCCCTAACTAATTTAAATACAAAACAGCCCCTTATGTTTTGATTCTTTAGCAGTTTTGGACCCCCAAGACAAAAAAAAATAAAAAAATTGACACGTGGCACCTCACTTAGGGTGCCACGTCAGCGTTGACCGAGTCAACAATGGACTGGGGGTCCAAAACTGCCAAAGAATCAAAACATAGGGGGCTGTTTTGTATTTAAATTAGTTAGGGGTCCATAACCGCAACTTTTGGAAAGATAGGGGTCCAAAAGTGCAATTAAGCCTTTCTGAAAAGGCGAGAACAGTTTTGTTGAATGAGTGTAAGAGACGTGTTGACAAGGATTTAGTTCTAGTCAAAGATACTTGGTTTCATCAAGGGGTCTCTATTGTATCAGTTACTTGGTTTCCTCATTTCATAGTGTAAAGAGGAATCTGCCTAATTGTGCAATAGATTACATATTGGTGTTTATTCACTCCAATATTCGCCTACAATCACGCTTTTCTAATAGTTACAAGAATGACCCTTTCAAAAAATGGGATATGGATTGTCAAAAAAAAAAAAAAGGGATATGGATCATGATGACACTTTTTTGGAAGAACCTTCTTAGTTGAAAGATATGACCTCAAAATTATCCAATAAAATTGATGGAGAATTTGATGATCAAGGAAATACAATGATGAGAGTTGCTACCAAGAGAAGAAGAAATGATGGTTGAACTTTTTATGATTTTATGGAATTACGTTTATCAAAGTTGAATTTTATTTATGAAAATAATATTTTTAATCATTTTTTGTTTATTTAATTATTATTTTTCATAATGTACCAATTAATACATTATCACGTACCGCAAACCGAAATAACGTACCGACTATGTATACTCCATGTATCCAATCTTTGAAGGTTCCGTGTCGCATACTCGAACCTGTACCACGTACGGAAGCAAACTAGGAATTATGTGACTATGCATCAAACCAATACAAAAAGAAAAAACATCTCTATGACTTAGTTTGAATCTAGTACAAAGTTTAATAATCTGGACAAGTCTAACACTCACAGTTACAACTCAACTCTTTCTTGTATGTACAAAATTTTGATGCAGCGAAAAGGGAAAAAGCCAAGTAATTTATAGCCAAGCGTTCTGCTGCACACCAAACATGAATACTAAATACAAGCAACATATTTGTTTGAAATTAAACTTAAGTAGTAGCATAATTACAACAAAACTGTTGCATTCAAAATTTGATAAATCAAAACATACCGATAATGATGTGTGAAGAAAGTGGATGCAGTCACATTTCTTTTTTTATGTACCCCATCCCACCTTTGGTGATAGCCATCTAAGAACAAGGACCTAATGCTCTAGCCACCTAGTACTATTATTAGAATGAAACACTGAATCCTTATCAAATTGTTGATAGGATTTTATTATGCCTTAGCACTACATAAATATGAATTGAAGACACTGCAATTAAGTAGCAGAAAAATCAGAAAATCAGCAGCATACACCTATCTGAAAAATACCCAAAAAAAATCAGTAGCAAACTTCCTTGTTGCTATCAATTCAACACACCACCAAAAAATTGTTTAACTACTTGAACATGCCTGTAATAATTTCTGGAACTTCAAGCACAACTGTTGCGTCATTACAATTACAAATATTTGAATTTAATCGTATCAATATATAATTTCTACTTTATTTAATCTGGATAAAGAAGTAAAAGCCATAAAATCTTATCTAAATTACATCACTAATTTATGATGGGGTTTAGTATGGGAAAGGAAAGTTCTTTTCCACCATAGGAAAGTTAATTTTGACCGTTTGATCAAAACAAGACCACAATATTATCATGTTCTCTCAACATTGTATTTTTTCACACCATCTTCAACCATTTTCTCCTACATATCTCTCACCCACCACTTGCAGCAATATCATTGACCCATTTAAAAACACCTCCAAGCAACGTATAATTCATGGTAGATGAAGATGAACCCTTTAACCTCTTCCTCTCCATTCAACTCAATCGAAATTTGGACAGTGGAAAAACCAAACTTTTACTTCATTGTTTGTAATCCAAAACCTTATTTTAAAGATGACCCAAAGTTATAAATTACATAATAATAAATTATAAACCTGGTTGAATTAAAGGAAATTCAAATCAACCAAAAATGGAAGGAATTGATGGTAATGCTAACCAAAGTTACAACTTATTTCTTGGCTTTCATTTTATATGCATCGTGAATGATTTAAAAATTAGTAAATATTTGGAGTCATACAGTTTTCAGATCTTGCTTTGCTTGTATCTATGTGGTGAATTTTGGGTTTTCAATGTCTTTTAGATCCGTTGATAAGGATTGAAGGAGAAGGTCTGATGTGGTATAGTGGGGGCAAGGAGGGAGATGAGATGTGGAGGAAGGTGGGTGGTTAGATTTGGTGTTAAGAGACCATGATAAAAATGTGCCTTGTTTGATCAAATGGTCAAAATCCAACTTTTCCATGATGGAAAACAACTTCCCTTTCCCATACTAAATGCCACCCTAATTTATCCATATTTTCTGCTGATGCCTCTTTGAATCCGTATTTCGTACATCCTTATAAGGATCCTGTGATTGTGTCACCTCATCTGATGGGTGATAACTACCATTTTCTAAAATTTTATATTAACTCGTTGAACAAATCAAGTGATGATATGAAACTTAATAATTTGTAGTTTGTGGTTGATTTTGTTGTTTTGGTTAAACCATGGTATGCATACTACTCTAATGTTCTGTGGTTAAATTTCGTTAGCGTTAAGAATCTTATATTTGTACTTAAATATGTATGTAGTCTTACATTGATACTATACTCAAATTTTAAAGTGTTAACCGAGTCTATTCAAGATCCGGTTGAGCCATCCACCGTTGGGTTCAAATTGCTTATATATCACTCTAGATGTCTAGACCTAAGCATGAGTGAGGGTGTGTGCTAAGACCCTTGTATTTAATGAGATAAGACATAAACACAACTTCATAAGTAGAGACAGTCCTCACCTTACAAGCTAGCTTTGTAAAAGTTGATAATTCCAACTCAAATTGTAAATTTTAATCGTTAATACCCATGTTAAAGTTATATTAAAACAATAAGTTTCAAATCAGGAAATTAACGAACAAGACTATTTCTTATAGAAGAAAAAAAACTCATAATTCGTACAAATATGATACATTTTATTTAGCCAACTATATCAGACAAGGTGTATACTAAATATATATCTACCCAAAAGAACTCTATATGGAAAGGGAAAAACATTAATCTCTAATAATGATGACAGTCATCTTTTTTTGTTGTTGCGATGATTAAGTAATCAAACTCGGTATCCTATGGTTTACAACACTCATACGATCTGCACATCGTTCACTTGGACAAGAACTCGGTGACAAAAATATACATTAAGATTTCGTATTTTGTTTCTTCCAATAACTTGTCTCCCAGAATTCGACTCGTTGAATTGAACCTTGCTTTCTTCTTATTTGTGCATGCAAAGATGGAGGATCATAAGGAGGAGGCATGGTGCATGGATTAGTGTTTGAAGGACCCTTTACCAATGATTCCATCATAAATTTCTTTTCTAATCCTTCTGCTTTACAAACCATTGATTCCACACATAGTTCAACAGCTTTATCAGTTATAGATGGTTTGTACCTAAAGAGTTTAGCATAGGAACTTAGGAGATGAAACATATAGTCATACACATAATCCATCTTCAACTCTTCTTGAATGAAATTACTTGCTGCTTTTCCAATATCGTGTGCCTGATGAACAATGAAACAAAGTGAATATAAATATTGAGCATGTTATTTATCTCCTCCATTAAGGTTAGATTAGCGATTCTTGTTGGGTTATACAATCATGTACACGATGGAAACATGCTAAGCTTGTTCTTGTCACCAAGACCATCCTACCAGTATCTAAACATGCTAAAAGTATGATAGAATTCAAACAGAGGGTCTGATTGATTGAATTAAGAATTTTTTTATTTATTTGTGTTAATTTTTTATATTTAATTACAAATTTTCCTCATTCTTTTAACTCTGTTTTGTAATGCTAAAGGTATGATAGAGCTTATAATCAGTGTCCGACAACTACACACTTTCCATTATAATTGTACAGAGCTTATAATCATCATGTTATTAACCAAGTATTTGGATAAAATATGATCATCTTGAATAGGGAAAAACAAAAACATATTTTTTTATCATTTATAAAACATATCTTCCTAGTGAGTTAAATTGTAGGATTTGCAAATTATACTTAAAAATGTGTTTTCCCACTTTAAGAGAACTATATCATGTTATTGAAACACAAGAGTTTCAAAATTAATTACCAGCTAAGAATATGATTAATTAGTTTCAGTGAATAAACAAAAAGAGTTAATTACCTTTGACTTGTGACTATTACCCCAATCCACAGCAAACTTAATGGACTTGCACTTATCATCTTCCTTAATGGGCCAATAATGATGCACTGGAATTAACCCTCTTGTGAAGAAATCATAATAATGAGGTTTCACAAGTAAAGTGGGAGAATCACATGCTAGGATGTATTTTTCACTCACGGACCAAGCAGAACCTTCAATGTAAACCTTATATCTACACACAATATATCATGATTGAATTAAAACATTGATATTTTGATAGCTATGCATATCAAATAATTAATTAAAAAACTATTACTATGAAATATTTATAACTTCAAGATTTCCAACGTAGGAGCTAAGTGCATGTTCCGTAGAGAAAGTTAATGTTGAATTTAAGGACATACCTATGGGTGCATTGACCTGCCAAGTCAGATTTCTTGTACCCTTGTTGTGACTCTCGTCCCCAATCCTGAAACAAAACTTTCATTTGGTAATTTGGGCAATTTTCATTATTATTTTATTATACCAAATATCTTTGAAAAAGTAAGTATTATACAAAAAATAAGTGTTAAATAAATTTTCCGTCGATATAATATAACAAATTTTGATTTTAGTCTATAAAAAAACGAGGTGTTTTCATCTTCAGTAATTTTTTGTTGTTTTGTTTTTGGTCCTTAACGAATATAATTTTGACGTGTTCTTGACATTTGTTTAACATAATATGATCATATAAAAGTTGAACATAATAAACGGACATAATATGAACATATACTGAACAGAAAATGCTCATAATCTTAACATTCGTATTAACATAAATTAGGGAGCAAAAACAAAATAAAAAATTTCGTGAGGATGAAAACATACTAAAATAAAAAATTCATTATATTTTTAAGGAAAAAAAAACTTATTTAACCGAAATAAAAATTAGATTTGGAGAGAAAAACTTTATATAAGGAAGATTGATACATACCTGCTCATATAAACGAGCATTCCATTCTTGTTTTTCAGAAACATTACACTTCATGAGGTCTTGTCTTGTTTCAGCAACACTTGGATTCCCTTTCCAATAAGCATAAGGTTCCCTCTTCATCCATGGAATCCTTTTGTTGCCCTCAATCAGTTCTCCCAACAAAATTTCCCATGGCTTTACGTTGGTTTCAGGCCTATATCATCAATTAAAGCACAACATATGCCATAAAACTATAATGTTTGCTTAAACCTCAATGTCATAAAAAACAATCAATCTCTATTTGGCACAATAAACAGCATTTTAGACTAAAAAATCATTTAAAAGTAATTGGTTTTATTTTTCCTAAGGGAACTAATTAGTTTTATGTTTACATACATGGGACCTCATTGATTTAGAAAAGATTAGGAAACCTCCCAAAACTAAACTTGTTTATATGCGTACACAAGAGTCTAGCTACTCAAAATTTTAGTATACTCTATTCAAAGAAAAATTAGTAAGTTAAACAAAATCCTAATTATACATCAAAACCTGCAAACTTTAATTTAGAGAAATCTTAAGTCTGATTAATAACTTAAATTTGAAAAGGTAAATTATATTGTATTTCTCTAACAACTTAGACAAATTTAATCAAAATAAGTCTTACTTTAATAATTAAAAATTTATTAATGCTATGTTTGGTTTATCTTGGACCGTCAATATATTTCTAAGGACTTGAATGCCCTCTAGAAAGGCTTAGGCATCCTCCAGAAGGGCTCTTGAGACCTAGGCGCACCTTTCCAGAGGCACCGCCTCAACTAGATTCTACAAGCATCTAGAGCTTAGTAAAATGATTTAAGGCATAGTTTGCTTGAGGCTTAAGTCACACAAAAACAAGCCCACAGAGGGCTATAAATAACCTCTCGGGATCATTCTCAAGGCATGACTAAATACGCTAAATCTAGTTTCTAATATTGTACTCACTGCAAGTACATAGGCCCCGTGTTCTTTTTCTTGAGGCACAATGCACAAACCACCATGATATTGTGAAGCTATTGTTTAGAGTTTCATGTCAAATGTGCGGCAACACCGCGTAATTCACATTTTTCAAACACATGCTTTGATTCTTTGTAGTCGACTAGTCTTTGTGTTAAATCTCGACTATTGAATGAAATTAAAGGATAATCCGATGGTCGAAATTTTACGAGACGGCCTTAGAGAAATAGGATACAAAAATATGTGAAATAAGTTTTGATGACTTACCATCCCCAGAAGGACCAATCTGGAAAAACAATATCCAGTGTAGCATCATTACCACAATAACGAAAGAGTGGTGGTGGATCAACACCATTAGGTCCACTATATTCACCACTTGGAACAACTGGCCAATCAACACAATCAAACATAAGCTCCAAATCAGGTAATTTTCCAGGGTACTTCCTTAACAACTGTAGGATCCCCCATAGAGTAAAAGTATCTCTTGTTTGAAATGCCTTTTCATATGTCTCTAAATAAGCTTTTCCTTTTAATATCACTAACTTGAAATTTGCTGTTTTTTGTGCTTTCTCTATTGCTTCCTTTGTTACTCCTGTGTGGGCCCATGGCCTTAAATCTTCATGGATCCAACGGAAGTAATCGGGACACGTGGAAATAGATGAATGGTCTTGATTGTTTGTTGAGATGGTGGGATAGTTTGTGGGACATTTTCCAGTGAGATTGTAACCACTGCAATTTAATGGGATCTCTATTTGATTCAAGGGCTGTTTTGGGGTTTCATCGTATGCTTTGTTTGTTAGGATTGGTTCGTTAGATGAAATTGCGGAGAAAACCTCCTACACATAGAGACATTATGGTCATTATATACGCTATAAATCTCATCGAATAAAAATTGTGAACATAGCAGTAGAATCAACATAAAAAATGATAAAGAATGATATGTCATTTTCATACAATAACAACCAAGTTTTATCCCACCAATCAAATTACGTCATAATATTCTACAATTAATCATATTTAGATTCAATTCTTTAACTTTTAAATCAATTTTAATAATTTCGGCTATATTTTTACAGATCTTATATTCATAGAAAAATAAATGTGATAGAATGTATGTATAATAATTTTTTGACACAAAATGAGCATTCTAACTAAGAGCAACTATGATGGTTCTCTTATTAAGATGTAGCTAAAATGGACCCCATGCATATGCATTATTTGTTCAATCAATTTTCAAAAATAATGTCTAATAAGCATGCATTCACTCCAACAACTCTTGAAAAAATACCATGCAATCCTACTAATAACTTTGTGGAGAATTTGGTTAAGTAGCCAAAAGAACTGAGATTTTATTAAAAAGTGATGTAATAATTAGTTTGTCAAAAGTAACAGTTTAATTTTCAAGATAATTTTTTTATTTTTGAATTCCTTAACCAGTGTCCCGCACTGGTTAACAAGACCCTAACTTTATATTAGTATCTTTCAAAAACAATTAATATGTTTGGGCAACATTTTTTGTAAATATGAGGAAAACATTAAATATAGTAATGCAATAAGGCCATAATTATGCAAGAGACCGAGATAATACTTGTACAAATTTTGTATCTAAATAACAATATTTCTTATTTGTTCTTAATAGGGATAACTATAACTAATAATATCTACATGTTATTAGACAAAACACCTCTCATCAGAGATGTTCCAACGATTCTTTTTGGGCTTAACGAATCTAACGTTAAAATTAAACTCACACATACTAGAAAATACTTTAGATAAAAAAAAAAAAAAAAAGTAAGTAAGTAAATGTCCATGGTTAAATTACATATCTACCGGTCATACACTCCTTTTGTTTATATGATAAAGACAAATGAGTGTATGAAAGGGACATGATCTACGTCACTAATAAAAAAGAGGACGACCCTACTTTAGAGTCCATATTTAAGATTTGAATCCCTACGTAACTAGATCTCCCCAATTTAATTGAAGTGGCGTTGCCGTTACTCTACATTATTTTGGCAACACCCAATTGAATGCTCAATGGTTCTTTTTAATGTAAAAAAAATATTAATTGTAGGTGCCAATTAATTTGGGAAAGGAGACTTTTTTCTCATCATGGGAAAGTCTGTTTATCCAGGACATCCGTCGGTTTTGAATTGGCAACAAAAAACAAATAAAAAAAGTAGTTTATTATTTTAATGTTGTTTTGAAGCTTACTGCTGCACCCCCCTTCTACATTACACCACAAAGAACAGGTGTATAAAATACCCTTCTTTCTTCATATCCCTTCATTTCTTTCTTTTCTCTCTCTCTTTCTTTTTTTCTTTCACGTATTCTCTCTTTCTAAAAAAACAAGAACATTCATATGTTCTTCATTCTCAAACCCAGTTTCCGGTAACCCCAAGGTTTCCGGCGCGGCGGTGCCACCGTGCCAGAAACCTAGAATTTTATTTTTTTAATTTTTTTTCTTTTTTCGATTTCTCCCTCCTTCCTACTTCTTTTTTTCGTTTTATTGAAAACAGCAAAATAAAATTCCCTTTTTTAAAACCTAGATTGAAAATAAAAAATCTACCTCTTTTTTTTTGTTGTTTCGGTTGTGTAGGGTTCTGAATCGGTTTTATGAGAGGGTTTTGTGGCCGAATGTGGTGTGCTTGTGAATGGTTTGGTTCGATTTTGTTAGGTGGTTGCGTTACTGGATTGTGGTTTTTGAAATTGGTGATTGAAGCTTCGTTCTGGTGTTGGCACGTTTGTGCTGGGTATGATGGATTGGGTTTGAACATTGTGTGGTGCGATTGGTTTCTCTGCAAGTTTTTTGTGTTCCTCTACTGATTTCCTTTGGCACTGTTTTAAAAGGTTCCAAGGTTCCTCAAAGTGGAAAACAGTTTAATGGGTTTGATGAGGAATTGAATGTGATTGATGGCCTTGAATGACTAAAACGCGTTTTGGAGGAAAAAGGAAAAAAATATTGGACCTGAGATGTTGTGATTGTCGCACTGTAACGAAGGAAAAACTCAGACCTTGACAAAATTATTTTGGACCTATTGCTAATAAAAAAGAAGAGAATAAAAATAACTTAAAATAAAAAACAATGCTAAAATAAAACTAATTAAAATACAAGATAAAAGTAAAAATAAAAATAAAGACTAACAGGCCAAAAAATTATTGCAAAATCCCACTACTACATATAAAACAGAAAATATTATTTAATTATGAGGTGGGGTCACAATTTTTATTTTATATAACCTAACAAAAAGTTAACAGGTAATAAATCTGAGACATCCAAATTAAAAAGTATTAAATCTATGGCCTTGGTTTAACTTTCCCATGGTAGGAAAAAAGTTTCCTTTCCCAAATTAAACGCCACCTTAAAAGTATCATTTCTTAAAAAGAAAAAACTGTAGAACAAACCAACAAGAAACAATTGTTAATTTATTTTTGACTTAATAGCAGTTTTCGCCCTCAAACTTTCACGAAGTTGCGATTTTGACTCCTTAAAAAAAATTACAGAACCGTCCTCTAAGTTTTACAACTGTAGCAGTTTTGGCCCCCAAGACCAAAAAATTAAATAAAAAAATAACACGTGGCACCTCATTTAGGGTGCCACATCAGCGTAAACCGAGTCAAAATTGACCTTAGAGGTCAAAACTGCCACAAGTGCAAAACTTAGGGAACAGTTTTGTAGTTTTTTTCTTAGAGGGCCAAAATCACAACTTTGTAAAAGTTAGAGAGTTAAAACTGCTATTAAACCTTTATTTTAGAGGGTTGTGTAGACTATAGAGTATTTTAACTCTTAGATATTATAATTTTATAATAAATAAGACATGAAATATTATGCCTTACATGAAACAAATGTGAATTTGTAACAAAAAAAAAATGTGAATTTATTTTTAAAGGAATTGCTTACTATAATGATAGCATATTATTATCTAATTTAATCCAATAGTTTTTTGAAGGGCTTAATCCAATAGTTGTAAATGCACGAAACAAGATATTAATATTGTCATATTATCCCTTAAAAAAAGTTATTAATATTACACCCTACAAAAAGTTATTAATATTATGGATGGGTCAAAATCTAATCAACGTTGCGTAAGGAGGTAGCGCAAAATTACAATATAAAAAATTTAAACTCGACTAGACTTTTGACCCGCGCGTCACGCATGTTTAACTAAAAATTACAAATAAACTTAACAAGTATATAATATTATGATTAAAATTAACTTAATATGCATTCAACAACATTTTAGATGGAATTTGTTAGGTTAAATTGCTGCTAACCTATTGTAGCATTTTAGAGGGAAATTATTAGGTTTAGTTGCTGCAGACCTAACAAAATTAATAAATAAAGATAAGTGTACATAAACAACGTATTTATACAAACGATGACACAACAGGATAGGATGAATTTTTTTTTAAGGAATAAGGGATTATCGTTTAATGATGTAAATTTAGAACCAAAATTTTAGGGTTGAGGATTAACATTATTTATAGCGGGTTGAGTTGTTACAAACCTAATAAAGAATTAATGGAGAGAAAAAATTAAGTTAAGACTTAACAAAATTAATAAATAAAGATATTCAATCCAAGAAATGATTAATCTAACCGATTCAATCGCATTGTCCATTCGCAAAATATCATTTAAAATCAAATTAAAGCATAACTTTATATAAATTTTAACCCACTAAATTTACCATTAAAAGAATATAGATTTAACTCACTAAAATTACAATTTGAAGAAATAAACTGAAAAACCTAAAACACATTCTAAATCACAAGCGAAAGCAACAACACACGTCAAATGGGGTGAAAAAATACAATGTTAACGTGGGACGTAAAAGTCATACGTAGGTCCACAAAAGGACACGTGGTCGTCAAACATCTTCATATTTCATCTATCGATCTTAGAATCTTTAATTTTCTATGTTTAGTTGGCCGACACCAGCGGCACTCATTAGGCCTTTGAAATATCTAGTAGCAAAATAATCTTATTAATCTCAATTCAGCTAAAATATTCAAATCACTTTGTCATGCCCTAAACACATTTCAGAACCCTAAAGCGAAAATACGGAATCATGTATCGTGCTATGTCCTCTACTTGAATGAAGCAAAGTTTGCTTTCACATACCACTTTCAACAAGTATTCTTCTAGGGGAATTCATGAGGCACATGAGTCATGACCATACAGTCCATACATATAGGCGTTTTTTTAAATAAATATTTGGCATTTGCATAATATTCAAGAATGAGTTTTATTTTTCTATAAATTTTGTGAGTTTTAGAATTTTTTTAAAAAAACCTAAACATTATATAATAATTTAATCTACAAAATATTCTAAGTATAATCTAGACACAGTTAAGTTAATTGAGACTCTAACTAACAACATAATTATCTGTTGACAATATCCATGTCTTTACTTAAGACAAAGGTAGCTTCTCACAAACATAAGATTATTTGACTTTGAAAATCAACTTTAAATTTGCCACGGTTTTTCAATACAGTTTTTTTTTTTTCCTTTTTTTTTTATTTTTTTTTTATTTTTTGGTTTTTCAAAATAGACTATCAAATTTACTACCTAATTAAGTAGGTTCATTTATACCATCAAAATTGATGGTTATAGATATGAGTGCTCTCATGCTACGATTATTTATCTTTATCATCCGCGTGCAATTACAATTACGTAGTCTACTCGATCAAATTTTATAGTCGATTCTCATCATTTGTTAAAAATAAATAGATAATATCATTTAGAGAAAGATAAATAAAAAAAATATGCCTAAGAGTAGCCAAATCATATCATGTAAGGTAAGGTAATTTTGAAGAAAGATATGTGTTTGAAAAAATTATAAGAAAACAATGAAGAATCCTGCTCTTTATCTAAATAGTTTCGCTTATTCCTAATGTAAATGTCAAAAATGTTTTGACGCGAGTTAACTTGCATAGCATGAGTTAAGTCACGTTAATGCAAATCTCATTTACTCTCAGCATGAGTTAACTCACGCTAATGCAAATCTCAGCATGAGTTAACTCACGCTAGTGTAAATCCTGTGTAAATCTCTGCGTAAGTTAACTCAGGCTACGTGAGTTAACTCGCGCAAATTTAACACTAACGTGAATTAACATGTATAAGGGTATTTTGGTCATTTACTTTGAAAATAAGCAAATCCATTTGGGTAAAGAGCATAATTCAACGATGAATTCTTATTGGACAGCTAAATATGTTGACAATTCAACTAAAATTGGGCTTTTGGGTCAAGTCACATCTTTGTCTCTTGACTCATGTGACCGGCTGTTTAATGGTAAGCCCCTAGTATGCCAAAAGGATATTGTTGACTTTTTACAGTATTATTTTGTTTGCCGAACCTACCTAACTCACCAAAGTCACTGAACTTCTAGTACACTCTTGATCTTTAAAAATTACGTGTCCTCTTTGTATTATTAAAAATATATTGAGTCTCCTTCACAATATTATATATAGTCAAACAAAAATTATGCTAGATATGTTCTAACAAAGATTTTTTACAAATACACGATTTTTAACCCAAGTATTGTTTGTTTTGGTGGTGAAATTTCATGTTGGGGGTCAATGTTATGCTTACAATGAAGCTATGTAAGTTTTAGGGTTTTGATTTTCCATAGTAAAATGGTTAGTGAATTTACGGTGGCAGTGACCCACCGCTCACCAGAAAGAGGCTAAGCAAAAGACAATATGCATATCTAGATTCAAATTTATACCTTCTAAACCTCAAATTGAGGTTAGTTAATTGGGTATTACTCCTAAATAATGTGTTAGGATAAATAAAAGTAACTAATTATGAATATAATTTTCCTTTGAATAAATCGACAAATTCATTCATAACATGTTCTCTTCAAATGGATCTTTAAACTATTAAAATCAATTAAAAATCCCTCAGCCATTCTTCATTCAACTATTTAGTGTTTCTGTTAAGTGGCTCACATAAAAGCCCATTAATAGTTCTTAAACAATGAAAATACATAAATATGGTAAAGATTTTATATCTCAACTTCATAATGCAATCTCTAAACTATAAAAACACAACAATTTAGTCTATGTACTTTGCAAACTATTATCTAAACATACTCATTGTTTCTTTGGCCATGCACATTTTAGAACAAAATTACTACTAATAAAACATTTCCCAGCGAATGTGAAACTTTATATATTTTGTTTGGAAAAATTATAATGCAATAGAGGAGAAACTTTTTTAATATATCCATCCACTAAAATGAGAAAGTTACTTTAGAGATTTTCTAATTAAAAAATAAAGTTACTTTAGAGGTGACAAATTAACAAATAGGGGAAAGGAAATTTCAGTCACCAAGCAATTCTCAATTCTCATGTCTTTTTTTAACCGTAAAGTCCAAAACAAATAACTAACGTTAAAAAATAGCAAACTTTATGAACCAATCAAATCAACGTTGCTTGAGGCAAAGCAAAAAAAAATACTCACAGGTGTTTCGAGAAACCGCACGTACACCAACACGCCGACGATTAACACGACCGGAAACACCAACACGGCGGTGAATCTCGACAACGATTTCATGAACGTACACCTTCAAAATTACCAAATTGCCCCGATCTGTAGTTCTTTCTCCCTGCAAAACAACAACAATTTTGTTAAATCTCATTGATACTCTGTTTCGGTGACAAAACATGTTAATGTTGCAAATTTCTTACATACCCTTTTGATGTTTTGAGCTTGTTGTTAGTTAGAATGCCAAAAGATGCAAACTTTGAAAGGATTCTTCAATTGGGTCATTGAGTTTTTGTCAATTGTGACTTTGTTCTTGGGGCTGTGATTGTGTGGAATGATGGCTGAAACAAAACAAAAAAAAAATTGGGTTGAGAAAAGATGTTGTATGGGAAATTCTGAAGAAATAAATATAGGAAAAGATTAAGAAAATTTAAATTGAGACTAAGTGAAAATAATGTTGCAGATTTTGATATTGAAGAGAATCACAATTGAAAAGAGATCACAATTGCAATCATGTTGCAGCTGAGGTATCAAAAACCATGATGTAGCGTCTAAATTGTGGCTTTGGAATTTGTTTTGAAATTTTCATCAAAAGAAAAGAAACAATGACTAAGAAAAAAGAAATGAACCTGTGAATTTTCTCTTGTCTTTTGTTGTTTGCGGAATAATTTGAGTTGACAAGAATGGGAATGAGAAATATGTGTAACTTTTTTACATGGTGAAGACTTTTTTATTCTAAATAAAAAAGAACTTTTTATCATATCTGTTAATAATATTAAAAAAAAAAGATGGAAATAAGAAAAGGAGGAAAAATATATAATTTACCAAAATTTTATTCTAAATAAAAAAGGACTTTTTATCATCTGTTAATAAAAAAAAAAAAACTGGAAATAAGAAAAGGAGGAAAAAAAATATAATTTACAAAAAAAAAAAAGAGAAAAAGATCATTTAATAGGAAGAGAGAGTGTACGTGTCAATTCAAAAGGAAGTTTGGGAAAACCTTTTTGAAGTTGAATCTCGTGAGTGAGTATAATACAGCTGCGTGAATGTGTCTTTAGCCTGCAATGTATAATTTGAATGATTAATATTGCTTATATGATGAGAGTGCTATAGTGCTGTAAAATCAAATGGGACGAAAAGTAATGTCTCTTTCCAAGTTCTTTAATGTCCACAATTTGGACAAAAGTACAAAAGTAGGAGAACTACCGTTGCAGAGGTCATTCCTTATATTGGGATTTCAATTATTAGTTTGCTTTGAGAGAGGCATACTTTATAGTAAAAATATAAATACTATTACCCTTCTTATTTTAGTTATTTGCTTGCATAAAAAATAGTTATTAAGCACAAATGATATTTTTGATAACCAATCATTCAATCCAATGAAAATTGTCTATTTTTTGTGTATATATTTGTTAAAAATTAAATGCGTCCATATAAATGTATATGAATTGATACCATTATATTATATACATCATCCGATTACTATTATGCAAAAATTAACATTTTAGATTTATTAATTGAATTATGTACATAATCTTTATTGTAGATCACATATTTAATGAATGAATTTAAAATATTAATTTAAATCTATCTGGGTTGGCTTAGAATTTTGAAGTTTGCTCCTCCACAAAGTCACAAGTTCGACTCTTCTTGATGCCAATTTGGATGGTTAGTTTAGCTTAAAAAAAACGACAATTAATTTGGGACAAATTTTTTTCAAAAACGTCATATAATTTGGGATTAAGGGAGTAAATTTTTATTTTTTTTAATGTTTGATATATAGAAAAAATTGAATAAAACTTAAAAACAAAAAATCTAACCTAGATACTACCGTAAAATAAAATTAAATCTTTTTGGTATTATAGTTAGTTTAGCTTAAAAAAACCAACATATATTTTGGGATTTTTTTTTCAAAAACATCATATAATTTGGGATGAAAGGAATAATTTTTTTTAAAATTTTTTGATATATAGAAACAATTGAATAAAAGTTTAAAATAAAATAAATCTAACCTAGATACTACCCTGAAATAAAATTAAATCTTTTTGGCATTTTTGAAATAAGATAGAATAAAAACAAACTAAATATAATCTAACCTAGAAACATGGAAAAAAAATTAACTTAATCCTAAAAGATAAAACCATCCTAGTCCTAAACAGAAAAATCATCACTGAAAAAAAAAATAGAAAATAAAACTTACCTAACCTAATTATTCAAAAAAATAAACTTTATCGATTACCTTTTCGAAATATCAATAATTCACCGGCAACAACACCAAAAACTTGATGGTGTATGAGTAGGCAAGTAAACCCAATTGTACTCAAGTAATAAAGTAGTAAGTTATTGTCTCCACATGAATTATTGTTCACCTTGGTAATTAGCGAAATTTCTTTAAAAAGAAAATAAAGTATAAGATTGAGAGTGATCGTAGGGTTTTAATTGTCCTGTTCAATGTGAGATTAGGTTTGTGATTCATAAGTGTAACGGCGATTAGGGAATCCTCGAACCCCTCATTCGTCTTTGTTGGAAATTAATTGGATTAATTAATAGTTTATAATTTGTCGTATGTTTGGATTTAAGAAAGTAGAACAAAACCTCGTGATGAATCAATGGAAGTTTATTTTGATATCATCGCAATTCAACCATTTACAATTGTCGGGTTCCCATAAGATGAGTTATAACCCTAAATTCATACTTAGTTTCAATTAATTTAGAAACTAAGCAATTCACTATTGTTTGGTTCCAATGGAATTTGGGTTCTCAATCCTACTTAGCTCCATCTAGAGATACAATATAAAAATAATCATATACGAATTAAATCAGAATTATGATCATAAATTGAATAAAAACTTTATTAGACGGTGATGTTTTGCTGACGCCTTGAATCAAGCTTTTGTTGCAACCTACTATGTTTTCTCCCATGGAATCCAAAAAATAAGAAGAGGTTCGTCATGGAACCCTAATCAAAGTGGTTTAGTTGCTTGAGGCAACAAACATCGTTAAAAAAATAGGAAAACATACCCTAGAGAGAACAAGAGAAGGAATGAAGGATGGAGATCCTCTGCCTTAAAGCTTGATGACATGTCATCTTACGTTATTCTTAACATGTTTTTCACTCATTTGTAGTGGACCGTCTAAATATTCCTAAAGGCTAAAGAGCCCTCCATAAGGGCTCAAACGCCCTCCAGAAGGGCTCCAAAGCCTAGGCGCGCCCCCTCTAGGGCGCCGCCTCACTCAGCTTCTAGAACTATCTAGAAACCGCCTAAAACCACAAATACCCCTATTATCCTATTACTTGGAGGTTAAGTAAACCGAAACCCAAGCCCATAGCAGGCTATAAATACCTCTCTTGAGAGAGCATTCTACAAACCCTAGTATCCTTACTCGTACTTTTTCTGCAAGTACAGTTGGCGCCGTTTGTGGGGACCTCGGTAAAACTAACCTAGGCCACACCTCACGTCACCTCTGAATCGCAACCCTAAACCGCGATTTAGAAACACCCTTGCCCTTTCATCACCGCGATGTCTGACCGACCCGATCCGATGACGACGTCGTAGAGGCGATGAAAGTTTTCTTCAGCCTGTGAGTTATCAATCCATCTCGCCGAGGAGTTGTTGTTTCTTCCTCCTTTCAAGTTTCACATCGTAAGACTACTTTTGTACAATCGGTAAGTCCGATTTGTATTGTTGTTTGTTCTGCTGAAACCACAACAAAAGCTCAAACAAAGCTTCGATCAAAGTAGGTCCCAGGTTATATCTTTTTATTACTCGTGATATCAAGTATATGGTTGTTTTTATTTACAAACATGGCTACGATATCTAGTATCTATTTATGGCGTCATCGTTGATCAGACTATATTGAATTGAGTTAATGTTTTAGCTTTGAAAAATCTCACATATTATGAATACCACACGGTTTCTATATATATAAATTAAAAATAAGACTTCTGGTGATATATAACAAAAGGTAATGGTAGCTTTTGATATAGTTTCCAAACACTTTTCAAATTGATCTAGCTTTCTCATGGACATATTTTTTAAAGTCGTATTTGGTGGCAGAATTGTTTTGTCCTGTTGTAAATTCCATTATCAAATATTGACCTATATGTGCCTTTGATTTAGTTTCCAAATTAAAACCACTCATGGGATCTTTAATTTTTGCTATTTGTGTTATTATCTACTGTTCCATTGCGCTACCATATGTTTAAACCTTTCTGCTATTCATTAATGAAATTTCCACCACATGTTTTTAATCTACTTTATATTCTTTAATTTAACTAATAGTATTGGAAAAATTTATAACGTTATATCCACCTTGTTAGTAATTTATTTACGACTCAAATTCATCATAGTATGCACACTTCTGAATGTATAGTTTTAAATACTGCTGCTTCTTGGTTATAATAAAGCTTTCCTATAGTGAGCCTATAGTGAGCTTCTCAATATTCAGTTACTATTTACACACGCTGTTAGTTTTCCTCTAGAGATCATCATACTTTATGGAACTTGAAATTCTTTAGCAGTACATGAAAATTACTATTCTAAGTTAATATGATCAACATGATACTGGAGATTCTCATTTATTTATTTAACTATTTGTGGTGTGTATTTGATTTGGCCGGTTTCGATATATTGCACAAAACGCCCTTGGACCTAGTGGCGATCTCGAAAAGACAAAAATACGGTGAACGGGGCAGACCAAACCAACATCAGGTCTCAAAATCTAGACGAAGGCCTACTCTCTCGAAGTGATTCTCCCACCCTGAAGCAATTCTCGTTTGAAGGAACATCAGAATATTATGGTAAATAATGGCGACCACCATGGCAATCACAGATGGAAGTCATTCACGATGCTACATCACTATGCCGTCAACGCGCGCCCCCGGAGTTTATAATTAGCAAAATGAAAACCAAGAGATATGAGACAAAAGGCGAACCCTGTGACGAGAATAAAATCAGTCAACATAGTTTTTCACCATGATCCGGACGCAGACATTCTACAACCGAGATGTTCATAACCGGCCTGCTTAAACGATCCAGCTGTGTATAGTCCTCCAAACATATGGATCAATTGAAGAAAGTTGGGAAGATGCTGGATAATCAAATGGAACGGCTGGAACCAGTTAAATGGAGGAGAAATATATAAGCAAGAGTACCTGAAGGGAGCAGAACACACACCAATCTTGCTACAAAGAACAAATAACTTCTATAACATCTGAAGCATGACATTCTTGGAGGTATTAATCTTCCTTTTGAATAAGCTTTGCTATAGTAACTTGATATAGATCATTGCCATGGCAAAACAACATCGATTTATGGAGGCGAGCATGTGGATTTTAAAAAAACCCCTTGCTACCAGAATTCATTTGTCATTTATCATTCATTGACAAAAGGCAAATTACCTTCTAATCAGCCAGTTCAGAGAAATTAATTTTGTAAACATTTTCCACTCTCTTTCCTTTGAACACTATGGATTTATCATTCTTGTTTATTACTGTGCAGTTGGCTTTTTCAAATAATACATCATAACCATTGTCACAGATACCAACCACACATTATTAATAGAGGTAGAGGAATTACCAATAGTCCCCGTACCAATAATCTTCCCAGACTGGTTGCCTCCAAACTTTACATTTCCTCCTTCTTTCATTGTGAGGGATAGGAACAATGACTTCTCTCTTGTCATGTGCCTTGAGCAACCGCTGTCCAGGTACCATGACTTTTGCTTTGATCTTGCTTTTAGACAAATCTCATTTTCATCTTCTGAATCTGATTCAGTTTCAGCTTCTGAAGTTGTTGTAGCTACTAACCAACAGCTAACTTTGCACCTTCATCAGATTCTTCTTTGTCAGACTCAGATTCACTATCCAAATTATCCCATGTGGCCATCAAACTCTGCTTTAACTGTTTCTTGAACTTGCTTGACTTGAATGTTGGCTTCTTTGACTTTTCCTTTGACTTTTCCTTCTAAAGATCAGGGCAATCAGCAATAAAATGACCAGGCTTCTTGCAATTGAAGCATCCCTTCTGATCTTCCTTCTTTGAGCTTCTGAAGCTACCTCTTCTGGACACAAACTTCTTGTTCTGTTTGGCTAGATACTGAAGTTTGTTTGAGAGCATAGCCATCATCTCAGTAACCTCTTCATCAGAATCTCTAGTTGTGAATCTTCTTCTTCAGATTCAACCACTTTAAGAGCTTTTGATGACTTGCCTTTGGATGGAAGAGCTATTGATTTACTCTTTTTAGTAGACTCATGTTCATTGAGACTTAACTCATGAACTTTGAGAGAACTAACAAGATCTTCAACACTTAAAGTGTTTAAATCTTTAGCTTCCTCAATGGCAGTCACCTTTGGTCTTCATCTGGCAGGCAGACTTCTGAGTATCTTACTCACGTGATCAGAAGCAACATAGCTTTTCTTTAGTATTTGAAGTCCAGAGACTAAGGTTTGAAATCTTGAGTACATTACCTCAATACTTTCATCATCCTTCATCTTGAACAACTCATACTGATGAACAAGCATCAGTGCTTTAGCTTCTCTGACTTTCTTGCTTCCTTCATAGTTAGCACATAAAGATGCAAACATAGCTTTTGCAGTTGATTTATCACTCATCTTCATGTACTCTGCTCGTGGTATAGCATAACCAGAGAGCCTCTGATCTTATGATGTTTCTTGTACATCTTCTTCTAAGCAGCAGTATGAATTCTCCTATCAGCAGCAGCTCTTTCTTCATCAAGGACTAAGTCACCAACTCCATCTTCCAGAATATCCCATAGTTTTTCATCTTAGCCATGATATAACTGTAGAAGTTGGTTTTCCACCAAGAAAACTCTTCAGGATCTACATTAAACTTTGGAACCTTCCCTGAGTCAGTTTTCTTTTCACTATAGTCATAGGAAACAGCATGATGATTCCCACCAGAACCAGCAGAACTAGAACCAGAAATAGATGATTCAGCAGACATGTTTTTCTCAGATCTTGGACTGTTACACTGTTAGGTGTTGACAACAGAACCAAGGCTCTGATACCAATTGAAGGGGAGAAAAACACAAGAAGGAGGGGGGGGGTGGGTTGAATTGTGTTTTACTTAATTTCATTTTCTCTTAAGAACTCATAACACTAATGATCAAGAGCAATTGAGACAACTTCTGAGGATGAGGTTTAGGAGCGTATGCAGCGGAATGATAACCAGAGAGAAAAGAGAAGGAGCAGGACACAAGCAATTTATACAGGTTCCTTCCACAAACCGGAAGTAGTCCTGTCCCCCTTGCACTTCCAAGGAGAGTTAACTAAATGTAATATCTGATTACAAATGCTCAAGCACAAAAGCAAGAGACTTCAAATGCTCAAGAACACAATCAAGAGACTTCTAATGCTCAAGCACACAAGCCAGAGACTTCTATCAAACAAAATTACAAGGAAAATGTTTAAGGTTGAACATTTGATATACAATCAGTGGTGTTCACAAAGTAATTCAGATACAGACTCTTAAGACTTATGAATTTCAAAGATATGAACTTGAAAACTGAAATTCTAAGTGAACTTTTGGATGTTGAACAATTTGACAGAGTTTTCGCGCTTTCAAAAATGTTGTAGAGTCTTATTGTCCTTCAAGTCTTCACTCCTTTATATAGAGGTGTGAAATGAACGTTGTAAGTGTCAATTCATCCAAAAAGAGTCGTTGTTGAAGCTTGATCTTTCACCAATGATTCTTTGCCTGATTAAGTTATTGTCCTATAAAGGATCAATTTCAAATCCATTCCAGTTGAGAGGAAACAAGAATGCAGGCTTGGTTGTACATGAGAGCTGTTATTCTTGTCTGGTAGTTGAGACCAAGAACAGGGTAGTGGAGAAGGTGGTTGTACAGTTCGTACATAGTACATTTGTCAACGCTCTTTGTATTTTAGCAACCTGATGCTTTCAAACGAGAACGTGTGACCTCCATGTGATCTTTTACCACTTCCACATGACTTTCGCTCCAAAATACAACCCTTAATTCACAACAACTTTAATCATTTTGCTTCTGGTGAAATACTGCAGCTTCTGAAGAACCAGCTTCTGAGGACCTTCAGCTTCTGATGACGTCATATTCTTCAGTAGCGCAAGTCTTCAGGAGCGCAAATCTTCAGGAGCTCTTTAAGCTTCGAATAATGTTTCTTTTGCTCTTTATTTGTTCTTACAGAACCTTTGTAAGATATAACACTTGGTATATGGTCCTGTACACTTGAACAAATGTTAGCAATACCAATTGTCAAATTTTAATACCTTGTTATCATCAAAACTCTTTAGGATTTTTTGTTAAACACATTTTGTTCCAACACAGATTTGTCTAAAAGCAAGATCAAAGCAAAAGTCATGGTACCTTGACAACGGTTGCTCAAGGCACATGATAGGAGAGAAGTCAATGTTCCTATTGTAACGCCCATTTTTGATTATTTAATTATTTGATTTATTTGAGAAGTTGTTATATATTTATTAATATATTATGCGATGTTAAGTGAAGATTTAATATGATTTTATGCGACGTGACGACTTATTTTATTGTTTAATAAAATAAGATTTGAAAATAAAATAAAATATTTAGTTGTGGGTTAGTTTTGGATTTTAGAGAGTTATGTGGGAGAAAGAGTAGATAAGATAAGATTTGTTGGGAGTATATAAAGGGAAAATTAGGTCAAGAGAGAAGTCAGTAGTACGCGTACAGAGTTTTGGAAAAAGGGGAGAAACGCACGTGAAGTGAGAAGGGAGCATAGGGCTGCGATTTTCTGCTATTACCAGGTAAGGGTGAGCCTAGCACTTAATTATATTGATCTATAATGCATCTAATCAGGATTAACAACATAGGATTGGATTTTGAGAGAATTGGAATTAGGTTAAAATTGAGGAAAATCATGAAAATAGGTCATTAAGCTGTAGAACAGATGTTTAGAATGAGTGCAGAACGTAGATTAACCTTAATGATGATGTTTCTGAGAGTTTAGATGATTTAGATGATGAATTTGGGAACCTATTGTGTGATTTTCGCAGAACCCGTAGGCAACCTGTTCATCGCTCGCCTAGGCGAGCTATGCAACTCGCCGCGGCGAGTAGACCTAGATCGCTCGCGAGGCGAGCAACCCAGCTCGCCATAGCGAGCAGTCCCCTAGAGCTCGCGAGGCGAGCACTCCAACTCGCCATAGCGAGCAGGACCTTCGTTACTCGCGAGGCGAGCTATCCCACTCGCCATAGCGAGTTCTGTCAGAACTTGGAACCTGTTCTGTTGCGATCTGTTTTCGCATGTGACCTTGAGAGATGACCTTGGGGTAGCTTAAGAGACTTTTAATGATGTTTAATATAATCTGTAATGATGATACATGATGATTGAGATTGTTTATGATGATTTTATGAAGCTTATGTGTGATATATGAATTAATTAAGTTATGAATGTTTGATTTACTTGCGATGCTTGCATTATGGATGCTATATGTATGATGTACTTGCTGCCATGTTGCTATTTACTTATGTATAGTTGCTGCATGTGTCAGTCCATGATGATTAAGATGGTTATTAAGACGTTTATGATGTTAACTTGTTTAAGTTAAAATTGCATTGAGTCTCATGCATACTCATTCTATGATGGGGGCTTATGCCCTGGAGTTTTTACTCACCAGCGACGAGGGCTTATGACCTGGAGCTTTGCTCACCAGCGACGAAGGCTTATGCCTTGGAGTATATTTATGCTCACAGCGACGAGGGCTCATGCCCTGGATTGGTACCACATGCATATAAGACGTTAGGGTTGCATAGTCAAGTGATGTTGTCGAGTCGAGTCGTCCAAGATGTTTAATAAGATGTTTATGATGATGATTATGACGATGCTAAATGATGTGTTGTTTATGTTGATGTTGTAACACCCCAATTTCCCATCTCAAAAATTTCATTAAAATAAAACATATATCAGAGTAACATCACAAAGGAGTGTCACATTTCTTCTTTAAAAACAACTTAGATAATAATTTATCAAATTACAAAAACATTCAGTTAAGCAGCGGAATTCAAATAGTCTCATCTCATAAATAGTCTTGGCTTAAAAGCCATCAAACGTCTCAAAAACATTATTGTTTCAACATCACTAAAAGTCATCATTTAATCAACATGATACATAAGGAATAGACTCTACAAAAGACCCCATCCCGTTACGTATCAGAGCAACCCTACTTCACACATCCTCGCATCAACGCATCTAAGACTGGGTACCTGCACTTGCCCACAAGGCGGCAATTCCAGCAGAAGGGGTGAGATTCACAACAATAATATTAATATATAAATGATGCCATTACAAAGTTGATTTAATTGATGAATTATATATATATATTATTGTTGTTTGTGAATCTCACCCCTTCTGCTTGAAAATGTTGCCTCTTTACGTGGATAACTTGCAGGTGATCAAGTTTAGTAGGAGTTTAGCTGTTGTGAGAAGACTCCTCACATTGTGTCGTAGGGCTCTGATACGTAACGGGATGGGGATATAACATGTTGAATTATTGTCATTCCTTTATGTATCAATGTTGACCTTTATGTTGTTTTACTATTGAAGGAGAATTTGTTAAGGCTTTTGTGCCAATATATTATTGGATTATGTTGATGTTGACGATGTTGAATTAAT
The DNA here is from genome assembly GCA_958299785.1 of Medicago lupulina. Classification (NCBI taxonomy): domain Eukaryota; kingdom Viridiplantae; phylum Streptophyta; class Magnoliopsida; order Fabales; family Fabaceae; genus Medicago; species Medicago lupulina. The sequence goes on along the minus strand of OY283146.1, from coordinate 39,350,697 downwards.
AAAAGAATTTTCCGCTGCAGTTTTTATGAGATTAATTGTTGTTGAAATAAATAGTATATTTTCTATTTATTAATTTATGAAAAGCAGTGTAATACTCCGTTTGTGAATTACTCTGAATTATTTATATATTAATATTATGTATTTGGGTGAACGGGGTGTTACATGACCCCTCAGTTTGTGTTCCCTCCCCACTAGGCCCACAATCACCTACACCCACAAATGGCTCATCAACATTTATTACATTATTTAACACTCCACCCAACTCAGTGGGCCCCTCATCATTTGTTTCATTCACTTATGTGGGCCCCACAACCATTACATTATTCTCCTCATTTCCCACACCAGTGTCCCCACCATCCAACTCACCCTCATTTGCTACATCACCCTCATTTACCACATCACCATCATTCTCCACATCATAATCATTTCCCTCATTTTCAAACACATCCACATCATTTCCCTCGTTTTGGCCTGCCTCTCCTATGCCAACAACATTTCCTATTAGGTACTCAAGCATGGGAAGGTTCACTGCCCCTCCAACATTTCCTACATCATCTATTATTTCCTCTAACACAACTCCAGCATTTGGTATAGGGAAGTTATTGGCTTCATCTAAAGGGTTCAGATTAGCAAAGGGTTCATCTGCAGAGTGTATTATATACAGATGAACCCTATTATACATTTCTGCTATGTGTTGCATCCTTCTACAACCTCTGTCACTTCTCAACCTAACTAAATCTTCCAGTAGACTAGGGTCATGGTACCAAAGGCTTGAAATCATGGGGTACCCTAATCTCTTTATAGTTGCTAACAGAGAAAAAAAAAACTCCAGTAATCAGGGTCACATTCTAACACAGTGTGTGTACCATCATATGCATTGTGGTTCCATTCCACAAAATCCCCCCATGGTGAAGTACAAGCACAAAATTACCCTCCATCTATTACAAATAGAGAATAATCAACTTAAACCCAGAAAAAATAAACATTTACATTTCTACCCAGAAAAATTCACTGAAACCAATTTTGGATCAATAAAAAACGACACTGAAACCGTAAATGTGTTAAAAAGTTGATTGCAAATTTGTTTTTAGCTAAACCCTAACCCTAAACCAGAAACCACCACCTAAAACCAAGAAACATAAACCCTAAACCGGAAATATGAACAAACCCTAAAAGAGAGAGAGAAACACGTACCCCTTGAATAACAACTTCAACGCCGTCATCTGGTGCAGCCATGGTGATCGTCTTCTCCTGCGAAATAGACTTTAATCGCCGATTTCGACCTTTGATTCTTCACTTTCGTTGTTGTGGATTCGTCTTCTCCCTTTCTCTCTCTAAACTCAGTTTGTTTCTAAAACCAGATGATTCTCTCTCTAAATGCAAAGATAAGACTCTTAAATACGTGCCACGTTGGATGCGCCACATATACACTTACTAACGGCACAGTTAGTTTTTTGACAAATAGACCTTTTTGACAATAGTTAGTAAAGATACGGGACCAAATTAATGATTTTAGAAGTTATGTGGCCAAAATGAAAACGCGTAATTAGTTAAGGGACCATTGGATTATTTTAGCCTTAAGTAAAACATTGAACCCAAATGGAAGGTGAACCAATAAATTACCTTAGAAGTTAGTAATGTCTCGAGGTCATTGATGTAGCACTCGCAGTCAGCTTCCTCACAAAGCCAGTTGATGAGGCTCATGTGAGGGATGGCTTTCTTGTTCCCTTGGACAAACTCAGCAATGTTGTTGGCAATCAACTCACCAACATTTATAGGGCTACCCTCCATGATGGCAGCAACAGTATGCACCCGAGATAAGGGAATCTCAGATGAACAGGAAGTACCTTCTAATGTTTGCACCACAAATGATGCCCAAGCCTTAGCAACCGGCTTGAAATCAGCTTTCAGCAACATCTTCCTGCTCTTCTGCCATTGCGCACCCTCCACACACAGTAAGGCTTTCACCTCTTCCCACGTTTCCTCGTCCCAGTTAGCACATGTCTCCCTCCTCCTCTTGACATCACATTGTTCCGGGGGAACGATCTTCAGCATGGTATTGATAGCCTCAGGGGAGAAATCAATGGTCTTTCCCCTCACATAAGATTCATACCGCCGCCCGGAGAACCGAGCATTGGCATAAAACTCAAGCGCCATGGTCTTGTTTGCCTCTTGGAAAACCATATTATTCAGCCCGTCCCACCCTCGAGCCGTGATTATTTGTTCAAACTCAGGGTTGCCTAACAATTTAGGGAGTAGGAACCCCCTCTCTGGTATCACCCGGTAACTTCTGATTTCTTTGAAGCGGTCACGAGCCTTGATGTCATGGAAACGGTAAGCTAGAGTGGGTGGTACGGCTGGTGGGGCTGTGGGTTTAACCGGTTGTTTGCGTTTGGCGGTGGTTTTGGGTTTTTTGGCTTGTGGAGCTTTTCCTTTCTTTCTAGCATCGACCATGGTGAAGGTTTAGGGTTAGGTCAAGGGAAAGGTGAAAGTTTGAGATTAGGGTTTTGAGGTTAGGTGAGGATGGTGAATTTTGAGAGGTTGATGATGTTGATGGTAGTTTTTGTGGTTGTTTTGGTGATTTGGAGATGGAAAGTTGAAGGTTTTTGGTGTAGAAAGTTGAGAAGTTCGTAGGTTAGGGTTCTGGGAAAATTTTGACAGAGTTTGGCTACTTTTGGAAGTGAATGGGATGATTTTCGTGTGAAGGGTATATATAGGGGAGAAAAACGTGTCACGTTTGGCCAAAAACGCGTCACGTTTTTCGTTTTGTAACGGTAAAATTTTTGAAACCACCCAATAAACGTGTCACGTTTGGGCGAAACGTGACACGCTCCACTCTTTTGAAAAAATTTGGTTCCCAGAAAACGTGTCACGTTTTGGCCAGCGTGACACGTTTTTGCTGAACAGAACGCTTGTTTTTGAGATGCTTCAGAGGTGGCAAAAACGTGGCACGTTTTGCCCAAAACGTGTCGCGTTTTTGCCCAGTATTGGACTTGAAATTTTTCTTCCTCTGATCGTTTCAGCGAAAATATTTTTGTATTTTTGATTTTTTGAAAGCAATAAAATGCGAAAGAAAGAAAAAAATATAAAAGAACTATTACCTGCAAAAAAAACTAAAGGTGGGTTGCCTCCCACAAAGCGCTTCTTTACCGTCACTAGCTTGACTACTACGGACCTTTATAGGTCCTTCAGCATCAACCCTACCCTTTCTTTTGGTAGGTCGCCACCCATATATGGCTTAACTCTTTGTCCATTCACTTTGAAACTCCTGTCACCCTCCGGCGTGATTAGTTCAACAGCTCCGTATGGTGACACGCTCTTGACCAAGAAAGGTCCAGACCACTTCGACTTGAGCTTTCCAGGAAACAGCTTCAACCTGGAATTATATAACAGAACTAGTTGTCCAGAGTTAATTTCCCTAGATACTAAGTTTTTGTCATGATACCTTTTAGTCCTGGCTTTATAGATGAGCGCATTTTCATACGCTCTAAGCCTCATCTCCTCAAGTTCATTAAGTTTCAAAAGTCTTTTCTTACCTGCAGCTACTTGATCAAAATTTAAGGCCTTGATGGCCCAGTAAGCTTTATGCTCTAACTCGACTGGAAGATGACAAGCCTTACCATAGACTAGTTGATAGGGTGAAAACCCAATGTGAGTCTTAAAGGCTGTCCTATATGCCCACAGTGCGTCATCTAACTTTTTGGACCAATCCTTCCTATTCGACACAACTGTCTTCTCTAGAATCTGTTTCAACTGACGGTTTGAAACCTCTACTTGACCACTAGTTTGTGGGTGATAGGGAGTTGCAACTTTGTGCTTGATGTTATACTTTTTTAGCACATTTTCAAGAAGGTTGTTGCAAAAGTGCTTCCCCCCATCACTGATCAAGACTCTAGGTGTTCCAAACCTAGTGAAAATATTCTTTTGGAGAAAATTGACAACAGTTCTGGCATCATTAGCAACACATGGTATCGCTTCAACCCACTTAGTAACATAATCGACACAAACTAGAATATGAAGATAAGAGTAAGAGGGAGGGAAAGGCCCCATAAAATCAATGCCCCAACAATCAAATGGTTCTATTTCAAGTATTCCTGTTAGGGGCATCTCATTCCTCTTAGAAATGTTACCTGTCCTTTGGCATTTGTCACACCGCCGCACAAAGTCTTGGCAGTCCTTGAACAAGGTGGGCCACCAGAAGCCACTTTGCAAGATTTTTGCAGCGGTTCTTTCTCCACTATGGTGGCCCCCATAAGCTGAGCTATGGCAGTGCCACATGATACTATTCGCTTCTTCACCTGCAACACAACGTCTAATTAACCCGTCAGTGCTTACCTTAAACAGATAAGGATCATCCCACAGATAGTGGTTTGAATCCTTGAAGAACTTCTTCTTTTGGGCCGAGTTCAAGTCATCTGGTACTATGTTACCAGCCTTGTAGTTTGCCATGTCGGCGAACCACGGCCTCCCTTCAACAGCGAACAGCTGCTCATCCGGAAACTCGGCCATGATGGCCTTTTCCTTCTTCGTCACCTCCTTATTTTCCAACCGGGAGAGGTGATCAGCCACCACATTCTCAACTCCCTTTTTATCACGAATTTCAAGATCAAACTCTTGTAACAAAAGGATCCACCTCAACAGCCGAGGCTTGGAATCTCCTTTCGTCAGTAGGTACTTCAGGGCTGCATGATCTGTAAACACAATGACTTTGGAGCCGATTAGATAAGAACGAAATTTTTCCAAGGCAAAAATTACCGCAAGCAATTCTTTCTCAGTGGTAGCGTAATTTACTTGATTTTCATTCAAAACTTTGCTTGCGTAATAAATTGCATGGAAAAATTTGTTCTTGCGTTGGCCTAAAACTGCACCAACAGCGTAATCACTTGCATCACACATTAATTCAAACGGTAGATCCCAATCGGGTGCAATGATTATTGGTGCAGTAACCAACTTGGTTTTAATCAAAGAAAAAGCATTTAAGCACTCATCATCAAATTTGAAATCATTTTCTTTGACTAAGAGGTTACAAAGGGGCTTTGAAATTTTTGAAAAGTCTTTAATGAAACGCCGATAAAATCCAGCATGCCCCAGGAAACTCCTCACTCCTTTAACATTTATAGGAGGAGGAAGTTTCTCTATAACCTCTATTTTTGCTTGGTCCACCTCTATGCCTTTAGCACTTATCTTATGCCCCAAAACTATACCCTCGTTTACCATGAAATGGCATTTTTCCCAATTTAAAATGAGGTTAGTTTCGGTGCATCTTTTAAGGACGGCATCTAGGTGGACTAAACATTGATCAAAAGACTTACCGAAAACAGAAAAGTCGTCCATAAATACCTCGATGTTCTTCTCTATCATGTCAGAGAAGATGGAGAGCATACACCTTTGAAAGGTCGCCGGCGCATTACACAGCCCAAAGGGCATTCTCCTATACGCAAAGATACCAAACGGACAAGTGAAGGAAGTCTTCTCTTGATCTTCCGGAGCCACCGCAATTTGATTATACCCCGAATACCCATCCAGAAAGCAATAAAAGGCTTGGCCAGCCAACCTCTCTATCATTTGATCCATAAATGGTATCGGGAAGTGATCCTTCCTTGTTGCGGTATTTAACCTCCGATAATCGATGCACATCCTCCAACCAGTGACGGTACGGGTGGGAATCAACTCATTTTTCTCATTAGCCACCACCGTCATTCCACCTTTCTTAGGCACCACATGGACAGGACTTACCCACGAGCTATCAGAGATAGGGTAAATCATACCTGCCTCTAGAAGTTTCAGCACTTCTTTCTTTACAACTTCCTTCATTGTGGGGTTCAGTCTCCGTTGAGGTTGAACAACTGGTTTGTATTCAGCCTCCATATGAATTTTATGCATGCAATAAGCTGGACTAATACCCTTCAAATCAGAAATTTTCCATCCCAACGCTCCTTCGTTCTCCCTTAACACCCTCATCAATTTTTCTTCTTCTAAAGGTGTCAAAGTGCTGCTGATGATTGCCGGTTTAGAAGCATCTTTGCTTAAGAAGACATACTTTAAGTGAGAAGGAAGTTCTTTTAATTCAGGATTTTTTTCCTCTTCCACACCCAAAGTAAGCGCCCCCTCATTCTTGTCAAGAAGTAACTTTTCTATTTTTTCCGATGCCACCTCTTGTTTGCTTGCCTCCAATTGCTTGACACATTCCTTCACCTCAAGATCTTCATCATTGTCACAATTCTCTATAGAATTTACAATTGCTTTCTCCATAGGTTGTGTTGGTTGAGGTTCACGAGAATTGTCTTCAACGATTTCATCAACAACGTCAATCCGGTAGCACTTGGGATTTTCAGCTCTATGTTTCATGGCTTCAAAAATGTTAAACACCACTTGTTCATTATGGAACCTTAACATAAGTTGGCCCAATTCGACGTCAATTAAAGCACGACCAGTTGCAAGGAAAGGTCTTCCTAGGATGAGCGGTGTCTCATCATCTTCAGCCATATCCATTATAACAAAGTCAGCAGGAAATACTAACTCATTTACCTTTACGAGCACATCTTCCAAAACACCAAACGGATAAGAGATGGACCGATCAGCTAAAGTGAGGGTCATTCTTGTTGGTTTTGGTTGACCACATCCAAGCTTCTTCATCATAGATAGAGGCATCAAGTTGATACTTGCCCCTAAGTCACATAAAGCTCTACCCACCTTCACCGATCCAATAGAACAAGGAATGGTAAAAGCACCTGGATCTTTCATCTTCGGTGGAAGTTTGTTTTGGATGATAGCACTACAGTTTTCTGAAAGAGCTATATTCTCGTCATCTTTTGGCTTTCTTCTTCCGGTTAATAACTCCTTCATAAACTTTGCATAAACGGGCATTTGATCAAGGGCTTCACTAAAAGGAATATTCACCTGGAGTTGTGAGAAAAGTTCCATGAACTTTTTAAATTGGCCTTCCTCTTTCTTTTTCTTCTTAGCTAGATGAGGGTATGGAAGCTTTACATAAGACGGTACAACTTGTGGTTTATCACCATCTTTCAAAATTTGGCTCCTAGACTTCCTCAAGATCGAGTCTTCATCTACTAATCTCTCACTTTTTTCTCCCTCTGATTTTTCCTTCTTTTCTTTTTCAACTTCTCCTTGATCACTTTCTTTTTCAACTACTCCCTCCAATTCTTTTTCAACTTCACAATCTATTTCTACCCCCTCCGTCACAACATCATCAACCGTTTTCTTAATTTTTGGAACTAAAGGTGTGAGCACCTTTTTGCTCCTAAGTTCAATAACATTGCAAGTTTCATTTTTCGGGTTATCCTTAGTATTACCTGAGAATCCTCCCTTGCTTTGTTCAGCCAACTGTTTAGCCATTTGCCCGATTTGAGTCTCAAGCAACTTCCTCGAAGCTTCATTGTTTTTTCTCTCAGCTTCTTGGCTCTTCTTCATCTCTTCAAAGTTACTTTGAGTCATCTTCATGAAATTCACCATTGTTTCTTCAAGAGCTGAAGGCTTCCTCGGTTGTTGTTGTTGTTGTTGAGGATTTGGAAGTAGAGGGTTTAGAGTGTTGTTGTTAGAATAACTCAAGTTAGGATGCTTGTTAAACCCGGGATTGTAGTAAGGATTTTGTCTTTGAAAGTTCACATAGTTCACGAATTCCTCACTAAATCCTTCCGGTACACACTCACCATTTGCATGTCCTTCTCCACATAGATCACACTTAACAGCTGCCACTTGTTGCTTGTTAGCCAAAGTAAACCCTTGGAACTCCTTAGTTAGAGCTTCGATTTGCTTGTTCATGGCTGCTTGGTTAGCTAGGATAGATGTAGTGTCGCTGACCCCATATACTCCTCTTTTCTTCTTCTCCACATTATCACGGTACTCGTTTTGAGCCATGCTTTCAATTAAGGCTTCGACTTCATGATCGGTCTTGTTTTTAAGGCTGCCTCCAGCTGAGGCATCTTGAAACATTCTAATGTTATGTATCAAGCCTTCGGTGAAGATTTGGAGGTATTGTTTCTCAGACAGTTCATGGTTGGGACACCTCTTCAGCATCAATGTAAATCTCTCCCATGCATCATATAAAGATTCAGTCTCCCCTTGCTTGAAATTTTGAATCTCCATCTTCTTTTCCCAATATTTGGACATAGGAAAGTACTTCTCTAGGAACCTCAGCTCGAGCTCCTCCCATGTTTGAATGGTACCACCCGGAATGGTTAGCAACCAATCTCTAGCTCTTCCCGTCAATGTAAACGGAAATAACCGCAGCTTCTTCTGGCTATCAGTAACCGTAGCTGGAGGTACGCAGAATTCACAAGTCTCTGCAAACCGACTCAAGTGCTCATGTGGGCTCATGGCTTCAGTGCCATCAAATTGCTTGTCTCTCAACCCATTCAGAACGGTGCTCTTGATGTCAAAAGCAGCAGGGTTGGCAGGACGGAAGGTGTGTGTCAGCTGACCACGGTGAGTAGCTAGCCCGTAGTCTCCCAACTTAGGTCTCGGTTCAGCGTCTCCCATGATACTTGGTGTAGGAGAGATAGACTTCAAGGATTCAGACGGTGGCGGACTAGGTGACCGCCCTTTAACGATGGGTGGGACTGACTTTGACAACCGAGCAGCTCTCCGATTGGCTCGTTCAGTCCTTTCTATCTCCGGATCGAACTGTAAATCGTCCTTGCTTTGTCGACCTCGCATAAACAGCAAAATACCTTAGTAGCACTGCACCAATAAAAGTAACAAAAAATTTAAAAACAGAAAATAAAATGCAGAAATCCTAAATTATAACTAAATTGCCTTATTGAAATAAATCAACAATCCCCGGCAACGGCGCCAAAAACTTGATAGACGTTTGGCAAGTGCACCAAATACTATCGAAGTAGTAAAATATCGATCCCACGAGGATTGTTTTTAATCGCAATAAGTTAATTTCGTTATGCAGTAGGATGTTTAAAGGTTATTATAGTTTTGCCACTAGGCGGTAGATTTGTTTGTTTTAATAACAAAAATAACAAAATGATAAAGTTTGTTTAGAAAATATGGAGAGAGATGAGATCGGATCGTCGAATCCTCTATGTTTCCCCTAATTGGTTACTGTACTCTATTCCTATTAATGGTTCTTTAAGTCCCACGATAGTTAACAAAATAGCCCCAATCAATCCCTTGAGTTAGGACCCTCTTCTTAAACTACAGCCCCTAATTCCTTAGGTGGTCTAATAATTCTCGAAGGTTTAAGCACGTTAACCTAATATCACTAATAAACGATTATCCATTCCTAGACTAACCATGTTTATTAGAACAATTCAATTAAGTCTAAGTTGAAAGCTAGGGTTAGTAGTCATTCATTCTCACGAAAACATATTTATATTTGATCAGGATATAAAAAGCATTAAGAACAATTGAATTGAATAAAGACTTAAATAATCATTACATTGGAATAGAGTTTCATCACAGCAACATAAGATCAACTAGGGTTTACACAGAATCATCTCGGATCCAATCTCTAAGAGATTTAGCTACTCATAACAATGTTTACAAATAGCATAATCAATTGAATCATTAAAACATACATGTAACTGGTAAAAGGATGAAGAAATCGTCCTCCTTGCAGTCACCTTGACGTCCAAATCGCACTTTGCTCTCCAAGATTCGTAACCCTTGTTTTCGGAAAAGACTTCAGCTTAAATAGGCCCAGAAATTCGCCCAAAACGTGTCACGTTTTAAGTAAAACGTGTCACGTTTTCTCCTTCAGTAGCAAGTAACCAAATTAGGGTTTCACAAAACGTGTCACGTTTTTGCCAACGTGACACGTTCTTCTTTCTTCTCAAAACATGCTCTCTGACTTGTGAAAACGTGTCACGTTTTTTAGAGAGCGTGACACGTTTTTGTGACTTGCACCATTCTTCAGTTTTCTTGCTTTTTCTTGCTTTTCATGCGTTTCTTGCTGCTTAAGTTGCTTTGTGACTCCATAAAATGATAAAATATACAAAGAAATTACGTAATGACAGCATGTCATCAAGTAACCATAGACTAATGAGAGTTACAACTTCATTTGTTCATTATCAATCTCATTCATATTTTCATTTACCAATTTATCCACTGTTAAATTATTGCATAGATGTTTGTACCAAAAGAAAAAAATTAACGCATAGATGTAAAAAAAGAAATGAAATATTCACCAAATAGAAGCTTCGATCTTACTGGTGGCTGAAAGCAAATCGTCCTAGTTTTGTTTTCTCCTACCATTCATGCTGGTTAAATCATTTACCTTGCTTGGGAATTATTATGTAACAGGGTAGCTTTCTTTTTTGGTTAATTCCTGCTTTTTTTCCCCGTTTGTTTTTTATTGTAATTGATACTCTTTCAGCTGGGTTTTTGGCACTCTTTGTACTGAAATCTTTAGACTTTCAATAATATATTCCATTTTAGCTTCTTCAACAGAAAAAAATGACATATACACGGTCTTTGATTTTTTTCCGGATAGAAACATACAAACTTTAACTCATGAAAATACAATTAAACTTATACCAACAAATCTATTTTAAAACATAAATTAAACACCTAACTTTCAACTATGTTCATTTTTTTTTAACAAATAAAAATGAAATATATTGCTCAAAAGCTAAGTGATTCACCCCGCACAAGGTCTGCTAAAAGTGATGAATCACCCAAAGTCTATTACAACACAAAAGCGCCTGATGACATGCTGTCATTACGTAATTTCTATGTATATTTTATCATTTTATGGAGTCACAAAGCAACTTAAGCAGCAAGAAACGCATGAAAAGCAAGAAAAAGCAAGAAAACTGAAGAATGGTGCAAGTCACAAAAACGTGTCACGCTTGCTAAAAAACGTGACACGTTTTCACAAGTCAGAGAGCATGTTTTGAGAAGAAAGAAGAACGTGTCACGTTGGCAAAAACGTGACACGTTTTGTGAAACCCTAATTTGGTTACTTGCTACTGAAGGAAAAAACGTGACACGTTTTACTTAAAACGTGACACGTTTTGGGCGAATTTCTGGGCCTATTTAAGCTGAAGTCTTTTCCGAAAACAAGGGGTTACGAATCTTGGAGAGCAAAGTGCGATTTGGACATCAAGGTGACTGCAAGGAGGACGATTTCTTCATCCTTTTACTAGTTACATGTATGTTTTAATGATTCAATTGATTATGCTATTTGTAAACATCGTTATGAGTAGCTAAATCTCTTAGAGATTGGATCCGAGATGATTCAGTGTAAACCCTAGTTGATCTTATGTTGCTGTGATGAAACTCTATTCCATATTAATGATTATTTAAGTCTTTATTCAATTCAATTGTTCTTAATGCTTTTTATATCCTGATCAAATATAAGTATGCTTTCGTGAGAATGAATGACTACTAACCCTAGCTTTCAACTTAGACTTAATTGAATTGTTCTAATAAACATGGTTAGTCTAGGAATGGATAATCGTTTATTAGTGATATTAGGTTAACGTGCTTAAACCTTCAAGAATTATTAGACCACCTAAGGAATTAGGGGCTGTAGTTTAAGAAGAGGGTCCTAACTCAAGGGATTGATTAGGGCTATTTTGTTAACTATCGTGGGATTTAAAGAACCATTAATAGGAATAGAGTACAGTAACCAATTAGGGGAAACATAGAGGATTCGAAGATCCGATCTCATCTCTCTCCATATTTTCTTAAACAACTTCTATCCTTTTGTTATTTTTGTTATTAAAACAAACAAATCTATCGCCTAGTGGCAAAACTATAATAACCTTTAAACATCCTATTGCATAACGAAATTAACTTATTGCGATTAAAAACAATCCTCGTGGGATCGATATTTTTACTACTTCGATAGTATTTGGTGCACTTGCCAAACGTCTATCAAGTTTTTGGCGCCGTTGCCGGGGATTGTTGATTTATTTCAATAAGGCAATTTAGTTATAATTTAGGATTTCTGCATTTTATTTTCTGTTTTTAAGTTTTTTTTGTTACTTTTATTGGTGCAGTGCTACTAAGGTATTTTGCTGTTTATGCGAGATCGACAAAGCAAGGACGATTTACAGTTCGATCCGGAGATAGAAAGGACTGAACGAGCCAATCGGAGAGCTGCCCGGTTGTCAAAGTCAGTCCCACCTATCGCTAAAGGGCGGTCACCTAGTCCGCCACCGTCTGAATCCTTGAAGTTTATCTCTCCTACGCCAAGTATCATGGGAGACGTTGAACCGAGACCTAAGTTGGGAGACTACGGGCTAGCTACTCACCGTGGTCAGCTGACACACACCTTCCGTCCTGCCAACCCTGCTGCTTTTGACATCAAGAGCACCGTTCTGAATGGGTTGAGAGACAAGCAATTCGATGGCACTGAAGCCATGAGCCCACATGAGCACCTGAGTCGGTTTGCAGAGACTTGTGAATTCTGCGTACCTCCAGCTACGGTTACTGATAGCCAGAAGAAGCTGCGGTTATTTCCGTTTACATTGACGGGAAGAGCTAGAGATTGGTTGCTAACCATTCCGGGTGGTACCATTCAAACATGGGAGGAGCTCGAGCTGAGGTTCCTAGAGAAGTACTTTCCTATGTCCAAATATTGGGAAAAGAAGATGGAGATTCAAAATTTCAAGCAAGGGGAGACTGAATCTTTATATGATGCATGGGAGAGATTTACATTGATGCTGAAGAGGTGCCCCAACCATGAACTGTCTGAGAAACAATACCTCCAAATCTTCACCGAAGGCTTGATACATAACATTAGAATGTTTCTGGATGCCTCAGCTGGAGGCAGCCTTAAAAACAAGACCGGTCATGAAGTCGAAGCCTTAATTGAAAGCATGGCTCAAAACGAGTACCGTGATAATGTGGAGAAGAAGAAAAGAGGAGTATATGGGGTCAGCGACACTACATCTATTCTAGCTAACCAAGCAGCCATGAACAAGAAAATTGAAGCTCTAACTAAGGAGTTCCAAGGGTTCACTTTGGCTAACAAGCAACAAGTGGCAGCTGTTAAGTGTGATCTATGTGGAGAAGGACATGCAAATGGTGAGTGTGTACCGGAAGGATTTAGTGAGGAATTCGTGAACTATGTGAACTTTCAAAGACAAAATCCTTACTACAATCCCGGGTTTAACAAGCATCCTAACTTGAGTTATTCTAACAACAACACTCTAAACCCTCTACTTCCAAATCCTCAACAACAACAACAACAACCGAGGAAGCCTTCAGCTCTTGAAGAAACAATGGTGAATTTCATGAAGATGACTCAAAGTAACTTTGAAGAGATGAAGAAGAGCCAAGAAGCTGAGAGAAAAAACAATGAAGCTTCGAGGAAGTTGCTTGAGACTCAAATCGGGCAAATGGCTAAACAGTTGGCTGAACAAAGCAAGGGAGGATTCTCAGGTAATACTAAGGATAACCCGAAAAATGAAACTTGCAATGTTATTGAACTTAGGAGCAAAAAGGTGCTCACACCTTTAGTTCCAAAAATTAAGAAAACGGTTGATGATGTTGTGACGGAGGGGGTAGAAATAGATTGTGAAGTTGAAAAAGAATTGGAGGGAGTAGTTGAAAAAGAAAGTGATCAAGGAGAAGTTGAAAAAGAAAAGAAGGAAAAATCAGAGGGAGAAAAAAGTGAGAGATTAGTAGATGAAGACTCGATCTTGAGGAAGTCTAGGAGCCAAATTTTGAAAGATGGTGATAAACCACAAGTTGTACCGTCTTATGTAAAGCTTCCATACCCTCATCTAACTAAGAAGAAAAAGAAAGAGGAAGGCCAATTTAAAAAGTTCATGGAACTTTTCTCACAACTCCAGGTGAATATTCCTTTTAGTGAAGCCCTTGATCAAATGCCCGTTTATGCAAAGTTTATGAAGGAGTTATTAACCGGAAGAAGAAAGCCAAAAGATGACGAGAATATAGCTCTTTCAGAAAACTGTAGTGCTATCATCCAAAACAAACTTCCACCGAAGATGAAAGATCCAGGTGCTTTTACCATTCCTTGTTCTATTGGATCGGTGAAGGTGGGTAGAGCTTTATGTGACTTAGGGGCAAGTATCAACTTGATGCCTCTATCTATGATGAAGAAGCTTGGATGTGGTCAACCAAAACCAACAAGAATGACCCTCACTTTAGCTGATCGGTCCATCTCTTATCCTTTTGGTGTTTTGGAAGATGTGCTCGTAAAGGTAAATGAGTTAGTATTTCCTGCTGACTTTGTTATCATGGATATGGCTGAAGATGACGAAACACCGCTCATCCTTGGAAGACCTTTCCTTGCAACTGGTCGTGCTTTAATTGACGTCGAATTGGGCCAACTTATGTTAAGGTTCCATAATGAACAAGTGGTGTTTAACATTTTTGAAGCCATGAAACATAGAGCTGAAAATCCCAAGTGCTACCGGATTGACGTTGTTGATGAAATCGTTGAAGACAATTCTCGTGAACCTCAACCAACACAACCTATGGAGAAAACAATTGTAAATTCTATAGAGAATTGTGACAATGATGAAGATCTTGAGGTGAAGGAATGTGTCAAGCAATTGGAGGCAAGCAAACAAGAGGTGGCATCGGAAAAAATAGAAAAGTTACTTCTTGACAAGAATGAGGGGGCGCTTACTTTGGGTGTGGAAGAGGAAAAAAATCCTGAATTAAAAGAACTTCCTTCTCACTTAAAGTATGTCTTCTTAAGCAAAGATGCTTCTAAACCGGCAATCATCAGCAGCACTTTGACACCTTTAGAAGAAGAAAAATTGATGAGGGTGTTAAGGGAGAACGAAGGAGCGTTGGGATGGAAAATTTCTGATTTGAAGGGTATTAGTCCAGCTTATTGCATGCATAAAATTCATATGGAGGCTGAATACAAACCAGTTGTTCAACCTCAACGGAGACTGAACCCCACAATGAAGGAAGTTGTAAAGAAAGAAGTGCTGAAACTTCTAGAGGCAGGTATGATTTACCCTATCTCTGATAGCTCGTGGGTAAGTCCTGTCCATGTGGTGCCTAAGAAAGGTGGAATGACGGTGGTGGCTAATGAGAAAAATGAATTGATTCCCACCCGTACCGTCACTGGTTGGAGGATGTGCATCGATTATCGGAGGTTAAATACCGCAACAAGGAAGGATCACTTCCCGTTACCATTTATGGATCAAATGATAGAGAGGTTGGCTGGCCAAGCCTTTTATTGCTTTCTGGATGGGTATTCGGGGTATAATCAAATTGCGGTGGCTCCGGAAGATCAAGAGAAGACTGCCTTCACTTGTCCGTTTGGTATCTTTGCGTATAGGAGAATGCCCTTTGGGCTGTGTAATGCGCCGGCGACCTTTCAAAGGTGTATGCTCTCCATCTTCTCTGACATGATAGAGAAGAACATCGAGGTATTTATGGACGACTTTTCTGTTTTCGGTAAGTCTTTTGATCAATGTTTAGTCCACCTAGATGCCGTCCTTAAAAGATGCACCGAAACTAACCTCATTTTAAATTGGGAAAAATGCCATTTCATGGTAAACGACGGTATAGTTTTGGGGCATAAAATAAGTGCTAAAGGCATAGAGGTGGACCAAGCGAAAATAGAGGTTATAGAGAAACTTCCCCCTCCTATAAATGTTAAAGGAGTGAGGAGTTTCCTGGGGCATGCTGGATTTTATCGGCGTTTCATAAAAGATTTTTCAAAAACTTCAAAGCCCCTTTGTAACCTCTTAGTCAAAGAAAATGATTTCAATTTTGATGATGAGTGCTTAAATGCTTTTTCTTTGATTAAAACCAAGTTGGTTACTGCACCAATAATCATTGCACCCGATTGGGATCTACCGTTTGAATTAATGTGTGATGCAAGTGATTACGCTGTTGGTGCAGTTTTAGGCCAACGCAAGAACAAATTTTTCCATGCAATTTATTACGCAAGCAAAGTTTTGAATGAAAATCAAGTAAATTATGCTACCACTGAGAAAGAATTGCTTGCGGTAATTTTTGCCTTGGAAAAATTTCGTTCTTATCTAATTGGCTCCAAAGTCATTGTGTTTACAGATCATGCAGCCCTGAAGTACCTACTGACGAAAGGAGATTCCAAGCCTCGGCTGTTGAGGTGGATCCTTTTGTTACAAGAGTTTGATCTTGAAATTCGTGATAAAAAGGGAGTTGAGAATGTGGTGGCTGATCACCTCTCCCGGTTGGAAAATAAGGAGGTGACGAAGAAGGAAAAGGCCATCATGGCCGAGTTCCCGGATGAGCAGCTGTTCGCTGTTGAAGGGAGGCCGTGGTTCGCCGACATGGCACACTATAAGGCTGGTAACATAGTGCCAGATGACTTGAACTCGGCCCAAAAGAAGAAGTTCTTCAAGGATTCAAACCACTATCTGTGGGATGATCCTTATCTGTTTAAGGTAAGCACTGACGGGTTGATTAGACGTTGTGTTGCAGGTGAAGAAGCAAATAGTATCATGTGGCACTGCCATAGCTCAGCTTATGGGGGCCACCATAGTGGAGAAAGAACCGCTGCAAAAAACTTGCAAAGTGGCTTCTGGTGGCCCACCTTGTTCAAAGACTGCCAAGACTTTGTGCGGCGGTGTGACAAATGCCAAAGGACAGGTAACATTTCTAAGAGGAATGAGATGCCCCTAACAGGAATACTTGAAATATAACCATTTGATTGTTGGGGCATTGATTTTATGGGGCCTTTCCCTCCCTCTAACTCTTATCTTCATATTCTAGTTTGTGTCGATTATGTTACTAAGTGGGTTGAAGCGATACCATGTGTTGCTAATGATGCCCGAACTGTTGTCAATTTTCTCCAAAAGAATATTTTCACTAGGTTTGGAACACCTAGAGTCTTGATCAGTGATGGGGGGAAGCACTTTTGCAACAACCTTCTTGAAAATGTGCTAAAAAAGTATAACATCAGGCACAAAGTTGCAACTCCCTATCACCCACAAACTAGTGGTCAAGTAGAGGTTTCAAACCGTCAGTTGAAACAGATTCTAGAGAAGACAGTTGCGTCTAATAGGAAGGATTGGTCCAAAAAGTTAGATGACGCACTGTGGGCATATAGGACAGCCTTTAAGACTCACATTGGGTTTTCACCCTATCAACTAGTCTATGGTAAGGCTTGTCATCTTCCAGTCGAGTTAGAGCATAAAGCTTACTGGGCCATCAAGGCCTTAAATTTTGATCAAGTAGCTGCTGGTAAGAAAAGACTTTTGAAACTTAATGAACTTGAGGAGATGAGGCTTAGAGCGTATGAAAATGCGCTCATCTATAAAGCCAGGACAAAAAGGTATCATGACAAAAACTTAGTATCTAGGGAAATTAACTCTGGACAACTAGTTCTGTTATATAATTCCAGGTTGAAGCTGTTTCCTGGAAAGCTCAAGTCGAAGTGGTCTGGACCTTTCTTGGTCAAGAGCGTGTCACCATACAGAGCTGTTGAACTAATCACGCCGGAGGGTGACAGGAGTTTCAAAGTGAATGGACAAAGAGTTAAGCCATATCTGGGTGGCGACCTACCAAAAGCAAGGGTAGGGTTGATGCTGAAGGACCTGTAAAGGTCCGTAGTAGTCAAGCTAGTGACGGTAAAGGAGCGCTTTGTGGGAGGCAACCCACCTTTAGTTTTTTGCAGGTAATAGTTCTTTTATGTTTTTTGCATTTTATTGCTTTCAAAAAAATCAAAAATACAAAAATATTTTCGCTGAAACGATCAGAGGAAGAAAAATTTCAAGTCCAATACTGGGCAAAAACGCGACACGTTTTGGGCAAAACGTGCCACGTTTTTGCCACCTCTGAAGCATCCCAAAATTTTTTCTAAGTTACAAATGACAAGCATTCTGTTTAGCAAAAACGTGTCACGCTGGCCAAAACGTGACACGTTTTCTGGGAACCAAATTTTTTTCAAAGAGTGAAGCGTGTCACGTTTTGCCCAAACGTGACACGTTTTTGGGTGGTTTCAAAATTTTTGACCGTTACAAAACGAAAAACGTGACGCGTTTTTGGCCAAACGTGACACGTTTTTCTCCCCTATATATACCCTTCACATGAAAATCATCCCATTCACTTCCAAAACTAGCCAAACTCTGCCAAAATTTCCCCAGAACCCTAACCTACGAACTTCTCAACTTTCTACACCAAAAACCTTCAACTTTCCATCTCCAAATCACCAAAACAACCACAAAAACTACCATCAACATCATCAACCTCTAAAAATTCACCATCCTCACCTAACCTCAAAACCCTAATCTCAAACTTTCACTTTTCCTTTGACCTAACCCTAAACCTTCACCATGGTTGATACTAGAAAGAAAGGAAAAGCCCCACAAGCAAAAAAATCCAAAACCACCGCCAAACGAAAACAACCGGTTAAACCCACAGCCCCACCAGCCGTACCACCCACTCTAGCTTACCGTTTCCATGACATCAAGGCCCGTGATCGCTTCAAAGAAATCAGAAGTTATCGGGTGATACCAGAGAGGGGGTTCCTACTCCCTAAATTGTTAGGCAACCCTGAGTTTGAACAAATTATCACGGCTCGAGGGTGGGACGGGCTGAATAATATGGTTTTCCAAGAGGCCAACAAGACCATGGCGCTTGAGTTTTATGCCAATGCTCGGTTCTCCGGGCGGCGGTATGAATCTTATGTGAGGGGAAAGACCATTGATTTCTCCCCTGAGGCTATCAATACCATGCTGAAGATCGTTCCTCCGGAACAATGTGATGTCAAGAGGAGGAGGGAGACATGTGCTAACTGGGACGAGGAAACGTGGGAAGAGGTGAAAGCCTTACTGTGTGTGGAGGGCGCTCAATGGCAGAAGAGCAGGAAGATGTTGCTGAAAGCTGATTTCAAGCCGGTTGCTAAGGCTTGGGCATCATTTGTGGTGCAAACATTAGAAGGTACTTCCTGTTCATCTGAGATTCCCTTATCTCGAGTGCATACTGTTGCTGCCATCATGGAAGGTAGCCCTATAAATGTTGGTGAGTTGATTGCCAACAACATTGCTGAGTTTGTCCAAGGGAACAAGAAAGCCATCCCTCACATGAGCCTCATCAACTGGCTTTGTGAGGAAGCTGACTGCGAGTGCTACATCAATGACCTCGAGACAAAGATGATGAAGCCAATCACTGATAACTATATGGAGGTCTTTCTGAAGGATTATCTGGAGCGCATGCAGCAGTTGGGAGCTGAGGAGGAAGCAGGCCCACAGCCTCAGCCACAACCACAACAGCCCCCGCTTCAACCAGAGTTGGTGTCGGGAGAAGGAAGCAGCCAACAAGGTGCCCATCCACCTCTTCATCCCATGATGCTGGACTACATGTTCGGCCACTGCAACTGGATGAATGAGGTGTCAGACCAAGAGTATTGGAACCGTCCTAGGTTCGGGCCAGAGCTTACTGAGGCAGTCTGCCTCAACAGGAGAGCGATTACTGGGTCTTTTGACCGTTTTGATGGGTCCGAGGAGGCGATGGACCAATACTTTGATGTCACCAGAGGTCGTGCCCAAGCAAGAGAGCAGGAGATTAGGGCAGACTTTGTTGCTGGTGGTGCGAGGTCGAGGTCGCATTTTGGCGAAGACACCTATGAGGAGCAGAACCCGAGCACATGGATTGACCCAAACTTGATGCAGGATTGATGGGCTACTGATGGCTCATCTATTATTATTATTATTTTTTCTGTTTGTTTCAGCAGTTTTCCTTTCATTTTGATGTACTTTTTAATTTGATTTTCGAACAATTTGAAGTTTAATCAGTTGTATCCCCCTGTGATGTAATTAAGCCTGAACTTGTTTATTACTGATGAATTTATGTGTTTTATTGACCTTTTACAGTTTAGTAACAAATGTGTGCTCAAGTGATCTTTCCAAAAGTTCATAAGGAGGAGTGACTTGAGTAAAAGGCGACGTGTACGGCAGTGCTAGGTAGTCACAACTCCCAGATATCATAACTGTAAGGTTCATGGCCAAATTTTATTTTTCAATTTACTTATATAGAGTGTTCCATGCATCTACATTTCTAGAACTTGCATTGTTTCTTTTCTGTCGATTGGTTTATGTCAAATACACACTGAGGCAAAAGTGCTTGGTCCTGTGAGCCTTTTGAAGCCTACCCTGATTATAATGAATTTATCCTTTTCTTAGACAAGTTGAGCCGGTAGGATAGAACTTTTTGTTCGGTGACAACCTACATTACAAACTTAGAGACTTTTAGGATTTATCCCATAATGTTTTTCTGAGTTAGGCATGTTAGATTGTTGCTAAAAATTAAGTTTGGGGTTGCTTTTGGAATTTGCAACCAATTAAGTTTGGGGTGGGGGAACTAGAGAACAATACAAAATAAAAAAATAATGACATATAGACACTAAAAATGGTGTATCAAAAAAAAAAAAAAAAGAGAATATAGAATGAAAAAGGGACAAAGACATTGAAAATCTGAGTAACTCCAAACTCGAATGTCCCGATGATGAATAATGTTCTCTAGCCCCATTTTGACTAAGAATTGTGTTCCATAGGTGAAAGATGATTGAAGTATGTTTTAACTGACGTAGGAGTGCCTAACTCACATTTTGTGTAGCCTACTTATCCAAATATCATCCCACCTTCACCTGAGCCCCGTTATAACCCTTAAAGACCTTAAAGTGTGTATTGATATTGACTTTAATTGACGTTTAGAAACTTTTCAAGCGTATGGTAATATGTAGCTTTGCATGTGATTGAGTGTGAACCCTATTCATTTTGTGCGTGGAGTTGTGAATTGGTGGATGCATTCAAGTCAAACTAGCTCACCTTTAGCTAGTAAGGAGATGAACTTTTTGGATTACCATCACTTGAGCAGGTACTTGTTATTTTACTGTCAACTGTCAATTTTGCATGTAAATTCCTTGGGGACAAGGAATGGTTTAAGTTTGGGGTTGTGATGACATGCTGTCATTACGTAATTTCTATGTATATTTTATCATTTTATGGAGTCACAAAGCAACTTAAGCAGCAAGAAACGCATGAAAAGCAAGAAAAAGCAAGAAAACTGAAGAATGGTGCAAGTCACAAAAACGTGTCACGCTTGCTAAAAAACGTGACACGTTTTCACAAGTCAGAGAGCATGTTTTGAGAAGAAAGAAGAACGTGTCACGTTGGCAAAAACGTGACACGTTTTGTGAAACCCTAATTTGGTTACTTGCTACTGAAGGAAAAAACGTGACACGTTTTACTTAAAACGTGACACGTTTTGGGCGAATTTCTGGGCCTATTTAAGCTGAAGTCTTTTCCGAAAACAAGGGGTTACGAATCTTGGAGAGCAAAGTGCGATTTGGACATCAAGGTGACTGCAAGGAGGACGATTTCTTCATCCTTTTACTAGTTACATGTATGTTTTAATGATTCAATTGATTATGCTATTTGTAAACATCGTTATGAGTAGCTAAATCTCTTAGAGATTGGATCCGAGATGATTCAGTGTAAACCCTAGTTGATCTTATGTTGCTGTGATGAAACTCTATTCCATATTAATGATTATTTAAGTCTTTATTCAATTCAATTGTTCTTAATGCTTTTTATATCCTGATCAAATATAAGTATGCTTTCGTGAGAATGAATGACTACTAACCCTAGCTTTCAACTTAGACTTAATTGAATTGTTCTAATAAACATGGTTAGTCTAGGAATGGATAATCGTTTATTAGTGATATTAGGTTAACGTGCTTAAACCTTCAAGAATTATTAGACCACCTAAGGAATTAGGGGCTGTAGTTTAAGAAGAGGGTCCTAACTCAAGGGATTGATTAGGGCTATTTTGTTAACTATCGTGGGATTTAAAGAACCATTAATAGGAATAGAGTACAGTAACCAATTAGGGGAAACATAGAGGATTCGACGATCCGATCTCATCTCTCTCCATATTTTCTTAAACAACTTCTATCCTTTTGTTATTTTTGTTATTAAAACAAACAAATCTATCGCCTAGTGGCAAAACTATAATAACCTTTAAACATCCTATTGCATAACGAAATTAACTTATTGCGATTAAAAACAATCCTCGTGGGATCGATATTTTTACTACTTCGATAGTATTTGGTGCACTTGCCAAACGTCTATCAGCGCCTATCAAAGGTGCAACCACCGGAAGGAAGAAAAAGAACAAAACAAATCACATGACACCCATACAAAGGATGGGGTGTCTCCACCAATCATGAAAAACAAATGAAATAGGAACATTATTCGAAGACAACCATAAAATGAATCTAGCTTCACTTTTTGAAGAATCCTGTAAGGATCAATTACGGCATTTTTGAAGACACAATTGTTTCTAGCCTTCCATATTTCCCATGTAGATGCTAGCCAAATAATCTTAAAGTAAATGTGAAAGGATCTTGGCATACTGGCCATATGAATAAACTGAGTAAAGTGATCTTGTAACGAACCTGGACACACAAAAGAAAAGCCAAGCTAAAGACAAATGAGATAACAAACACTTCCAAACAAATTGCAACCAATAAAGAGATGATCCGCCGTCTCCATGTCACCGCACCCACCAACACGCAAGTTATCAATATGTTGAATAACATGTCTAGACACCAAATTTGATTTTGTTGGAATCCTATCCTGTAGTAGTCGCCAAACGAAGAGTGAGAATTTAGAGGGAATCAACCTATGTCAGACGTTGTTATAAACACCAGCAGGTTTTTGTTCAACTATGTTAATTTGTATCAGAAAACTAGAAAAGAATCTCATGTGTACAATATAATCAATGCATTAAATGTAAATTCATAAAGAACATAGGGAACCTGTAAAAATAAAGCGAAAGAGAAAATAACGGAGGCTGAACATTATTATGGTCGGCAATGGCAAGAAAACCAATCAACATGCTTTGCATATAAAGATGTAGCAGGTTATGAACACCAGGATATGCATTCCGCAATTTATGAACACAAAATTCAAGATATTTAATGACTTTGTGCGTCTCATTCCTGCATTTTAAAACAGTTGATATAATAAAAAAAGAATTCATGAACTCATCATTTCTGAATTAAACATTTGAAATATTGAAAATGCAAGCAAGCGAGAAATAATGCTTATAGATAAATATATTGTTCAAGCACTCATTGTATTTTTCACATTTTTTAATAACAGTGTAATTAGCTTCTTAAACCCTAATCGTCACCCCTTTCTTCTTTTCAGAGGAGTGATTTAGGGTCAATTTTGACCCAAAAATCACTCATCCGAATTGTTTTTCCTTTTATCCTAATTGAATAAGTGATTTCACATATTTTATGTTTTCTTTCGTTTGTTTTTGTGATTTCGTCGTCTTTAAACGACTCTGTTTGTTTTGATTTCCCGTCTTTGTGCGGTGTCTTGTTGATTTCTCGTCTTAGTGCGGTGTTTATTTGATTCAGGTTGAAAGATTAGCTTTGAACAAGTGCAGATCTGATCAATGACAATGACTTTGGCGTCGTCAACGTTGCAGATCTGGAGACATGAGTATTTCAGAGAGATGAATATAGTCATATTAGTCATATTTGTAGGTATAGGTACTTTGCCGTTTTATGCTATTAACATGGATGTTGTGAGTTTGTTCACAGATTTATCTTTTTTGTTTTTACCGAATTTGGATTTGTATTGTATTGATGTACTTTATCAATTTAAATGAATGAATATCGTTTATTTTTGTCAAAAAAAAAAAAGAAAGATAAATATATTGTTCCACCTAAACCCAAATCATGATCAAAACAAAATTAAACACAACATTCGACCCAATTGACACCCTGTTCCAAAACACAAGCTCTCAACAAGTCTTCCAAACTCTGAATAGTCCTCTCCATCTGACCATCAGTCTGAGGATGATAAGCAGAACTCAACCTCAACTTACTTCCCAAAGCAGCTTGCAAACTCTCCCAAAACTTAGAAGTAAACCTCAGATCCCGATCCGACACAATACTAGAAGGAATACCATGCAACCTGACTATCTGCTCAATGTCGATCTCAGCCAACCTCGCCACAGACATACCGGTCTTGATAGGAATAAAATGTGCTGACTTCGTCAACCGATCAACAATCACCCAAATCGAATCAAAACCCTTCACAGTCTTCGGCAAAGCTCCAACAAAGTCTATAGAGATACTATCCCACTTCCACTCTGGCACAAACAACGATTACATCAAACCCGACGGTTTCTGATGTTCAATCTTCGATTTATAAACCAAACGAGCATAAATGAAGTCGGCGATCTCCTTCTTCATTCCAGGTCACCAAAACAACCTTTTCAAATCCTGATACATCTTCGTCGCTCCTGGATGAATACTTAAACTACTCCTATGACCCTCGTCCAAAATACGCTTCTTAAATTCAGGCACATCCGACACACACACTGTAACACCCCATTTTCCCGTCTTAAAAATTTCATTAAATAAATCATATAAAATCAGAGTACTTCTCAAAGGAGTGTCACATTTCTTCTTTAAAAACAACTTGGATAATAATTTATCAAATTACAAGAACATTCAATTAAGCAGCGGAATTCAAATAGTCTCTTCTCATAAATAGTCTTGGCTTAAAAGCCATCAAACGTCTCAAAACATTATTATTTCAACATCACTGAAAGTCAACATTTAATCAAACATGATACATAAAGGAATAGACTCAACAAAAGACCCCATCCCATTACGTATCAGAGCAACCCTACTTCACACATCCTCGCATCAACGCATCTAAGACTGGGTACCTGCACTTGCCCACAAGGCGGCAATTCCAGCAGAAGGGGTGAGATTCACAACAATAATATTAATATATAAATCAAACGTCAAGATTAACAATCATAAATCCAACTCATCACATATACATTACAGCACATCATAACATCATCATAAGCATCATCATAAACAACATCACATCTTGCATCAACGTCTCAAACATCATCACATATATGTCACAAATGACTCGACTAAATGCAACACCTAACGTCTCAACATCATGCATGTGGTACCATATGATTATAGCATTAATATGCTTCACCGTCGCTTTGAGCAAATGCTCCACCGTCGCTTTGAGCATAAAGCTCCACCGTCTCATATATATGCAAATGCATGGACTCGTCGTTTAACAACTTAATACACCGTCTCAAGACCATCATTCATATTACAAAACTGACACATGCAGGTATAATAGTTACATGGCAGAAAATCATCTCATTAATCATAAACATCGCAACACGTATCATCATCATAATCACATATCATCATATATAGCCATCACTTATATCCAACTTTATACCATTTATCAATAGCTCACGTAAATCATCAGCAATCATCTTTACAGAATACTTTAAAGGGTATAAAACCTCACTAACATTACCCAAAGGGCTCCTCTCAAAGTCCCATGCGAAACAGATCGCAAAACAACAAACAGTCCTGAACCATCTAACTCGCCACGGCGAGTGCATCTACTCGCCACAGGCGAGTACTCACATCAGCTCACTCGCCAAAGGCGAGTTGGGGGCGAGCTGGAGGCGAGAAATACTGGGTGCTTCGGCCTTTTTGACATTTTCACCAAAAATCCTCATTTTTAAGCTCTCTAAATCCAATTTGACCAAACCAACTTCACAGGTCATCTCTATAAATATAAGGGCACTCAAAACCATCTAAAGTTTGGCAAAAATCCTAAATTTAAGGGTCAAGCTCGCCACGGCGAGCTATACTGCTCGCCTCGCGAGCAATCTAAGGGTTACTCGCCACGGCGAGTGATCACTCGCCACAGGCGAGCGATCTCAGAATCACTACGAGTTCAGCCCTAATCACACCAATTCATCCCAAAACTCACATGTTAAGCCTCTAATTCATCAGCAATATCATCCTAGGGAATAATCTAGGTTCTGTAACACATCTCTACACCAATTCACAGCCATCTCACATCAAATTCACAAAATTCATCATAACCCTAGTTCATAAAACCTATCCCAATTCCTCTCAATCTCTATGCCAATCAAGAACAGATGATTTACAATCAATATTAATGGAGTTAGGCTCACCCTTACCTGGAAAAATTGCAGAAATTGCAGCCTAGCCTCTCTTCTCCCTTCAACCGTTTCCTCTTCTTTTCAACAAAAGTCTGTACGCGTTCTCAGAAAATGTTTCCTCTTAACCTACTTCTCTTATATACTCCCTCACAACTTAATTAATTCTCTCTTAACCCACACAACTCTTCTTAATTATAAATATAACCCCATCTCTTAAAATTCTATCTTTTTCCACCAAATCTATTTATTTGCCAAATAAATATCCATATAAACATCACTTATATTATTTTATTAAACAATAAAATAATAACACGTCACACGTCACAAATACGTCACATAACGATCAAATCCATATAATATATAAACATATACCATATCATCTAATAAAATAATTAAATAATTAAAGAGGGCGTTACACACACTCGGTCACGAAACATCAAGATACCATTCTGATCCAATTTGAAATCCATACCTTTGTGTCATACCCCAAATTCTGACCAGGGTCCTCCGTTTAACCATCTTTTTGTGTGCTTTAAACTCATTTCGTTCGCCTTCAATCCCCTTTTTATTCGCATTTTTATCTGCATTTTAGCCATACTTTAAACGCTCGTCGCGTTCGTACATTAATTCTCAGTTTAATTTGCATTTTTAAACTCTTCGCACTTGCATTTTTATTTCTCGTTTTTATTTTCTTTTGAAAATTTTACTCGCCTTTAAAGACTGAGAAGTCTCATCGTTTCAGACAAAATTTCGACAAAGAGGTATTTTATAATACCTCATTTTGGTTCCGAAGGGACAATTTTAAAAAAAAATCTTTTTACTTTGTTTTACTTTTATTCTTATTTTTTAAGTCTTCTTTTTATTTTTATTTGTTAATTTTCATTTTTTATTATTATTATTATTTATTATTGTGTGTTTTAATTATTTTTAGAGTCCTTTTTCACTCCAAGTTTAGTCCAGCCCATTTGTAGGGGCATTTTTGTCCAGGTTTTCAGGTTCAGCCCTACTTTTGCAGTATAAATACATTGTCCAATCATTGGCAGAAAGGCATTGTTCATGCGTCAGGGTCAGAATTCACTATTCACTGCTTGACACATAGCAGCCGCATAAAAGTCCCAAAAACACATTTTCATCTTTCTTTCTTTGCATTTTCGGATCAAAAACACAAAAAAATACAAAAAAATCAAGAACACAGATGAACATCATGAGCACCTCATGAATGTTCAACTAAAATTTTCCAGCAACTTTTCACAATAACAACAACACTCATATAATCATCAAACACTGTGATTCGGCATCAACAACATGAACACAACAAGCAATAGATCCGGAACACAACATGCCACCACCGGCCACCGCGCCGGAATGTTGTTGGCTCACCGGAGAAGATGAAGTTCATATTCTCCTCTTCATACTTCTATATTCAGTTTTTTTAGAGAGAAGAGAGAGTAAAAAATTTTAGAAAGAGAATTGTGTTTGCAAATGAAGTAAAAAAATACCAGGAATATGCTTTTATACTACTTCAGTGAACCGGTCTGTTTTGTTTAAAAAATATTGAACCAATTTTTTAAATCGGCTTTGATCATAGGCCGTTAGATCTATTAGATCGTAGATCTAACAGCCGTGTTTGTTTTCCTCCTCTTTTCTTTTCTTTCTGTTTTAGTGCGTTTTTGGTTTGTTGTCGTACCATGTTCCCGCATATCCCAGCTCTTTGATTTTGATCTGCGGCTATGATGAACAATGTTGTAATTAGATCTGAACCTTCTGATCTATCAGACGGTTCAGATCTATCCAGCCTGAGCCTTTTGTTTTTTACTACTTTTTTCACTATTTACACCATTTTTTTACTATATGCAAATCATTTTCACTTAAAACTTTTTTTCTCTAATTCTACAAAATATTTTGTTGCATGTTAATTGTTTAATTACCGTTTTTTTATTATTTTTATATTGTTGCATTATTTTTCTTCATCATCTCATGCATATTTTTATTTATTGTCATTTGTTTAATTGTCATCATTTTTAGTGTGTATTTAGGATTTGATTTAATTTAATTTTCCGCATTTTTATTTCTCGTCATTTATTTTATGCAAGACTTTAGAATGTATTTAGGGAATTACGTAAATATCTAAATAATGAGAATATGCACCGACACATACACCGACACTATCACACACTTTATTTTTACTGCATTTCATTATAACCGCGATCGAGGCGAAAAATGAATTAGTGACAAACTAGGATTAAAAACTTGACATATAATTGCCTTAAAATTGAACAACTAGTAATTTTAGGTTTGAGATTTTACTTTGGGATCCAATATCCCCGCTTTTTATTTTTTACGCTTTCCGTTACGCTTAACGTATAGTTTTACCGTTAGTTAAAAAATCATTTTCTCAAAAATCAAATAAGCAAAAACACCAAAAATATTTTCTTAAGAAACCTTGGATTTTAACCCAAGTAATCTTTTTTCTTTATTTTCTTAATCAAACTTCAATCAATTTTAATCTTCAGACTTTCTTTTCGTAATTAAAATCAACCAACTTCACATCTTTATTTTTCTATGCCTTTTCGGCCTCTTATCCTCTCAAAAATATTTTTCTAAACTTTAAAATCAACCTAAATCACCAAATAAATCTTTGAGGTGAACTACATGATTTTGATCCCACTTTTGGGTATGTAGGCAAAAGACTTATGTCTTTTCAAATCAATAAAAACAACAAACAAACATACTTCTTCTCCCTCCATTCCTTCACTTAGACTTTAGGCAATATTTTACAAATAAGTAAGCAAATAATTAGCACAAGATAATTTAGGTAAGAGGCTCCTTCGGAGTACCGAAGTCGTTTAGAGTGCTTAACACCTTCCCTAATCGAAACCAACCCCCGGACCTTGATCTCATAAGGGTTTTTACTCATTTTTTCCCTTCCCACGAATAAAAATTGAGAGTTCAAAGATCGAAGGTTCAAAACTGATTAATGGATTGATACCCGAAAATCACGAGCACATAAATGGTGACTTTACTGGGGAGCATTAATTTCCTAAGTGGGTTAAGCCCACCCTACCTCTCTTTACTTGTGCTTTATTATTGCTTATAGCTTGTATATATATGCTTACTTGTTTATTTTTAAACGTGAGTGGTGAGATAAGTCCTACACCCGGGCTTGAGTGAAATATAAGATAGGACGGGGTACGATCATAGTGCCATACCAGGAGCGGTCCTGCACTATGTGTGCATGCGATGTCCAATTAATTTCACGAAATGAGCAACTTTTTCGCCGACCTGTTTCTTCCTCCGCCGCAAGAAGGGGATTTTCCTGCCACCATACTTTGTATTTCTTCTTCCTGTTAATGAGATTTTGCAAATTCCACTTCGTTCTCTCTTAACCGGTGCGCCACCAGTACCACAACCACCAACCTCCTCTCTTCCGATTTCAGATCTCGTTTTTCTCTTCATGGGTTCTTTTCAAAGCTATAGATTCCATAAAAAAAGGAATGAGGAATGTTACATATAAACGAAGAAGAAGAATATTGAGATGAAGGAATGAGGAATGTTACAATTCTGGAAATTCATGTGATGTTGATTTTTTATTTTTGATTTTTGATTTCTGGAAATTCATGTGATGTTACAATTCTGAAAATTCATGGAAAAAGATCCTTTAGAAAATTTGTTTCTGGAAATTTACTCTTTGGAAAAGATCATGTGTTGTTTCTACATACAACGGGTTATCTAAAGGATCTTTTTAGTGATGTTATTTCTGAAAATCATGTGATGTTGTTTCTGGAAGTTTGTTTATGGTGATTGTTAAAAGAAGAAGGTGAAGAATGAATGAACCTGGAAGTTGTAATTGTAATTTTGTTGTTGTCGTAGTTGATGAATGATAAAAAGTCCAGAAGAGACAATATTTTGTTGCTGTTTATGAATGCTAGTTAAAATGATATGAATATGACGAAGAAGAGTGAAGAAGAAGATGAAGAAAGGGAACAATAATTAGGTGTTGTTGACTCACCGTAAGATAAAATACACAAGTGTAATTCAATGATCATCCTTTTAAAAATTCAAATCGAACGGTTTAAATTAAAAAATTTAATAAGGTCAATGGTGGACCACTCTTAAGATTGGCACACCATAGACATTGGGGTTAAACATAACACCGAAGAATTTATTTGACATACAGAGGAAAAAATGAAGGACTTAAACGTACGTTTTATTAATTATGAGACCAAAATGAAAACTTGAAATTATTTAGGGGACCATTGGACCAAATAAGCCTATATATTATACCAACCTTTTGTTTATAATATCAATCAATTATCAAACTAATTATCTTCTTACTTGTTTACAATTTTAATTTTATGCATTGTTATGTATGGATGTTTAAAATTTGAAGTTTGTAGGTAATTAAAAAAGTATTTTTCTTTGTAACGAAAAATTATTCAAAAATTCAAGGGTACCCGCAAATATTCGTGGGTATCTAAATACCCGTGGATTATCCGTATAGAGATACCCGCACGGATATGGGGACAGACACGGGTACCATATTTATCCAACGGGGCAAAGACGGATATCATACTACATGTACCCACGGATACCTATTGACATTTCTACCACCCACCCTGGCGGCCTCCCTCCTTATTTTTAGCACAAAGAATAAACTCTCAAACACAAAAGGTGTAACTCCCCGTTATCCCAACAACTAAAAATTAAATAAAATAGATCAAAGTTCAACAAACAAACGGGAATGTCACACTGTTTTTCAAAACTTCCTAAATAGAATGAAATACTATTTATTAAAATCAACTGTGATAAAATTTCCATACATTGCAGCGGAATATTCATCAATCATTTAACGTTAAATAGTCATCAATAATGTTGGCACAAAGGCCTCAACATGAATAGTCATTAACAAATTGTTCAAACAACAATCAAGGCTCCAACAACATGTTTCAAAATTGATACATAAGGAATGAAAACATAACAACAAATTCTCATCTCGTTACGTATCAGAGCCCTAAGACACTTGAGCCACCACTTTTACTATACTGGATCACTTGTAAGTTACCCATACGAAGGGCAACATTTTCAAACAGAAGGGGTGAGATTCACAAACAACAATAATAGAAATATAATTCATCAATTGACGCTAACACCCTAAGTATCAACAATACTTCAATATACTTATATATTTCATGGTCAACAACATTATCAATATATTCAATTTCCACCAACAACAGGAACGACTACTCAACCAACGACAACGACTCATGCAATGACATGACTACACTGATATGACTCAACAACAAAGTGCGACAATGCACATGCATGTGGTACCATTTAACGCGTTTGAATGACAAGGCATTCCAGGGCATGAACCCTCAACAATTTGAATGGTTAAAGCATTCACAAGGCATGAGCCCTCACCAATTGAATGAACTAACATTCACAGGGCATAAGCCCTCTCCAATTGAACGACAAGGCATTCCAGGGCATGAGCCCTCAACAGTTTATGATTATGCAATGAACTCCACTTGTGTATATCAACATACAACTCAACTACAACAGAACAACTTAACAACCAACGACTTAGCAACTTGAATGAGATAACATCATAATATTATACAACATACGATATTCACATAATATATATATATATATATATATATATATATATATATATATATATATATATATATTTCAACTTGATGACAACAATGTACATAATATTCATTAACTTCATTTACATTAAACCAAGTTAGTTCATCACGACCTAGGTTAGATGCTCATAAACACCTCAACTAAACCCCTGATACTTAAGCTTGAAGTTTGGAAACCAACCATAAGTTTTTGGCCCAACTTGGAATTAGTTATGCTAAGTTTTTCTTAAAGTTTTCTCAATACCCACCTGGACTATTTCCCTCATAACACAAAATCTAAAAATCATTTTCAAGTCAAACCAAAGCCATTAGAAAGCTAACTCAATTATCTACAACTTTTATGTTTACACCAAAAGCCATTTCGAAACAGAAATGGGTGAAAAGAACGCAAGAACGCGAAAAAGGGGATGATGTCACTATGCATCGTACTACGATGGAATGTGCTGAAAAACAACTTTTTGCTACTGGAAACATCGTAGTACGATTTCCAGCATCGTACTATGATGGAATGTGGACAACTCTACGGGAACATACCAGTTTCACTCCAAAAACCCCCAATTTTCACCATATTTAACCCAAATTCGACTGAAACGTTTGTACTAAGGTTAATCTATGATCTGTAAACAGTTTCTATACTAATTCCACGTTTCTCATAATCTAATCATCAATTCATCACTTTTAACCTAATTCTCAAAACCTCAATTCCCAATTTCAACTGGAACTATGCTAAACCAAAATCAGAATTATATAACCATTATCATTGAGAGATAGTCTCACCCTTACCTTGATTTGATGAACAAAACTCCCCAAAAATCAGAATCTCCCTTCTTGGCTCTTCTCTTGGTTTTTCTCACAAAAACTGCTTGTACGTAAAAAAAAATTCTGACTTCTCTAACTCCTTACTTAACTCCCCCTTAATTCTAATTAACTCCCACATAATTCCTTTAATTAAAATTTAACCCCCAAAACTCCAAATAATTCTATTTCTCACATTATTCTAATAAATACTAAAAAAAATCATTTAATAAAAATACACCACACCACAACATCAACAATAATTATTTAAAATCATATAAAAGACTCTAAATAAATCAGAAATAATTAAATAACGACTAGGGCGTTACAACTCTCCCCAACTTAGAGAATTTCATCCTCGAAATACTACCTCAAGCAAACAACTCCAGATAAGACTCCTGCATCTTACTCTCCAGCTCCCATGTCAAAATTTCACCAGTTACTCCTCCCCAAACAACTTTCACTAGAGGTATATCCTTGCCTCTCAACTTATTCACCTCACGATCTTCGATTCTCAACGGTAAGGTCTCAACCGTAAGGTTGTCTCTAACCTGCACATCATCTCTTGGAATCACATGCGAAGGATCCGCTACATACTTCCGAAGTTGCGACACATGAAACACGTCATGCAAATTCGAAAGATGTGGTGGCAAACCCACACTATATGCCATTGTACCAATCCTCTTAGATATCTGGTATGGACCAATAAACTTCGGAGTCAACTTTTTAGACTTCAACGCACGACCTACACCTGTCAATGGAGTGACCCTTAGAAACACATGATCTCCCTCTTGGAACTCAAGGGCCTTCCTACGTTTGTCATGGTAACTCTTTTGTCGACTCTGCGACGCTTTCATCTTTTTTCTTATCAACTTGACCTTCTCCGTAGTCTGATGAACTAATTCTGGTCCCAACACTACACTTTCTCCCGACTCAAACCAACACAAAGGAGTTCTGCACCTCCGACCATACAAAGCTTCGAACGGTGCCATACCAATACTCGAATGGTAACTGTTGTTGTACGTGAACTCTATCAACGGTAGATGACTATCCCAAGCTCCACCTTGCTCAAGTACGCACACTCTCAGCAAATCCTCTAACGACTGAATCGTTCTCTCTGACTGACCATCTGTTTGCGGATGATAAGCTGAACTCAACCTCAACTTTGAACCCAAATCCTCTTGCAAACTCTTCCAAAACCTTGAAGTGAACCTCGGATCTCTGTCCGACACAATGCTCGATGGAACACCATGCAACTTCACAATATTATGAATGTAGATCTCCGCCAACTGAGCTACCGGAAAACTAATATTGATCGGGATAAAATGCGCCGACTTCGTCAACCTATCAACAATAACCCAAATGGCATCATGCCCTCTCGGAGTATTCGGTAAACTCGTCACAAAATCCATGGAAATACTATCCCATTTCCACTCCAGCACATCTAACGGTGTCAACAACCCTGCAGGTTTCTGATGCTCAACTTTTGACTTCTGACAAGTCAAACATGAATATACAAACTGTGCCACATCACGTTTCAGTCCGGACCACCAAAACAATTTCTTCAAGTCATGATTCATCTTTGTAGCTCCCGGATGAATACTTAAGCTACTTCCGTGACTTTCTTCGAAAATCAACTTTTTCAACTCATCATCATCAGGAATACAAATTCTTCCTCTGAATCTCAACACACCTTGATCATCAACCTTGAAGTCACTATCTTCAGTCTGATTATTATCAACCATCAAATCCACAAACTTTACGTCCGCTTTCTCTGCTCCTTTAATACTATTCAGAAATTCACTATCAATTCTCAACATCCCTAACTTCACACTTTGAGGTGACAATTCACAAACCAAACCCAGGTCTCTAAACTGTTCTAGCAGCTCGAATTCTTTAACCATCATAGCAGACATATGTAGAGTTTTCCTACTCAAAGCATCTGCAACAACATTAGTTTTACCTGGATGATAATTCAACCCAAAATCATAGTCTTTCAACAGTTCAAGCCACCTCCGCTGTCTCATATTCAATTCCTTCTGATCAAACAAATACTTTAGACTTTTATGATCACTGAACACTTCAACTCTTGAACCATACAAATAATGCCTCTAAATTTTCAACACGAAAACCACATCAGCCAACTCTAAATCATGTGTAGGATAATTTCGTTCATGAATCCTCAACTGCCTCGACGCATAGGCCACCACCTTGTTATCCTGCATAAGCACACCACCTAAACCCAACTTGGACGCATCACAATATACCACAAAAGGTTCATCGGACTTTGGTAAAATCAAAACCGGAGCCATCGTCAACCGTTGTTTCAATTCGTTAAAGTTGTTCTCACATTGAGCGTCCCACACAAAAGCCTTACCTTTACAGGTCAACTGAGTTAACGGAAGTGCTAACTTTGAAAATCCTTCTATAAATCTGCGGTAATAACCTGCCAATCCTAAAAAGCTTCTAACATCGGTAACTGACTTAGGAGTCTCCCATTGCGATACCGCATCAACTTTTGACAGATCCACAACAATGCCATTACCAGAAATAATATGGCCAAGGAAACTCACTTCTTTCAACCAAAATTCACATTTTGATAACTTGGCAAACAATTTCTTCTCTTTCAGCACTTGCAAGACAATCTTCAAATGCTCTGTATGTTCCTCTTCAGACTTAGAGTATATCAGAATATCATCAATGAACACCACAACAAAGCGATCCAAATAAGCATGAAAGATACGATTCATGTACTCCATAAATACACCAGGTGCATTAGTAACACCAAAAGGCATCACGGTATACTCGTAATGTCCGTAACGTGTCCTAAATGTAACGCCCTACTTTTAATATTTAATATTTTATTAATTTATTGTATTTTTAGTGTATTATTATTTGATTTATAATATATATTTTGATGAAATATGTTAATATTTGTTATGTGGTGTAAAGATATATTTGTTATAGAAATAGGTTTGTTATGTAGAGATATATTTGTTATAGAAATATGTTTGTTATGTAGAGATATATATGTTAAAGAAATATATTTGTTATTTTATGTAGAAATATGTATGTTATTTTGTGTGGATATATATATATGTTATCTAGTATAGAAATATATTTGTTATTTGGTGTATTATTATTATTATTAAGATATTAGGGAAGGGAGTAGTTTTTGGTGATAAGAGTAAATAAGATAGAGGAGAAGAGATATATAAATAGGAGAAGTTAGGTTAGAATAGTTTTAAGGTAAAAACAGTTGTTTGTGAGAAAAGTAGCCACCAAAGAGAAGAGAGAAAGCAATTCCCGTTTTTCTGAAATCTGCCTCAGTAAAACAGCGATTTCTCACTCGTTAACCGTTGGATCATGACGAATTTTGGACACAAGTTTCACAACACCTGGGTCTACCTTTTCACCGTTCGGATCGTCGAAACAAGGTCGGAGTTAAGAGAAAACTGTCGCGCACTGCAGCAGTATATTTGGGTGTTTTCACCACTTTTGTTCTCTTTCGTAAGCTTTGTTCATCTGAATTAAGGTAAGGGTGAGACTAACTCTCATTAAAATTAAGTATATAATTTCTGAAATTGCAATTAGCATGATTAGGAGTAGTTTTGAGAGTTTTTGAGAATTAGGGTTATGAGAGAATTTAATGGTTTAATGATGTTTAACGGTTTAAGTGATGCAAAATTGATGCACATACCTTAGATAATTCATAAGATAATAATCAGAATTAGTTTTAAGGTTAGAACCATGAGATTAGGCTGTTCCAGATTTTCTAAGTTGTTTACTTGTGCTGTTTTGTTTGGTTTTGATTATGATTTGAGTTTTGATATGATTATGTGATGATGTGAAATTGATGTGTTATTTAACGATGTGAAAATAATGTGTTATTTGAAGATGTGTTATTTAAAAGATGTGTTATATAAAGATGTGATATCTGAAGATTGTTGCATTTGAGTCGTGTCGTTGCATTGAGTCGTGTTGTTGCATAGCATAGTCAGCGATGGGGGCTTAATGCCTGACAGGTCCTTTTACGACCTTAGCGATGGGGGCTTAATGCCTGACAGGTCCTATTTGACCTTTAGCGATGGGGGCTTATGCCCCGGATGGTACCACATGCATATAAGATGTTAAGATGTCAAGATGTTAAGAAGTTGCATAGTCGTGTCGAGTTGTCTAAGGTGTCTAAGATGTTGAGTTGTTGAAGAAGAGTCTTGATGAAATAATTATGAATGCATTTGTTGTTTAACATGATGAACTTGATGATGCGATGATGTTTCCTATATGATGAATTTTGATAATGTTTTCTATATGATGAATTTTGATGATGTTTTCTATATGATAAATTTTGATGATGTTTCTATACATGACTATGATGAGTTGTTTTATGATTGTACTTGTTGAAGATTATGTGATTAGTTGATGTTTTAAGTTGTTAGTTATAAATTGATGAATTATATGCTTAAGTTTAATGTTTGTGAAATCTCACCCCTTCTGTTGGAATTGTCGCCTTGTGGGCAAGTGCAGATTTCCAGGACTAGTTGTTGATGTGAGTGGACTCCTCACGTGTCTAGGTGCTCTGATACGTAACGGGATGGGGAACTTTGCTTATGTTTTCTATTCTTTTCGTATTTATTTATGAGATTTTATGAACATGAAGCTAAACCATTTTGATGAGATTTTGTGTTGAGGCTTTCGTGCCAAAGTTGTTTAAGATTTTTTGAAATAAATTCCGCTGCGAAGTGAATTAAGAATTTATTGAAATATTTTGAAGGATAAATTATTATTTACTCCATTGTGATTTTTAAGAAATGTAGCATTCCGTTTAAGTTGTGAATACTCTGATTATTATTTATTAAGAAATTTTTATGTTGGGAAAACGGGGTGTTACACTAAAGGCCGTCTTCTGCATATCCTCATCTTTTACTTTAATCTGATGATAACCCGATCTCAAATCAATCTTGCTAAACACACGTGCACCCACTAACTGATCCATCAGATCATCAATTCTTAGAAGTGGATACCTATTCTTTATCATCACTTTATTCAACTATCGATAGTCAATACATAACCTCATGCTACCATCTTTCTTCTTAACCAACAATACCGGCGCTCCCCAAGGTGAAACACTCGTTCTTACAAACTTCTTATCAAGCAAATCCTCTAAATGTTTCTTCAACTTAGCCAACTCAGAAGCCGACATACGGTAAGGCGCCATAGACACCGGCTTCGTTCCGGGAACAAGATCAATTGAAAATTCAACCTCCCTCTATGGTGGCACATCAGGAATCTCATCAGGAAAAACTTCTGGAAATTCATTCACAACCGGCAATCTATCAATCACAGCCTGATTCTCTACCGACAAGGATGTTATCAAGGAAAAAATTAAGATCCCATCACGCTCTAATTGTTTCAGCTGCTTAGTAGTTAAGAACTCAGCTTTACTTTCTTCCTCGGCAGAAGAGAAATGTATCTTCTTACTAAAACAGTTGATATGAACACGGTTATATTCTAACCAGTTCATCCCAAAGATCACATCCATACCCGTCAACGGCAAACATACAAGATCAACTTCAAAGTCTCTACTAAACATAGACAAAGGACAACTCAAACAAACAAGAGAAGTAGTTACTGAACCCTTAGCTGGAGTTTCAACAACCATTTCTCCATTCATATCAGATTTAGTTAGACCCAACTTATGTGCACGATCAATAGCAATGAAACAATGAGTAACACCAATATCAATAATATCAATTAAAGGAATACTATTAAAGAAACAAGTACCTCTGATAAGTCGGTCCTCATTAACAGTTTGCATACCAGTCAATGCAAACACCTTGCCACTAGCCGGGTCTTCCTAGGCTTCTTACACTGTGAACTAAGATGACCCTCCTCATCATAGTTGAAACAGACAATGTCACCACGCTTGCACTCAGCTATCGTGTGACCTTTCTTCCCACATCGGAAACACTTCTTCTCATCACGATCACAAACATTACTCTTGTGGCCCTTTTCACCACACTTGAAACAAATGATCTCAGTAGGAGCATCTCTCCTCTTAGGCCTCCTCTCATCATTCAGTCTCTGTTTACCCTTGTCAGTTGGGGCACTATACAGTTTCAGACGCCTTTGTTGTCCCTTACCTCTACGCTCACTCATCACCTTATAATGAGCTTTCGTATCCTCTTCATAAATCCTACAGCTGCTTACCGATTCGGAAAAATTCCTTATCTTTTGATAATGAATGGCCCGCTTTATATCAGCAAGCAGACCATTCTCAAACTTTATGCACTTTGAGAACTCAGCAGTCTCAGCGGTATAATATGGATAGAATTTAGCAAGCTCCACAAATTTTTCAGCATACTCCGTTACAAACATGTCTCCCTGCTTCAACTCCAGAAATTCAATTTCTTTCTTACCTCGGACATCCTCTGGAAAATACTTGTCCAGAAACTCTCTCCTGAACACAGCCCAGGTTACAACAGCACCATCTTGCTCTAGGATAGGTAGAAGACTCACCCACCAGTCATCTGCCTCTTCAGCCAACATGTGCGTACCAAAACGCACCTTCTGTACCTCACTGCACTGCATGACCCTAAAGATCCTCTCAACCTCTTTGAGTCACTTCTGAGCTCCATCCGGATCATACCTTCCTTTGAATGTTGGTCGATGGTTCCTTAGAAAGGTTTCCAGCATTCTCACTCCATCGTTACCAGCACCAACATTTGGCTGTTGTCCTACAGCTTGAGCAACAGCTTCCAGTGCAGCAACAATAGCAGCATCGTTTCTCCCAGCCATCTCGAAATTCTACATAGCCAGCAACAATCAGAACAATAAAGATAGTGTAAGGTACACAACACTACGTGGCTCAACACGACTCTACTACTTGGTCGGACGGACCAACCTGCTCTGATACCAATTGTAACACCCCGTTATCCCAACAGCTAAATATTAAATAAAATAGATCAAAGTTCAACAAACAAACGAGAATGTCACACTGCTTTTCAAAACTTCCTAAATAGAATGAAATACTATTTATTAAAATCAACTGTGATAAAATTTCCATACATTGCAGCGGAATATTCATCAATCATTTAACGTTAAATAGTCATCAATAATGCTGGCACAAAGGCCTCAACATGAATAGTCATTAACAAATTGTTCAAACAACAATCAAGGCTCCAACAACATGTTTCAAAATTGATACATAAGGAATGAAAACATAACAACAAATTCTCATCTCGTTACGTATCAGAGCCCTAAGACACTTGAGCCACCACTTCTACTATACTGGATCACCTGCAAGTTACCCATACGAAGGGCAACATTTTCAAACAGAAGGGGTGAGATTCACAAACAACAATAATAGAAATATAATTCATCAATTGACGCTAACACCCTAAATATCAACAATACTTCAATATACTTATATATTTCATGGTCAACAACATTATCAATATATTCAATTTCAACCAACAACACGAAGGACTACTCAACCAACGACAACGACTCATGCAATGACATGACAACACTGATATGACTCAACAACAAAGTGCGACAATGCACATGCATGTGGTACCATTTAACGCATTTGAATGACAAGGCATTCCAGGGCAGGAGCCCTCAACAATTTGAATGGTTAAAGCATTCACAGGGCATGAGCCCTCACCAATTGAATGAACTAACATTCACAGGGCATAAGCCCTCTCCAATTGAACGACAAGGCATTCCAAGGCATGAGCCCTCAACAGTTTATGATTATGCAATGAACTCCACTTGTGTATATATATCAACATACAACTCAACTACAACACAACAACTTAACAACCAACGACTTAGCAACTTGAATGAGATAACATCACAATATTATACAACATACGATATTCACCACTAATCTAATCATCAATTCATCACTTTTAACCTAATTCTCAAAACCTCAATTCCCAATTTCAACTGGAACTATGCTAAACCAAAATCAGAATTATATAACCATTATCATTGAGAAATAGTCTCACCCTTACCTTGATTTGATGAACAAAACTCCCCAAAAATCAGAATCTCCCTTCTTGGCTCTTCTCTTGGTTTTTCTCCCAAAAACTGCTTGTACGTAAAACTGTTTTCTGACTTCTCTAACTCCTTACTTAACTCCCCCTTAATTCTAATTAACTCCCACTTGATTCCTTTAATTAAAATTTAACCCCCAAAACTCCAAATAATTCTATTTCTCACATTATTCTAATAAATACTAAAAATAAATCATTTAATAAAAATACATCACACCACAACATCAACAATAATTATTTAAAATCATAGAAAATACTCTAAATAAATCAGAAATAATTAAATAACGACTAGGGCGTTACAAAAGGCATACGCTTGGTAAAAATAGATTGAGCAGGTTGGGTAAGTGTTGTTCAGTTTTAAAGGGTAAAAAGGGAAATGCAAACCAACAAAATAAGGGTAAAATGGGAAAGAAAATAGGCTACACCAAAAAGATGTATTGCCTTTATAATAGAATAATAGATATAGAATATAGATATTGATATAGATACATTAATTATGTTATATTTTTTTGGTTAAATTGCATTTTTGGTTCTTAACTATTTAGGTAGTATCGCTTTGGTCCTTTAACTAAAATTCGATTTATTTTGGTCCCTTAACTTCTCTTTGTTACACATTTTGATCCTTTCGGTTAGTTTTAATTTAAAAATGTTAGGTTTTCTTCACCTTCTTCTCCTCTTCTTCATCTTCATATCATCTCCATCAACCTTCAACAACAAGAATCCCAGAAAAATTCCATAAGAAAATGAAGAAAACCTAACGTTTTTGAATTAAAATTAACGGAAATGGCCAAAATGTGTAACAGAGATTAGTTAAGGGACCAAAATAAATTGGATTTTAGTTAAGGGACTAAAGCGATACTACTTAAATAGTTAACGGACCAAAAATACAATTTAGCCTATTTTTTTTCAAACTTCTCGAGTGTTTTTATCACTTCGGGTGGATTACATGGAGCGAATCATAATTAGAGAGAATTTTACTCCACTAATATTACCTACTTGTATTTGTTTTCCCGATTTATAACTACAAGTATTAGACTGATTAAAAATTTGTCTTGAAGAGCCGATTTAGATTGGTCAGATGGCGTAACTTTAGGTACTTGGAGTATGTTATTTGTCTTAAAGCATAATTTTTTTTTTAAATTACTACATATGTTTATTACTTCTTTTTTAAATAAACTTTAATTAATTATTATACCACAATACCACCAAGTATCTTCAAATAGAAATTAAAAAAAGGCATGTTTGTATTAGTTAAACTGCAGCTCGTAGTTTAACATGGGAGGACATGACAGAACATGACATATCATGACAAGACCATTTCAGTAGTACAATGTTTGATTTGTAAAACTGTTTCAAAAACAAGACAAATTGGAGGCATGACACAAGAAAAAAAGTGAAATACTTGTCTTTAACTAAACTATAACATAACTTTATGTTTCACGTATAAGTTGTTTAAAATACCAAAACAACATTTTGTCTACCAAAAAACGTATAAGATAAAAAATTATTCAATATCATAAAAGTTTGTCATGTGTTGTTCTGTCTTGTGTTGTTTTGTTCGGTAATTACTGTTTCACAGATCAAACGTATCCAAGAAAGTACAACGCATCAATCTAGGGAACCTTTTTGTTTTACTTTTAAGAATTTTCATCCATTTAAGATTTAAAAAAAAACACAA
The DNA here is from genome assembly GCA_958299785.1 of Medicago lupulina. Classification (NCBI taxonomy): domain Eukaryota; kingdom Viridiplantae; phylum Streptophyta; class Magnoliopsida; order Fabales; family Fabaceae; genus Medicago; species Medicago lupulina. The sequence goes on along the minus strand of OY283146.1, from coordinate 39,308,566 downwards.
TTAATAAGGGTATTTTCATAAACTATACTAATTTTACCTTTGAAATCAACACAATTAATGATTATTAAAAAATCATACACAAACCTTAAACGACTGTTATTTTGAGACGGTAGGAGAACAAGATTCATAAAAATGTACCATTTAGGTCTGAAAAATAAAGCTACTAGTTATGGATCCTCTCATCTCAGGATTCAGGAGACTTTGTTGCTCTCACCTTTAAAATTTATCCAGTTGTACAACTTAAAAGTATGCATATAAATTTTAATGGTGAGATCTCCGACATAACTCTCACATTCTAATGGCAGGATTCACATGCTTTAAGTGTGAAGAAGGGAAACCAGGGTTCAAACTCCGACCATTGCATATTATTGTCCTTGTAGAGACCAATTGAGTTGGACCTTTGGGATATCATGCTTTGACTTTCATAAAAACAAATGATTCTAGCTTACAAAATAAATATGAATTTTGCTCGGTACATAGATTATATCCATTACTAACAAACAATGAAAAACAACGAGATAAATTTAGAAGAGAAAATTGAGACTCTACATCACTTCTTCTTCCCTGCTTTTCCTTCCTTTCTCCTTACAACTTCATCTTCATATTTGATACCCTTACCTTTGTAGGGTTCTGGAGGTCTCCATTTTCTAATCGAAGCCGCAAACTGCCCGATCTCAGACTTGTCATATCCACTAACTGTGATTCTGGTGTTTTCATCTACCTTCACTTTGAGGCCTTCAGGGATTGTCATCTTAACAGGATGAGAAAATCCAAGATTCAAGACTACTTCGTTTCCTTCTACCATAGCACGATAACCGACACCAATAAGTTGAAGTTTCTTTTCAAAACCTTTAGATACGCCAACCACTATGTTGTCCGTAAGTGTCCTAAAAACGTTTATTTGCGCAACACACAAAGTCAAATATGAAAAACATAGACAAATATAAGACATAAACTAGAATTTATATTTACATGAAGCAATATTGCGATGCAGTGCTTAACCAAGGTGAAATTATTGATTCTACACATACATACAAAAATATAGACCTAGTGCTCCAAAATCCTCCATCCAAACATACCAGGTCATAACATAGTTATAGGGAGAGAGCTATCAAGGGAGCGATTATTAGGTAGGTTGGGAAGAGAGAGTGCCATCTTTCATGGGATTAGCTCTTTGGATTACTGGGGTCATCTTCCCTAATTGTTCATGTTTATGGAATCAACAATATTGTTCTGTTTCTATTGAATCTGGTTCCTGTCAAATTCAATGGAGCCTACCAATACGATTAGTTACTTCCATTTCTTTCTCTTTATTAAAAACTTCAAAATAACTACTTTTAGAAAAGGCTAGGAAAATAACGTGTGCAGCGAGGATTCCAAGAAGAATTCTCTAGAATAACAACATTAAATACTTGGCATTCCAAACACAGCATTTTGATTCAATCAGTATCAAATCTGGAAAACATAGGTAGCAAAAGTGGTATTTATAATCCTAATCAAATACAAAATCCTACTGAGATGAGTTTCAAAAAAACAAATAACTTACAAGTGATGGAGTTAACATCTAAACTTCCCTAAATAACAATTATCATAAGAAACCCAGAAATTATCATGATTTAAAATAACTTAACAAGGTCATCCATTCTGCAGCACTTCTTCCTGTCGTAAGTATATAACTGTAGTCAAAATACTAACCACAACATATCTTGAATTTTTTATCGTCACGACTCGAAAAGGCAAAGCCAATAAATGAACCACATGTTATAAATTTACAACTATCACTATGCTATGATCATTGGCAAGGATTTGGATTATCTGCAGTCAGAGAAATCCTACATTCACGATGTCAGGTTAAAATTAGCCGTTTGATACTAATGACTCAGATTGAACTTTTTCAATTTTCACTCTGAACCCAAACCACAACGTAGTGAAAACCCACTATTCGTCGACGCGTACTCGTCTTCCAAAGCGTGCCATTAATATATGTGATCTCGTCCTCATCTTAGAGATATGCTCCGGCCAAAGAAAAATAATTAATCATAAAAAAATATATATTTAAGCTTTTTGTCATTGAAGCGGTGGGAAAGAGTTCGAAGAGGTGACTGCCAATTCAGTCAAGAATTTCCACAGAAGAGAAATTGAATACTATAATAACAATTTCACTGTGACTAGTACTTGCAATTCATTCCCAATTTGCTCAATTTCACTAACAAGTGGCATGGGTTGAAATTGGCACGTGAGTGTTTTTACAATCCATGTCATGGAGGACGACCAGCTTAAGAGGTCAGCTGTGGAAGACAAGGACGACAAATGAATTGTGTCGCAAAGGTCGAAATAGGTAGAAAGGGGAAAGATTGATGTTGAAGTTTTTTAGTTTTCACCGATCTGAACAACAAGTCGCTTTGAGCAACTAGAATGGAAAAAATAAAATAAAAAGATCTGAACCATGAATTTCATCTAATGGCTGAACTTTGTTTGACTGTGCGATATTTTTGACAGCAGAGAATGTGAATCCTCATTGGCAATATCTATTTTTCAATGTCATGCAGCGATTAAAAAAGTTAAGTAAAATGAAGTACCTGAAAAGGCCGTGCATTTGATTTGCCCTTCTAGTTTCAACTGCCTTACTGACCTTTAAAACCCCTTCTTCTAGCCTCTCAACCTTAACTTCTCGAGGATAAGTTAACGAAAGTTCTCCCAAAGGACCTTTCACTTGTAAATATCGCCCTTCCATTTTGATGGTTACATTGGATGGAACGGGAATTGGTTGTTTCCCAATCCGTGATTCCTTACATTCGGTAGTCTTTCTAAAGAAACCAACATTAGTAGCAGGAGCACTTGAAACTCTGAGCCTACTTCTCTCGCCAACAAAAGATGACTTAAAATTGCTGAAATAGGAAAGCAAATGACTAGTGAGAAACTGCTTGAATTTATAAAATACTTACTTTGAAACTAACAATTTTTTAATTAACTATGGCATTATAAATGAAGAATTAAGAAAACCAAAATTCACGAGTGACTAAAACAGATAAAGGGCATGGTTAACTAAATCTTATCCTTCAATTAGAAGCCACTTTTCACTTTGTAGTGTTTTAGGTCAACATTAAAAAATGCAATTTTGATAAATGATGTTCAATATCCTACTATAACATAATAAAAGCCTCACATCAAGATCTTTGTATAAGTGAAACCAATAACGCAACCAAAACAATAATTTCTGAAAACAATTGTTCTTTTCTTTTATAGAGCATATTTGGTATTACATTGAACTTAAAGAAATCACAGGCGCACCATGATTTTGTTGAAGCTCCAAAATATAGCTTTTGCCAAAATCATGGCAACTTACTAAGAAAGGCACGGATGCATTCCACTTCTACGTGAATGATTTCATCCAGAGTTACCTATTTTACTACTAAGAAAGCTATGAAGCACAGACTCAGACACGGACACCGATAATAATTTGAGAAATGACAATTCAATGTAAATCATGTGTCGGTGTCGTGTTGGTGTCAGACACAATATGTATCCAACACCGGGATACGCCTAATCCGATTAGTATTTGTGCTTCATAGCAAGAAAGTATACTCAATGAAATTATATTTTCTACAAGCCTACAATCACCTCATTAACTATGTGGAAAAAAAAAAATTAAGAGTATTTACTCTTGAAATAGAAAACTATAGTACTAACAAGCATTTCATCAAACATCTTAAATGCAACATCCATTTCATTGAATTTTGTCAAAACATGTACAACACTATCATCCACAACTACATCATCATGATTCATTACAACCAAATTTAACACACACCCACAAATTACTTCAACCAGCAAATAGTTATAACCCTTTTGACCCAATTATGAATTGAAGAATAATACAGAAAAATAAAACCACATTCACATATTGAAACCGTTAAACAGTTCAAAATGTTGGGTTTTCTCAAAGTTTGAAACTTTAAGTGTTCTAAGGAAAATGGTAACTAAATCACAAAATGGGTACTTTTTCTTTCATTGCATACAACACTTAAAACACTATATAAACAGTTATTGAACAAAAAAATTGAAATGAAACTATGAAACTCATTTGTATAATTAAAATGGTTCAAATTGAATAGAATGAATAATGAGATTTGCATAAGTGAAGTAAAGAAGAGAAGGAGAAAGAGAAGTAGGGAAATTAAGGGTGTTTGTTTGAACCTGAGTTGAAACGAAGAGGTAACTGAAGAAGCCATTGTTACAAGCCACAAGGCTTTGCTTTTTGCGAATGTTTGCAAAAATGTTCCTTATCCTGTTATCTACTTCGGTTATACTGTCTGTATGGTAGGGGTAAAACGGTAACTACTGTTTGTTGGAATTTTATTGGTTAGTTACACTCTTTGTTGGTATTTGTTCGATTTGAAAAGAAAAAAGAAAATTACTTTTCCCACCTTATGACGTTCTCCCGTGCTTTATAAAATTTTTAAAAATGTCCTTGTGCATTTTCGGTTTTAAAATCCAGATTCATGTTTACTATTTCGGATTTTATAATCCGGACAATTCTTATGTATAATCAGTCCTTAGACTCTCTCACATTTCAACAGTTTTGATTTTTGTTTTTAAAAACAACAAAAAAACTAAGTAAAAAATGCTAAAAACCTGTCAAATAAAATCATAAAAATAACACAAAAAAATTCTAAAAATCAAATATGACTAATGCAATTTTTTTCGGAAATTCTAAAAATCAAATAAAACTAATGCAAATTTTTTCGGATTTTTCTGAAGATATGAAAAATTTAAAAAAATGAAAAATGGGTCTAAATGATGGAATTTTGGATTTTGAAGGGCGGAGTCCCGTAAGAAGTACCTTTTAGGGGAGTCACGGTCCTTGAATTTTTTCTAATTTTCTGGAGAAGTTTCAGAGCAATCCAATCAAGTAGCCTGGAAACCCTAAAATGACCCAAAAACAGAAGGATGAGAGTTAGGAAGATTATTGTCCCTAAAATGACTATCCATGTTACAAACATGTTTAGTGTGCTGATACATTTCAGAGTATATAATCCAAACTGTTTTACCTTGAAAAAAGGTGTTTAGGGGGTTTCTAGATTATGTAATCCAGAAACATCATGTAAGGCGCCCTATTTTTTGAAGTTTCTGGATTACAAAATCCGAAAAAGTCCGTAACTCATTTTTTCACCCTTTAACAAAGGGAAACACCATTCCATATTATATAATCTGGAATGTATCGAGGATAATTTTAGAAAAAATAGGACATGCGTGAAAATGTATAGGGTGGGAAAAGTAAAACTAAAAAAAAATTGAATCGAACCCGGAAAAAAAAGTGACTAACACTTTTGAAATTGAAATAGTTTGGTTCAGTTTGATTCATAATTTACTGGTGTGATTGACTTTGGTTAAAAATAATTGATTTGTGTCGGTACCATAGAAGCAAGCCATTATAATAGTTTGGTTCGATTTGGAATACAAATAGTTTGGTTCGGTTATTGTTAATTGGGTTATGTTAACCGATGTCTCCGGGGCACCGGTTAAGAAAACTAAAAAAAAAAGTTTTAAATTAAAAGAAATACTTCTTAAACTTTTAATGAGTTGACTACACAAGTTCCAATGTGATATTATTATATTTGTTTCCTTAATCAGTGCCTCGGGACACTGGTTAACATTACCCTTGTTAATTAGAAAATGGATTAGTTCAATGATTCAGTATTCCTCCTGAACGGAACCATACCCACTCATAGTTTTTTGTTTGGAAAATTTTAGCTAGCAACACGATGTACTCTTACCTCACAATTTCTTTGATGAAAAATAATTTGTTCACAACCAAAATTAATCAACATCGTAAGAGAGAAAAAGAATGAATTGCTACATGTGATAAATTAGTGATGCGGTAAGAAAAGAGATTGAAATGAAATAAGGGTTTGAATGAAGAAGGTAATTAATAGGTGTTTAAGTATACAGCTCTTCTTTATTACGTAGGAGGTTTCCTTAGTAAATTTATATTGACTATTTATTAATATATTAATACATTTATAATAAGGTATGTTTTTTGTCTAGGGAAGGGGAATTGGGGTAAAACTACATCGAGGGAGAAGGGGATTGCTTCTACGGGTTGAAGAGTCAGCTGAATCAAATCGATCTCGAACTCAACTACAGAGACACACATAGGGTGGACGTTGCTGAGTAATGACGTCTGTCGACCGACTTAGCCGGAAGTGTGCGGTTCACCCAGATGAAGCTTATGACGATGACGACGACGTGAGAACCATGTTCTCCATATTTGGTCAGTTCAATACTAGAGAACCGATTGAGTTGGACTCTTCGTTGATCAGATCTGTTGAACATATTCAACAAAGTTTGTTCTCACCAAGAAACTATGAAGAGATCAGGGCACTAATGAATGCACCAGACGAAGAAATTAGTTTAAATGATATGTGATGATGTGCTATGTTTTATTTAATTACATGTTTTATATTTTATTTAATTACGTGTTTTATATGTTGTTCAACTAAGATGTTGTATTATGTTTTAAATAATATATATATTATCTAAATTTTCATTATGTGTTACTTTACACCAAAGATGTTCATTTAAACGGTAAAATAATCCAAATTCAAATCAATTTTATAGGGTGTAAGTGCAATTCGGATTACATAATCCGAATTTCTTCAGCATAGGATTCTTTTGTTTGGACCACAGTGCACCAAAAGTTTTTGTGGTCCACAACGTCTAGAGACCTCTATAAATAAGGTGTTTCCGGTTTTCATATTCATTTCCAGCAAAACACACAAATACACCAAAGAAAACCATACAAATTTTTGTCATTAAGCTGAGGATTTTTCTCATGTGATTGCAAATATATAGCTCTCTATTTGACTGCGTGATGAAGATCTTCAGCATGCTATCAAAAATACAAAAAAAACACACCAAAGAAACCATGAAATTTTTTGTCATTATGCTGAGGATCTACCTAATGTTGTTGCAAATAGATAGCTCTCTATTTGACAACATTATGTAGATCTTTAGCATGCTGTCAAAAATGTTGCTCTCTATTTGAATACCAAGTGGTTAGCTATGAGCTAGATCTTGATGCCGTGGCGATAGAAATATCTCAGTTGGCAAGGCATCATGATCTAACTCAATACAATCCTCTTGAAACACCTTGTCTTTCATCGTTATGTTGCAGATCTGAATTTGAAAAGGTTTTTATGATCTCGATCCAGTTGGCCTTCCTATAGAATTATGTCAGTTGGCAGACCAGCTAGATCGAGTTCAAAAGCACCTCTTCAAACAACATCCTATAATATCTTGTTGTTTATGTTGTTTTATTGTGCGTACTTTTTTTTTTATGCATTTATGTATTTTCTATGTCATATTCCATGTAAACTCTCTAAAAAAGCCCTCCAAATAGGCATTTTGGTGCTGTTCGGATTATATAATCCGGAATGTTTTTGTCTTTTCCAGACTATATAATTTGAAAACCCTCAACTTCTTTTGGACGGTGGCGTTTCATCAAAGGTTTGCTCGGTTAGTGGAGTTTTAATGCATTTTTTTTTTGGACGGTTTTAAATGTGGAACACATTTTATTTGACTCTACTTATGACCTATGACTGGTTTAAGGCTACAAATAGGCTTGGATCTTCAACAATTTCTTTCATTCTTCACTTCACCTATTTTCTTACACTTTCTTCAATTTTATTTTAGGAGTGTTTTTGGTGTCATGGTCATTGTTGACCGTTCATATAACATCTGCAATTGCTTTGCAGCTTATGCAGGGGTTATATAACGGTCAACGTAGACCTTTGACATCAAAGAAAACACCAAAAATCACATTTCGAAAGTGTCCGGATTTTGTTTTCCTGAAAACTCTTAACAATCTAGTTTTGATTACATAATCCAGACCACGAGTATTTTTGTTATTTTTGTAGGGCGCGCGAGAACAAAGGAGGGTGGGAAAAGTAATAGTCATTTATATTCAACCTAATTTTATTATTTGTTTGTTTTGTTTTCAGTTTGTTATTTTTGTCCCATTAGGTTTATTTTATTTCTCTGTTTAAGTTTAAACAGTTGTAGCCTAAGAGACAACTTTTTTATTTCTCTGTTTAAGTTTAAACAGTTTAAACAAAACCCTATTTTCACAAGTGTGTCGTTTGCAAACTTGTTCTTTTCAATCTAGGTTTAGCGCTTGCTACCTACGCTTCTGTACTGCATCATAACCAAAATGTACCATAAAACTTTGAAAAAGTTATGTGGTTCGTATTCAAACACTTGTTCACTCTTTATCTTAAAAACTTTGAAAATTTTTGAGGGATAATAGAAGGTTTTAGTTTATATACAAGGGTAATAAAATAGGCGATTGACACAAAATATAGTGGCGAGAGTATAATTGTTGGGATATATGGTAAAATTTTCTTTTTTGCACCCTTCATAATAGGATGGTAATTTTTTACTTTTTTTGAAAGAGGCAAATTCTTATTTGTACCAACTTAAACAAGAGAAAATAAATATGTGTATCGAATACAACTCATATTTATTTTCTCATAATTTTAAACAAACATCAATCAAGTCATTGTTTGAGTCGTGACGACAAAGAGAATTGCCACTTTTTATTTGTAGAGAGAAAAGTAAGCCATTGTCGTTTGTTTTTTGGTACAATGGGAAAAGGAAAAAACAACAAAGCAAAAACAACTACAATCTAATGAAGCTACCAAGAAGCGCATGAACTTCCAATAAAGGAGGGAGATACGATGGGAGAGCACTCCAATAAACAAACTTATCATCTCTGGTTGAGCCAAATTTTGCGAGAAAATATGGACAATAATGACCTTTTATAAGGGTATGGATCAACTGAACATTCCAATCAAGCTTCAATAAGTCTTAAATTTTAATGATTTTTATCGCATACTGATGCATAAAACTATGTGGACGAGATAAGATTCACCACATTTGTCAAGGAGATAGAGAAATAGATAACACGATTCATGTTCATTCTTCTAGGAATAAGAAGACGATACAAAATGAGTTAAGATCCTCTCTATTTAGTACCCTCTCCATTTGTTTCAGCGTGAATATTCTTAAAGTTCACATTAAATTGCCACTGAAACTATTGATCCAACTGCCATCACCATTTCTAAACAAACCACCAAACCCAATCTTGCTACACTCCAAAATGAAACTCCTATTAACATTGAAAACAATGCAGTTTATGGTCAAAGAATTTTAAGTCACAATGCGGGGAACAATGGTAGTAATATGAAAGCAAGAACTAAGAAGCAAAACAAGTTTATTTATGCATTTCAGACTTCAAATTCCATCTTAAGCCATCTAAGAAAAAGAGAGGTGTTCTGGACCGGCCAAAAGGATCTTTGGCTCATTTACTTAGGCCCAATACAATCCAAAGCCCAAATACCACGTTTTGCAACATTAGTTGCGACACACCCCTTCCCTGTGAAACCAGTACTTAACTTGGTGCAGCAAAACCAGTTTTCTGGATCCCCCACTAAGGATCCAAACCTGCATATTTCTACCTTCTTAAGACTCAGTGGAACCCTAAAAGAGAACCAAGAAGTTGTAAGGCTTCATCTCTTTCCCTTTTCCTTAAGGGGTAGAGCTAGCGCTTGGTTCCATTCTCTAGAAGTTGGTTCCATCACTTCATGGGATCAAATGAGGCGAGCTTTCCTTGCCCTATTCTTTCCCCCTTCTAAAATTACTAAACTAAGGGACCAAATCACACGGTTCAATCAAAAAGATGGGGAATCTCTCTATGATGCGTGGAAGTGTTTCAAAGAAATGCTTAGAATTTGTCACCACCATGGTTTAGAGAAGTGGTTCATAGTCCACACCTTTTATAATGGCTTGTCTTATACCACAAAAATGACTGTTGATGCAGCTGCAGGTGGAGCTTTAATGAACAAGAACTATACAACAACATATGCCTTGATCAAGTACATGGCCCAGAATCACTACCAATGGACCAATGAGAGGGCCATAACTACTTCTGCTCCCTCTGAAAAAGAGGCATGTATGTACGAAGTCTCTAACTTTGATCATCTTGCTGCTAAGGTTGATGCACTAACCCAAAAAATTGAAAAATGAATGTTATTATTGTCACACCTACTTCTGTATCTCCGCCTTGTGAAATTTGTGGTGTATTTGGCCATATTGGTGTTGATTGCCAGCTAGGTAGTTCTATTGATAGTGTTGAGCAAATGAACTATGCTCAATACAACCAAGGAATGAGGCAAAATCAAAACTTTTACAAAAACCCTCAAAATACCTATGGACAAGTAGCACCACCCAGCTATGCAAACAACCAGAGAACCCCTCAAAAACCTGGTTTGGAAATTTTAATGGAAAGTTATGTCATGAATCAATCTAAACAGCTACAAGAGCTTAAAAACCAAACCGGATTTCTAAATGATTCTCACCAAACTTAATGCCAAGGTAGACTCTTTTGCCAAGATGCTTGAAACTCAAATCTCTCAAGTGGCCCAACAGGTTACCACATCCTCTCAAACACCAGGGGTCTTCCCTGGACAAACCGAAGCCAACCCAAAAGCTCATGTGAATGCTATTTCATTAGGGAGTAGTAGGAAATTAGAGGATACCGTTGTTAAGGATAGAAAAGTTGAGGGAGAGAGTGATAAGTTTCAAGGTGAGATAGCTATGATAGAGAGTGAAAAACAACTTGACAAAACCAAAGTTCCTTTCCCATTAAGGCTTGCTAAGCCTTGCTTGGAGGCACAATTCAAAAAGTTTGTTAATATACTTAAGAAGATTTGCATTAAAATTCCCTTTGCTGAAGCTTTGATTCGGATGCCTCTATATGCTAAGTTTATAAAGAAAATTTTTTCAAAGAAAAAGACTATAGAGCATAATGAGATAATAGCTTTGACTAGGGAAAGTAGTGCAATCATTAAGAAGCTTCCTCTAAAGCTTGGGGATCCAGGTAGTTTTTCTATTCCTTGTGTGATTGGGAGTGAGACTATTGATAAGGCCATGTGCGATTTAGGGGCTAGTATTAGTTTTTTACCCTTGTTCTTCTTCAAGAGGATGGGTATAGGTGAGTTGAAACCCACCAAGGTGACCTTAAAGTTAGCTGATCGTACCAATATCCACCCCATTGGATTCATTGAGGACATACTCGTCGAGGTAGGAGGGATATATATCCCAACTGATTTTGTAGTTTTAGACATGGATGAGGATGACCAAGTGCCTATACTTTTAGGGAGGCCCTTTCTCGCTACTGCGGGGGCTATTGTTGATGTTAAGGGTGGTAGGATTGTTTTTCGAGTTAGTGATGAGATGGTAGGTTTTGGAATGGAAACTGTTAATAAAGAACCTTTTGATTTTTCTTTTGATGATCATAGCGTGAAAGAAAGTTTCTTAGCGTCATCTACACAATATGATCTCTTTGATCCGTTTTAACAATGTTTCTAACCGTCAAGATAATGACTCTAAACGAGCGCTTCGTGAGAGGCAACCCATGCATTTAATTGCTTTTATTTTGTTTGCTTTTTGTTGTTTTAAGTTGTTTTGCAGGTCATTGTCCGAGCATGATTCAAAGAAACGAAAAAAAAATTGAGCCTAGGACGTCCAGAACTTGGCACGACCCGTGCCTGATGATGACAGTTCGTCATTCCATATTTTATTAGTTTAATATTTCATTTAGAGTCATTTTCAAACATTGTATTATTATTATTAGGTTAAAATATGGTTTTGGTCCCTGCAAATATGGCTCGTTTTGGTTTTAGTCCCTGATAAAAAAAAATTGTTTTTGGTCCCTGCAAATATGTCTCGTTTTGGTTTTGGTCCCTGGCTCCACTTTTGTGATGATTTGCACACGTGACACATGATGACTGAACCCATTTATGAGAAAAATAGTCCATACAAAATCTTTTGATTTTTAAAAAGGTCCCTGCAAAATATTCTGGTTTTGAAATTAGTCCCTTCAGGGACTATTTTCAAAAACAAAATATTTTGCAGGGACCAAAAACAAACAAAAAAATTACCAGGGACTAAAACCAAAACGAGCCATATTTGCAGGGACCAAAACCATATTTTAGCCTTATTATTATTATTATTATTATTATTATTATTATTATTATTATTATTATTATTATTATTATTATTATCATCATTGATGATCATGTGCTAATGAGACAAAATAAGGCACAACATTATTTGCTAGTAAGAAGAAACATAGGTAATTTGATGAAAGACATAAGTGGGTCTTTAGTGCTTGTGTTTTGTTAGTGACCTGATACAAGAGTTTATAGGACTAGGTCTTCTTGGCATCAATATATAAGTTATTAAATAGCTGGCCACACTCAAGAAAAAGGAGCACACGTAGCAGAAGTTGTTAAAAACAAATTGGGCTTTGATCAAGAGGAAAGTTATTAACCCGATAACAAGGTTTATAAAAGAGAGGCTGCGCACAGTAGCAAACCATTCACGTTTTGGGGAACAAGGCTGAATCATGTTTTGGAATCAAGAAGGGACATAGATTACGAAGCAAGGAGAAGTGGCAGGAGGTTCTAGCGCATGCACAGAGAGCCAAAACATATCAAATTGAAGAAATTCTCATGATTAAAACCTTGTAATTTCTTTTATTAATTTTGCTTGATCCTTTTATTATGAGTTGCTACGTTCTCCTTTGATTAGGTATTTTAATTTAAGCTGTTTGAACCATGTGATGGTATAAACTCTTTTCAATACAATTATAATCTTAGTTTTATTCAGAATTGTTTGTTCTCAAAGCTTTTTGTATATTGATCACATTTAAACTGAATTCAAATATCAATTGACTACTGAACCTAGATATTGAATTGGATCTAATAATTCTGGTTAATCTAACGGGTCAGTCTAAAGATAGATGATTGTTAGGTTATGACATAAAAATTAACGTTGATAAAGCCTTCAACGGTTACGAACTCACCTAAGGGATTAGAGTGTTGTAGCCTTAGAAGAGTGTTCTGAGTCAAGGGATTGATCAAAACTAATTTGTTAATTTGTCGTGAGTCTAGGAGAATAATTGTAGAATAATTGTAGAGACTAGGTGCAATTTACCAAACAACGAGAATTAATTGATTCGAAAGCCCTGATCACTTTTTATCTCTAATATTTTCCAAAACCATTATCTTTATTTCCTGTTATTTAATTTTATGCAATCAAATCAAATATACTTTTACAAAATAATTTATACATCTTAAATATTTACTTTATTGCCAAATTGAGATTAACACAGTCCTCGTGGATACAAACTTATTCTATTACTTCGATGCATTTTTAGTACACTTGCTAAAAGTCTATCACCTGATTTTGCCACCTGAAAATAGATATCTCCTCTCTTCTTTTCCAAATCAAAGTGACTATTACCAAAAATACGTGGTATATTCTGCCAAGTAAAAGAAAAGATTGTTGAAAAGTACAATTTTTTAATCAAGATCAGAAAATATGTATTAATCAGTCGCAAAACTTGTTTAATCTTATTCAAATACTTGTCGAGAATAAACAAAATAACAACATAACCTATCAATCACCTAACAAACTAATCAACTAACTAAGTAACTTCTCTAACAACTCTTAATTATATTCTAATTATCCTTAGTGCATACATAGTCTTTGAATTAGTTTTAGATTATCAATATATATTTCGCACTCCTTAATCTAGTAAAGACTTGAGAGATTTGGTTATTGATGTTGTTGACTATCAACTAATGTTCTAAAAGCCAAATCATTCTTTGCAGCTTACCAGAAGAAAATGGCGTTCAACGTATGATGCACGCATGACAATAACAAAGGATGGATTACATGTTTTGAAAGATTTTGCTTTTTCAAGAGTTGTAACTTTCTTAGTAGTGGTAATCACTTCTTTCCCTGCAAAATTGGAACACAAAAGCTAATAATTCATGTTCACTTGTCAAACTTTGATGAGACAATGAAGACACGATCTTATACCTTTGGACTCTCTTGTATGATGAAAAGATGCTACCTTTTGCAATTTTCTAACTCTCAAACAACTGCTGCTTCCAATTTCACGTGGTTGATGAAGTTCAAAGGAGTTATCTTTTCTCTTTGGAGATACTCTACAATTTTCACCATTTGGAGGTTTATTTTCTTGACCATTGGAGACCCTATTAGCTTTAGCTGCAACTCTTTGGAAAGGGTAATTTATCTCTAATGCACACTTTTCAAAGACATGCACAAGAAAATGAGAATTTCTTTGATATTTGAAAAGCAGAAGATGACCATGAGCAAGAGAATGATACTCTGTAAATTCTTTCCAACCTTTTTCAAACCATATTTTCCTACCAGTTTTTACCAAATTTAATTTCCACTTTGCACCATTTGGTGTCTTTAGATATATAGCTTTTGGTAAAGCTTCTCCATATTTCTCCACAAACTTTCTTGGCATCATCTGTCAATTAATTAAACCAAACTAGTATATATGATAGAACTCATGAAACTATTTTGCATTACTTTAGGCAACATCGATTTTACTGAGTTTTAAAATCAGGCCGCCGGACATCACCTGTCCAAGCCAAGTTGACCGAATTGAGTAAACAGGCCACAGCAGCCTATAGTTACATCGGGCTACAGATTTGGCGGTCCAGTCCATCGTAAAACACATCAGTCTGGAGTGGACTAGAGAAGAGGCTAAGTTCGTCAACTGGGCCAGACGGAAATACCAAATGGTTTAGAGGACTGTTCTTCTGAACCCCTCAATATATCTTTATACTGAAAAATGTCTGTCGGGAGAAGGTTTTAAAACTAAAAAAATGCCCCTCGGAAGTTATCTAACAAATTTTTTGGGGGGCCTAGAAGACATTGTGGAGGCCAGAAAAGTAATCCTCAATGGTTTTTAGCCTTGTAATTAAAGAGTCCTGCCTAAAATATAGACCCAAATATATAATCAAGGAGATAACCCATTGACCATACCTTAATTAACAGCTCTACAATTTTATCCAAACTAAAGCTAAGACAATAAGTTAAGATGAATACAACTAGATATGACATCATATACTATTTTATGATTGATGAGATTAGAACATATAAAAGAAAGATGTTCTTTTAATCCTATTCACCAGTAATCCTATGATGCTCATGCTACATTGCTATAGTCTTTTAGACCCCTAACTAGAAAAAATGCATCAAATATTAATTATTTTTGGCATTATGTTTTCTATATAAAGCACTATCGGTGAATGCCGTTACAAATAGAACCTGTTAGATGTCATTTATATCAATTGCCTTTCCATTTTGGTAGTCCAATATGTCAGGATACATGCTATCTTACTTACCCAGGTTAATTACATGCTGGTTTGGTTTACAAAAAAAGAATTAAAAAAATAAAAAAGAGAACAAAGAAATGGTTTCAATTGGCCATGAAGCCACAAATCTAATGTGATCATGTTATAAGATATACAAACATTGAAATGCACGAGTAAAGGTAATGCTACCAACCCACAAACTTTGACAAAACAAATCTTGTGACATAACAAAAGGTTGCAAGATATACAAGATATTCAACAAAGTAGTGTGATCATGTTACAAGATATACAGACATTATAAACT
This sequence comes from Medicago lupulina, assembly GCA_958299785.1. Lineage (NCBI taxonomy): Eukaryota > Viridiplantae > Streptophyta > Magnoliopsida > Fabales > Fabaceae > Medicago > Medicago lupulina. The sequence continues at coordinate 39,292,999 of OY283146.1, read as the reverse complement.
ACCCTGAACAAAGAATAATAGAATATAACTCAAGATTATCAAAAGAAAAAGAAAAGAATCTAAGTCAATTAAGGCTTACAAGCTTTCCTTCATGAAGATTTTGAGCAAGTATTATCTTGAAAAAGTGGATTGACTTCACCTCAGGAGTTTCACTAGCCATGAGTGAGTACTGCTTGCTATGAATTTTAGATGACAATGACAGTTAAGGGGAATGGAATTAAACGATTGCTTTCGTATGAGACTGAGTGTGTGTGTGTGACACTCTTGTTTTGTGGAGGTAGTTGAGATTTATTGTTTTGGTACTACTACTTCATTTACAACTCTCGATGAATACCCTATACTACCCTACTCTCTTCTTAAATGCGTAGTATGCATTAATTCATTTTTCCACCTGACCAAAGTTGAAGCCTTCTTGGAACTAGTAACAAATAATCACAATTACAAGTGTTTTATTGATTTCTTTCAATATAAATTCTTTTAGGGACAGTATTATTTTCTTTTCTATCGTGCTAGCAACACTTTTTTTTAACACTATCTAACATTTACTCTCTAATTAGATTAAATCAATGTGGGTCTTACATTTTGAAAATGAAATTCACATAAGGTAGTGAGAGATATATTGATTTTAATCGATAAAAGAGTGAGTGTTTGAGAGTGTTAAAAAAAGTATCGTTAGCATTTCTCTTAGGTGAAACCTTGCTGGTCTTGCTACTTTATGTATGATAATAAGCAGTTAGTAATTAGTTTCCTACTTTCATGTAATAAGCAGTTAGTAATTAGTTTCCTACTTTCATGCCAGTAACGTTAGTGGTAGCATTCAGTTTCTCAATTCTTTGCTGTATATAACCGTGTAATTGTTTACCACATTTATCAAGGAATTATCAATTCAAATACCTTCTCTACATGGTATCCAGAGCTTTAGGTTGAATTTTTTTTTTTCCAAACCACATTCACTCCCATGGCTGGCAATATCCTCAACCTACTGTCCCTAGCCAATTCATCATCTTCCCAGATCAATTTTCAACTTCCTCCAATCAAAATCACTCTTGACAATGAAAATCACTCCCTTTGGAGCACCACTGTCATCTCTGCTCTCGAAACCTTTGATCTTGAGCCTCATTTGCTGGCACCAAATCCACCGCCATAGACTCGCTCCATTGCTGCTGACGATGGAACAATCACCCAAGAATCCAACCCTGACTATCTCGCCTGGAAGCGTCGCGATAGGTTGGTTCTGCTGTGGCTAAAATCAACTCTCTCCGAGAGGGCGCTCGCCATCGTTGCTCGTAGCACCACCTCCCACATGGCCTGGACAGCACTTGAGAAAACTTTCCAGGCGCAGACTCGTGCTCGGCGGATGTCCCTGAAATTGCAGTTACAATCCCTACCTAAGGGGTCTCTCTCTATCATGGAGTACATCGAGCGAAAACGCTCAATTGCTGACTCCCTCGCTGCAAACCTGCACCCTGTTTCCGATGAGGACCTAATTGGTCACATCCTCTCTGGTCTAGATAGCTCTTACGGCGCCTTCGCCACTGCATTCATGATCCACAGTGATGATGCTTCTGTTGACGATCTGGTGGGCAAATTGCTTCAGGAGGAAGCACGACTCGCTCAAGAACTGGCTCGCCAATCCACCATCGCTCCCTTGGCTCCTTCATCTCCAGCACCATTCTCTTCTGCCCATGTCGCCAGTCGGCAATCTGGCCGGTCATACAATACCAACAATTCTGGTGGCGCCTATTCTCGCGGGGATTCCAGGAGCGACTACAGAGGTGACACTCGTGCAGCAAACGGTGGTGAGCACCGTCGTCGCCGTCCCCAATGCCAATTATGTGGGCGTCCAGGTCACGAGGCTGTGGACTGTTGGCAGCATGATAATCAGACTGATTTTCCCTCACGCAAGCCCAACCCACGCAATCCATCAAAGCAGGCTCATTATGCTTCTCAGGCTTCGTCTTCAAGTGACATCGGTCCTTCTTGGTATTTCGACACCGGTGCCACTGATCATGCTTCTCCAGATTTTCAGAAGCTGACCATCTCTGATGACTACACAGGCAATGACAAGCTGCAAGTGGGCAATGGTAACCTTTTATCTATTTCTCACATTGGCAATTCTACTTTACATAATTTGCGCTTGCCTAATGTTCTCATTGTTCCTAAACTCACAAAAAGCCTTCTCAGTGTATCCAAATTTACAAAGGATAATAAGGTCTATATAGAATTTTGGCCTTCTCATTGCCTTGTCAAAACTTTTCAGGGTCAAACCATCCTCCGAGGGGGCATTAACAACGGCCTCTACTGCATTAACTCCATCCAGAATAAAGCTCGACCAACCCTGGCTCTCACCGGCGTCCGTACGTCTGTCCACGGCTGGCACCAGCGGCTTGCTCATCCTCATGAACCTCTATTGCGTCGTCTTATTTCCTCTTTTATTTTACCAATTTCTTCAAATAAATTTCCCAATGTATGTGACTCTTGTCAACTTGGAAAGAGCCATCGATTTTCTTTAGCATCATCGCATATTGCGTCATCTACTCCTTTTGAACTAATTTACTCTGATGTATGGGGTCCATCTCCCAAATTTTCAATCAATGGCAATCGGTATTTCGTTTTGTTTATTGATGATTGCACCAAATATGTGTGGATTTATTTTCTATCGCACAAATCACAGGTTTTCACTACTTTTGTGCAATTTCGTACTATGATTGAAACACAATTCAATGCAAAAATCAAACATCTTCAATCCGATTGGGGGGGTGAATTTCGTAATGTCTCTACTTTTTTAAAACAACACGGTATTTCTCACCGTATTTCATGTCCATACACACAAGAGCAAAATGGGGCGGTTGAACGACGCAATCATATTATCATTGAAAAAGGCCTCACTCTTTTGGCTCAATCATCTTTACCTCACGAATTTTGGGAACATGCTTTCAAAACTGCAACTTATCTCCACAATAGAACCATTACCCCCACCTTACACTACCATTCTCCATATCAACAATTATATCACAAAGATCCAAATTATAGTTTTCTCAAAACCTTTGGATGTCTTTGCTATCCTTTTCTTCGTCCATATAACAACCACAAAATTGATTTTCGTTCTCTTCCATGTGTGTTTATTGGTTACAGTACTTCTCACAAAGGATATCTCTGTTTTCATAAACTTACTGAGCGTATATATGTTGCAAGGCATGTTGTTTTTAATGAGAGTATATTCCCCTATTCTGCTTCTTCACATAATACGGCGCCTAACTTATCTACTACTGCTTCTCCAGAATTAAATTCTAATTTGTTAGAGCAAGCTGCTGGGCTGTCCACACCTTCGGCCACGTTCCAAACTGCACCTACAATTCAGCCCTCACTCACAATTCATCCCACTTCTCATTCATTACCTAATCTCCCTTCTCCGCCGGCCCCACAACAACATCAACAACATGTTCCTTCACACTACAGACCAGCCCAATCTTCCACTCACCCCATGACCACACGAGCCCAAACCGGCTCTCTCAAACCAAAAATCCTAGCTGCCACTCTTAAACCTGAACCTGATCCTCGTACATACAAACAAGCCCTCAAACATAAACATTGGCAAGATGCCATGACTGTAGAATATAATGCCCTTGTGAAAAATGGTACTTGGTCTCTTGTTCCTTGTCCCACTAATGTTAATGTTGTGGGTTGTAAGTGGATTTACAAGACAAAGCGCAAATCCGACGGGAGTATTGAGCGTCACAAGGCTCGGTTAGTGGCACAAGGTTTTAGTCAGCAAGCAGGTAAAGACTTCTTTGAGACGTTCAGCCCCGTGGTTAAGCCAACAACCATTCGACTTGTCTTGTCCATTTCCTTATCCAACCAATGGTGTCTTCGGCAATTGGACATCAACAATGCATTCTTGAATGGTGAGCTCTCCGAGGTTGTCTATATGCGTCAACCAAAGGGTTTTGAGGATTCTCATCATCCTGATCATGTCTGTCAATTGCGGAAGGCTCTTTACGGGCTCAAACAAGCACCCAGAGCTTGGTTTACCAAGCTTAAGCATTACCTTATCACGCAGGGCTTTCGGGCTTGTCAATCCGACACGTCCTTGTTTGTTCATCATTCTGCTGCTGCAACCATCTACATCCTTGTCTATGTAGACGATCTGATCATTACCGGCACAGATTCAGGTTTGATTAATAACTTCATCATTAATCTTAACAAGGTGTTTGCTTTAAAGGATCAGGGAGAATTGCATTATTTCCTTGGTCTTCAAATCACACGCACCAGTTCTGGGGTACAACTCACTCAAGAAGGTTATGTTAGAGATATTCTAGTGTTCACCAACATGTCTGCTGCTGCTCCTATCACAACACCTGCTGACCCACAACATCGTCTAGTCAAGGCGGGTGAACCATTCGATGATCCAGCCTTATACAGACGCACAGTCGGTTCTCTCCAGTACGCCACAATCACCCGACCTGACATTACGTATGCAGTGAATCGCGTTTGTCAATTTATGCATTCACCGACACTTGATCACTGGCGTGCTGTCAAAAGAATACTTCGCTATCTTGCTGGTACTCTGTCACACTCTCTCCACTTCAGTCCAACTCAAGCAACTTCCTTTTTCGCATATTCAGATGCGGGTTGATCTCGGATTCGGACGACAGCCGCTCTCAATTTGGATATGCAATCTTCCATGGATCTAATCTCATCAGCTGGACTTCCCGCAAACAGAAGGTTGTTGCTCGCTCAAGCACTGAGGCGGAATATCGATCCCTGGCATACACCGCCGCCGAACTGCTTTGGCTCAATCTTCTTGCTTCTGAGCTTCATGTGCCTATTACTGGTCCTCCGTTGCTTCTCTGCGACAATGTTGGTGCAATTTTCTTGTCCAAGAACCCAGTTATCAGCACACGGTCCAAGCATATTGCGCTAGATTTTCACTTCCTTCGTGACCAGGTTGATTCCGGTACTCTCAAAATTGGCCACGTATCATCCGTTGATCAGCTAGCCGATATATTCACCAAACCACTTTCCAAAGATAGAGTTTCTTTTCTTTGTTCCAAGCTTCGAGTTCTTCCGAATCATCAGCTTGCTGGGGGGTAATAAGTGTAACGCCCATTTTAATTATTTAATTATTTGAATTATTTGAGGAGTCTAGATATATTTATTAATATATTATGCGAGGTTGATTTAAGATTTTATATGATTTTATGTGACGTGGTGACTTATTTTATTGTTTAATAAAATAAGATTTGAAAATAAAATAAAATATTTAGTTGTGGGTTAGTTTTGGATTTTAGAGAGTTATGTGGGAGAAAGAGTAAATAAGATAAGATTTGTTGGGAGTATATAAAGGGAAATTAGGTTAAGAAGTCAGTACGCGTTACTGAATTTTGGAGAAAGAGGAGCAACAACACGTGAAGTGAGAAGAGAGCATAGGGGCTGCGATTTTTCTGCTATTACCAGGTAAGGGTGAGCCTAGCAATTTAATTATATCATTCTGTAATTCATCTAATCAAGATTAACAATCATAGGGCTGTTTTGAGAGAATTGGAATTAGGTTAAAAAGTGAGAAATATCATGAATTAAGCCATAAAGCTGTAGAACGGATGTTTAAGATGAGTACAGAACGTAGATTAATCATAACATTGATGTTTCTGAGAGTTTAGACGTTTAAGATGATGAATTTGGGAACTTTTAGTGTGATTTTTCGCAGAACCCGTAAGCATCTGTTCATCGCTCGCCTAGGCGAGCTATGCAACTCGCCGCGGCGAGTAGACCTAGATCGCTCGCCATAGCGAGCATTACCCTAGAGCTCGCGAGGCGAGCACTCCAACTCGCCCTAGCGAGCAGGACCTCTAGCTACTCGCGAGGCGAGCATTCCCACTCGCCATAGCGAGTTCTGTCAGAACTCAGAACCTGTTCTGTTGCGATCTGTTCTCGCATGTAACCTTGAGAGATGACCTTGGGATAGCTTAAGAGACTTTTAATGATGTTTAATATAATCTGTAATGATGATATATGATGATTGAGATTGTTTATGATAATTTTATGAAGCTTATGTGTGATATGTGAATTAATTAAGTTATGAATGTTGATTTACTTGCGATGCTTGCATTATGGATGCTATATGTATGATGTACTTGCTGCCATGTTGCTATTTACTTATGAATAGTTGCTGCATGTGTCAGTCCATGATGATTAAGATGTCCTGCGACGTTTATGATGTTAACTTGTTAAGTTAAAATGTGTTGAGTCTCATGCATACTCATTCTGTGATGAGGGCTTATGCCCTGGAGTTTTTACTCACCAGCGACGGGGGCTTATGCCCTGGAGCTTTGCTCACCAGCGACGAAGGCTTATGCCTTGGAGTATATTTATACTCATAGCGACGAGGGCTCATGCCCTGGATTGGTACCACATGCATATAAGACGTTAGGGTTGCATAGTCAAGTGATGTTGTCGAGTCGAGTCGTCTAAGATGTTTACTAAGATGTTTATGATGTTGATTATGATGATGCTAAATGATGTGTTGTTTATGTTGATGTTCTAAATGCTAGATGTTTATCTGCGATATGTTGAATTATGTTTGGTTGTTGAATTGAGATTATTTAATTACATGTTTAATATAATTATTTGTGAATCTCACCCCTTCTGCTGGAATTGCCGCCTCGTGGGCAAGTGCAGGTAACCAAGATTAGGTGCAGACGTGTGAGGATTTCTGCGGTCGAGTCTAGGTGCTCTGATACGTAACGGGATAGGGGATCTTCTTTATTTTTCTCTGTTCCTTGCGTATTATGTTATTTGATATGTTTATGTTATTCTGAAGATTTTATTAAGACGTCGTTGAGGCCTGTGTGCCAAAGACTTTTCATTAAGAGATGATTTTATGATTTCCGCTGCAATAATTGAGTAATATTTTACGAATATTTTATGAAGGGTTAATGATTATTTATTCATTACTATGAGATGTTTTGAGAATGTGATGCCCTGTTTATGTGCTTACTCTGATGCATGATTATCTTTTTAAAGAAATTTTTATGTTGGGAAAACGGGGTGTTACAATAAGCAGTTAGTAATTAGTTTCCTACTTTCATGTAATAAGCAGTTAGTAATTAGTTTCCTACTTTCATGCCAGTAACGTTAGTGGTAGCATTCAGTTTCTCAATTCTTTGTTGTATATAACCGTGTAATTGTTTACCACATTTATCAAGGAATTATCAATTCAAATACCTTCTCTACATATGATTCATTTTTGATACATGGTATCCACATGGATTTTACTTATTAAGAGAGTGAATGCTAGAAAGTGTTAGAAAGAGAGTGTTTATAACATTCCTCATCAATTCTATGATTCACATTTGAGACATATATTGTCTCATATTGCCCCTCGTGAACGTAATCATAGTCACATAATGAAATATAAACAAATAAGTTAGTTTTTTTTAGGGAGAAACAAATAAGTTAGTTGAAGGGTCAATACATATTTAATCCACACATTAAATTTCCAACTACCATATTTGCTTATATTTAATGAGTTTGTCTAACATGTGCGATATTGCACATGTTAAACAACCAAAAGTAACAAGTTTTTATTGAAAAAAACAATATTTTATTAAAAGTTATATATTTAGTACAAAATGTATAAGTTCTAATACAAAATTATTATTTTAAATTTCTTAACATATGTAATGTGCAAATTTTCACATAATAGAAAAACTCCAAAATTTTACAAGAAAAAGTAGTGCTAGCAACACTCTTGTGGACACCATCTCTGATACTCTCTCTCTTATTGTGAACACCATCTCTAATACTCACTCTCTTGTTGGTTTAAATCATTGTGAGTCTACACTTTGAAAATTGAACATTCACAAAATGGTAGGACATACAATGATTTCATCCAATAAATGAGTTAAAAAATGAGATAAATTAATTACACAATTTCAATCCATTAACCACTGTATAATTTCCTTTTTCATATCCTTAACCAGTGCTCTAGGGGCATTGTAACACCCCGTTTTCCCAACGTAAAAATTTCTTAAAAACAATCATCAGAGTATGCAACACAACAACGGGATATCACATATAACATAATCCGAAAAACAGTTAATTAATAAATTAACTAAATAACTTCAAAACTTTGCAGCGGAAAAATACTTATGATTCATAAACGTTTGACACGCAGGCCCCATAAAAATATCTCAAAGAGTTAGTTCCATTATTGCAAAATATCATAAAGATTCACGTAAAAGAATGAAGCATGCATATAATACAACCCCATCCCGTTACGTATCAGAGCGACCTAGAAGACACAATGAGATAAGGCCACTCACGAAGCAACAACAACTACGCACGATCACCTGCACTTGCCCACAAGGCGGCAATTCCAGCAGAAGGGGTGAGATTTCATAACAAAATAATATTAATCAACATAATTTAGAATAACAATTAACATCAATAGCATTCTTGCATATTTAATAACAATTAGCACGTAACCACATAATCAACTTCATATCATCTTTAAGCAAGTAGCATAGATAGATAACACTTATCACGTAATCATATATTCAATCTTTATCAATAACATGACATCATAAATATGACCATGCGACAATGCTCTTAGACTCCTTATATGCATGTGGTACCAAACTTCATCATAAGTATTAATATACTTTTAAAACGTGCGGAGGACAAAGCTCCTAATAAACGTGCGGAGGACAAAGCTCCTATCATGGTGAGGACTAAGCTCAATGTATGCTATGCATGGACTCAATTCAAACAACATTTATCCTTAATCATCTTATCAACATGCATCCAAGAAATTGAAGCTAAACAACAACTTATCATCGCATATATATATATATATATATATATATATATATATATATATATATCATACGGTTTCAGTTCAATAACATCAGCAGCATAATTCAAATCACAAGAACATAATGATATCATTATATCAATTACAATTCAAGGCAACATAAACTTTATCATAATTGCACAAGGTATAATACTTTAATTCTTACTCAAAATTCACACATAAACTACTCAGCTCTGTACACATTATTCTCAACAATACTAACAGGTCTCAGTAGCCCTAAGGGGGGGGGGGGGTCCTCTCCTAATCCAACGTACGAACAGGTCGCACAACTCTCAAACACCGCATTCTGGTAGTGTTCGCGAGGCAAAGAAAAGTGCTCGCTATGGCGAGCTGCCAGAAGCAACTCGCGAGGCGGGGATAAGTACTCGCCGTGGCGAGTGATGAAGCTCATCACTCGCGAGGCGAGGATCACTGCTCGCCGTGGCGAGCGATGAATCTCGCTGCGGCCAGACTTGCTAATTTCTCAAAAATCCTATGATTCACATGGTTCTAAGCCTCTTACTGATTCCAGAATTCATCCTAAACATAATCTAAGGTCTAGGAACACTTTCTACATCAATTAAACCTATTCCAACCGTTAATTCATCAATTTCTCAGGTTTAGACCTAGTTTTCTCATTCTCTTAAATCAATCCTAATCCTTGTTAATTGCTATCAGAACTACGCTAATCAATATTACAGAGTTATTAGTCCCACCCTTACCTAGATTGAAGCAGAAATCGCAGGTCTCACTCTTCTCTTCTCCTTCACGTGCGCGTGCGTTTCTTTCTTTCTCAAAGTCTGATACGTTACTGACTTCCTAACCCTAGTTTTCCTTATTTATACTGCCAACAAATCTTATCTTATTTACTCTTTCTCCCACATAACTCTCTAAAATCCAAAACTAACCCACAACTAAATATTTTATTTTCTTTTCAAATCTTATTTTATTTAACAATAAAATAAGTCTCTTAACCTTATCCTTAGCATTATATCTTACCACAAGATCATCCCAAGCATATCAAAACATATCAAAACATATCAAAACATATCAAAACACTTATATATTATATAAATATAATATAATCACCTAAACTCGATTTTAAATAAATAATAAAACGAACGTGGGCGTTACAACTCTCCCCCACTTAAAAGATTTTCGTCCTCGAAAATTACCTCAAGCAAATAACTCTGGATAAGACTCCAGCATCTTACTCTCAAGCTCCCAAGTCAAGCTTTCACCAGTCGCTCCCGACCAAACGACTCTAACGAGAGGTATATCCTTTCCCCTCAACGTCTTCACTTTCCGATCATCAATCCTTACCGGTAAAGTCTCCACCGTAAGGTTGTCTCTAACTTGCACATCATCGCTCTGGATCACATGGGATGGATCCGGAACATACTTCCGAAGCTGCGACACATGGAAAACATCATGTAAATTCGAAAGATGCGGTGGTAACCCAACTCGGTACGCCACCGTTCCAACCCTCTCTGATATCTGATACGGGCCAATAAATCTCGGAGTCAACTTCTTTGACTTCAACGCACGTCCAACACCAGTCATAGGTGTGACCCTTAGAAACACGTGGTCTCCTTCCTGAAACTCAAGATCTTTCCTTCGCTTATCATGGTAACTCTTTTGTCGACTCTGCGACGCTTTCATTTTCTCTTGAATCATCTTAACCTTCTCAGTAGTTTGCTGAACAATCTCTGGCCCTAAAACCACTCTTTCACCTGACTCAAACCAACACAATGGAGTTCTGCACCTCCGACCATACAAAGCCTCAAAAGGTGCCATTCCAATACTAGAATGATAACTATTATTGTATGTGAACTCGATTAACGGAAGATGACTATCCCAAGTTCTGCCTTGCTCAAGAACACAAACTCTCAACAGATCCTCAAGCGACTGAATTGTCCTCTCCGACTGACCATCTGTCTGCGGATGATACGCCGAACTCAACCTCAACTTAGAACCCAAGGCCTCTTGCAAACTATTCCAAAATCTAGAAGTAAATCTTGGATCTCTATCTGATACTATGCTCGAAGGAACACCATGCAACCTCACAATCTCCTTGATATAAATCTCTGCCAACTGGGCAACAGGAAAACTAATATTAATCGGTAGAAAATGAGCCGATTTCGTCAATCTGTCAACTATCACCCAAATGGCGTCATTCCCTCTTGGAGTATTCGGCAAGCTAGTCACTAAATCCATGGATATACTATCCCATTTCCACTCTGGCACATCTAAAGATACCATCATGCCAGCCGGTTTCTGATGCTCAATTTTCGACTTCTGGCAAACTAAACAAGCATACACAAACTGTGCCACATCACGTTTCAATCCAGACCACCAAAACAACTTCTTCAAATCATGATACATCTTCGTAGCTCCCGGGTGAATACTCAAGCTACTTCTGTGACTCTCTTCAAGAATCATCTTCTTAATCTCTTCATTGTCAGGAATGCAAATCCTACCTCGGAATCTCAACACTCCCTGATCGTCGACTTGAAAATCACTATCTTCAGTCTGATTACCAGCAACCATTAAGTCCACAAACTTGACATCTTCTCTCTGCGCCTCTCTTATATTCATCAAGAAGTCACTATCAATCTTCAGCATCCCTAGCTTCACACTCTGAGGCGTCCTTTCACAAACCAAACTCAAATCTCTAAATTGCTCAAGTAATTCGAACTCCTTAACCATCATAGCAGACATATGCAAAGTCTTCCTACTCAAGGCATCTGCTACCACATTCGCTTTACCCGGATGATAATTCAACCCAAAGTCGAAGTCCTTCAAAAGTTCTAGCCATCTTCTCTGCCTCATATTCAATTCCTTCTGATCGAAAAGATACTTCAAGCTCTTGTGATCACTGAACACTTCGAATCTCGCACCATATAAGTAGTGTCTCCACATCTTCAATACAAAAACCACAGCTGCTAATTCCAAATCATGCGTCGGGTAATTCTTCTCATGAATCCTCAACTGTCTTGAAGCATAAGCTACCACTTTACCTTCTTGCATAAGCACACCTCCCAAACCCAACTTAGACGCATCACAATACACTACAAAAGGCGCATCAGACTTTGGAAAAATCAAAACTGGAGCAGTCGTCAAACGCTTCTTCAACTCGTTGAAACTGTTCTCACAATGCACATCCCAAACAAAAGCTCTACCTTTACAAGTCAACTGGGTCAACGGGAGAGCTAACTTGGAGAATCCTTCAATAAACCTTCTGTAGTAACCAGCTAAACCCAAAAAGCTCCTAATCTCAGTAACTGACTTCGGAGTCTCCCATTGCGATACGGCTTCAATCTTAGACGGATCTACTGCAATACCATCACCAGAGATAACATGACCAAGGAAACTCACTTCTTTCAACTAGAATTCACACTTAGACAATTTGGCATAAAGTTTCTTCTCTTTCAATACTTGCAAGACAATCTTCAGATGTTCAGCATGCTCTTCCTCAGTCTTGGAGTAGATCAGAATATCATCAATAAATACAACTACGAACTGATCCAAAAATGCATGGAAGATGCGATTCATATACTCCATAAATACTCCCGGTGCATTAGTAACTCCAAAAGGCATAACCTTGTACTCATAATGGCCATAACGCGTTCTGAAAGCTGTCTTCTGCATATCCTCATCCTTTACTTTAATCTAGTGATAACCCGACCTCAAGTCAATCTTGCTGAAAACACGTGCACCCACTAACTGATCCATCAAATCGTCAATTCTCGGTAGTGGATACCTATTCTTGATAGTTACCTTGTTCAACTGCCGATAATCAATACATAGCCTCATACTACCATCCTTCTTCTTTACTAGCAACACTGGCGCTCCCCAAGGTGACACACTTGGTCTAACGAATTTCTTCTCAAGTAAATCTTCCAACTGTTTCTTCAATTCAGCTAATTCGGAAGCAGACATACGATAAGGTGCCATCGACACCGGCTTCGTTCCAGGAATAAGATCAATAGAAAACTCGACTTCCCTCTCTGGAGGCACATCAGGAATTTCATCTGGGAAAACTTCAGGAAAGTCGCATACCACTTGCAATTTATCGATCACTGCTTGATTCTCTAAAGATAAAGAAGCCATCAACGAGAATATCAACATACCATCACGTTCTAGTTGCTTCAGCTGCTTAGTAGATAAGAACTCAGCACCACTTTCCTCCTCAGCGGACAAGAAATGCACCGTCTTGCGAAAACAATTGATAAGAACGTGGTTGTACTCTAACCAATTCATACCCAAAATCACGTCCATACCGCTTAAAGGTAGACAAACTAGATCCATTTCAAAATCGCGACCAAACATAGACAAAGGACAACTTAAGCATACGAGGGAAGTAGTCACCGAACCCTTAGCTGGAGTTTCGACAACCATCTCTCCATTCATTTCAGACATAGCAAGACTCAAAGCAGAAACACAGTCGAAAGCAATAAAGCAATGTGTAGCACCAGTATCAATAATAGCAACTAAAGGAGTATTATTAATATAGCAAGTACCTCTGATCAAACGATCATCACTGTCTGTCTGAGTACCAGTCAGGGCAAAAACTCAACCCGTAGTAGGCGCCCTCTTCGGCTGCTTGCACTGGGAACCAATATGACCCTCTTCGTTGCAATTGAAGCACACGATATCATTACGCTTGCAATCAGCTACTAGATGACCCTTCTTGCCACACCGGACACACTTCTTGATCTCTTCTGTAACGCCCTAGTTTTATTTTAATTATCGTTGGTTGATTTTAAAATCTTTTATATGATTTTTTAATGATTTATGTGAATATGTGGGGTGTTACTATTTTATTATATAGTATTTATGTGATTATGTGAATATATGATTATTTTTATTGTTTAATAAAAATAAGTAAGATTATTATTTACTTGAAATTATGGGGTTTAATGAGAATTAATAGAAATTAAGGAGGGAGTTAAGTGAAATAAGAGGGAGGTTAAGGAAAAATAGAAAGAGAAAGGAGAGGTTTTAGTTTACAGAAAAACAAAAGTCTGTTTCATTTTTCACGTACAAAACTTTAGAAAAGAGAGTTTTTGGAGAGAAAGAAGAGAACCCTAGAAGAGGCTAAGAGAAGAGGGAATCAATTGCTGTAGAGTTTTTGCTTGCTGAATTAAGGTAAGGGTGGGATTCCTTCAATAATATGTATATATAATTTTGATTGTTGATGAAATTGTGTTCTAGGTTTAGGGTTTAGAAAGTTTTTGATAATTGATATGATGTGATAAATTGTGTTGTTTAATGCATGTTTTTGTGTTGTTTTGATTGTTATGTTGTATATAGAACCTGTAAACATTGTTCTCTATCAAATTTGGGATTTGGGTAGATGAAATTTGGGTTTTTGAGTGAAAAATAGAGTTTTCCCGAGAGCTACCTTTGACAGCATACCCTGTTTCATGTTGTTGCGTCTTTTGCATCAGTTTCTGTTTCGAACTAGCTTTCGGTGTAAACACGAAAGTTGTAGGTATGAATGTTAGCGTTCTAATGCCGTTGGTCTGACGTCAAAATGATTTATAGAACTTGAGTTATGGTCAAATTACTGAACGTAGGTCACAGTGAATTTTTATGAATTTCAGCACAACTTTGTCCGAATTTGAAATGAAAACTGGTATTGATTGGTACATAATTGGCTTTAGGTATAAACATGAAAGTTGTAGATAATTAAGTTAGCTTTCTAATGGCACTGGTTTTACTCGAAGAGGATTTGTAGATTTTGAATTATGATGAAAATAGTCCAAGTAGGTCTTCAGAAATTTTTTAGAAAACTTAGCTTAACTAATCCCAAGTTAGTCCAAAACTTATGGTTGGTTTCCCAACTTCAAACTTAAGTATTAGGGATTTAGTCGGAGTGTTTTATGAGTATTTGGCTTATGTTTTATTGATCAAACTTGATTTGCTTGTTGAAGGATGTGTTGGACTTTGATATGAATGTAGTTGATTAATGTATATGTGCTTTCCGGAGATGTGTGATTTAAATATGTGTTATATCAAGATGTGTTGTTTGTAGATGTGTGACTTAAATATGTGCTATATAAAGATGTCATATTTAAATATGTGATATTTGACGATGATGCTATTTAAAGATGTGTATTTGTCGAGTCATCTAAAGATGTGCATTGTTGAGTCTTTACTCGTATCGTTGCATTTGAGTCGTGTCGTTGCATAGCATAGTCAGCGATGGGGGCTTAATGCCTGACAGGTTCTTTTATGACCTTTAGCGATGGGGGCTCAATGCCTGACAGGTCCTATTTGACCTTTAGCGATGGGGGCTTATGCCCTGATGGTACCACATGCATGATGTCTAAGACGTAGAGTTGCATTTGTTGAGTCGTGTCTTATGAGATGTCGTGACGATGATTTGTGATGATGATGTGATGTTTGAGATGGTTGTTAAGACGATGATTTATGATGGTTTGTGATGCATTTGTGATGATGATTGTTCTTTGATGTTCTTGATGGTATCTTCGTGATGAAGTTCCTTGAAGCTCTTGATGATATTTCGTGATGATATTCTTGATTGACGTTTAACGTGTTTCGTGAATGGTGTGCTTGATGATGTATAAGGTGATTTAGGACGATAATTGTAACACCCCGTTTTCCCAACATAAAAATTTCTTTAAAAAGAATAGCATGCATCAGAGTAAGCACATAAACAGGGCATCACATATCATAAAAACATCTCATGTTAATGAATAAATAATCATTAAATCCTCATAAAATATTAATCTTTATCGCAGCGGAAATTCATAAACAAAAGCATCTCAAAAGTCATCTTTGGCACGCAGGCCTTATCAACATCTAGATCAAAAATAGTCAGAATAGCATAATCATAACAGAAGAACATAATACGCAAGGAACAGAGAAATAAAAGAGATCCCCCATCCCGTTACGTATCAGAGCACCTAGACTCGACTGCAGAAATCCTCACACGTCTGCACCTAATCTTGGTTACCTGCACTTGCCCACGAGGCGGCAATTCCAGCAGAAGGGGTGAGATTCACAAATAATTATATTAAACATGTAATTAAATAATCACAATCAACAATCAACACAAATTCACATATCTCAGATAAACATCTAGCATTCAAGCATCAACATAAACTATACATCATTTAGCATCATCATAATCATCATCATATACATCTCATTAACATCATATTAAACATAGTAGACGACCCGACTCGACATCCTCACTTGACTATGCAACCCTACGTCTTATATGCATGTGGTACCAATCCAGGGCATGAGCCCTCGTCGCTATGAGCATAAATATACTCCAAGGCATAAGCCTTCGTCGCTGGTGAGCAAAGCTCCAGGGCATAAGCCCTCGTCGCTGGTGAGTAAAAACTCCAGGGCATAAGCCCCCATCATAGAATGAGTATGCATGAGACTCAACACTTTTTAACTTAAACAAGTTAACATCATACGTCGCATATTCAACTTAAACATCAAGGACTGACACATGCAGCAACTATACAAAAGTAAACAGCAACATGGCAGCAAGTACATCACAAGGTATAACGTCAATACGGCAAGACATCGCATGTAAATCAAGTATTCATCACTTATTCAGTTCATATATCACACGTAAGCTTCGTAAATCATCATAAACAATCTCAAATCATCATATATCATCATTACAGATTATAATAAACATTATTAAAAGTCCCAGAAACTACCCAAAGGTCATCTCTCAAGGTTTTATGCGAAACAGTTCGCAAACAGAACACAGTTCTGGGTTCTGACTTAACTCGCTATGGCGAGTGGGATAGCTCGCCTCGCGAGTGCTCAGGTCCTGCTCGCTGTGGCGAGTTGGAGTGCTCGCCTCGCGAGCTCTAGGGTATTGCTCGCTATGGCGAGCTGGGTTGCTCGCCTCGCGAGTAAACTAGGTCTACTCGCCACGGCGAGTTGCATGGCTCGCCTCAGGCGAGCGATGAACAGTCTGCTACGGCTTTCACGAAAATTCACCCAAAAAGTCCCAAATTCACCATCTAAATCATCTACACTCTCAGAAACAACATCATTAAGGTTAATCTACGTTCTGTACTCAATCTAAACATCAATTCTACAGCTTTATGGCCTATTTCATGATTATTCTCACTTTTTAACCTAGTTTCAATTCTCTCAAAACAGCCCTATGATTGTTAATTTTGATTAGATGAATTACAGCATAATATAATTAAGTGCTAGGCTCACCCTTACCTTAGAATTGCAGAAATCGCAGCCTCTTTCTCTTCTCCCTCTCACGCAGCCGTTTTCTCTTTTCCAAAACTCTGAAACGCGTTTTACTGACTTCTAACCCTAGTTTCCTTTTATATACTCCCAACAAATCTTATCTTATTTACTCTTTCTCCCACATGACTCTCTAAAATCCAAAACTAACCCACAACTAAATATTTTATTTTATTTTCAAATCTTATTTTATTTAACAATAAAATAAGTCACCACGTCGCATAAAATCATAGTAAATCTTCACTAACATCATATAATATATATAAAAATATATAGCAATTCCTCAAATAAATTAAATAATTAAATAATCAAAATGGGCGTTACAACTCTCCCCAACTTAAAAGATTTTCGTCCTCGAAAATTACCTCAAGCAAACAACTCAGGGTACGACTCTAGCATCTTACTCTCTAGCTCCCACGTCAGGCTTTCACCAGTCGCTCCCGACCAAACGACTCTCACGAGAGGTATCTCCTTGCCCCTCAACGTCTTCGTCTTTCTATCAACGATCACCCAAATAGCGTCATTCCCTTTAGGAGTATTCGGCAAGCTCGTCACAAAATCCATGGATATACTAT
Organism: Medicago lupulina; assembly: GCA_958299785.1. Classification (NCBI taxonomy): domain Eukaryota; kingdom Viridiplantae; phylum Streptophyta; class Magnoliopsida; order Fabales; family Fabaceae; genus Medicago; species Medicago lupulina. The sequence goes on along the minus strand of OY283146.1, from coordinate 39,275,305 downwards.
CCCATTTCCACTCTGGCACATCTAAAGGCACCATCATACCAGCAGGTTTCTGATGCTCAACCTTCGATTTCTGACAAACCAAACAAGAATACACAAACTGTGCCACGTCACGTTTCAAACCAGACCACCAAAACATCTTCTTTAGATCATGATACATCTTCGTAGCTCCCGGATGAATACTCAAGCTACTTCTATGACTCTCTTCAAGGATCATCTTCTTCATTTCCTCATTATCAGGAATGCAAATTCGACCTCGGAATCTTAACACTCCTTGATCATCCACTTTAAAGTCACTATCCTCCGTCTGATTACTAGCAACCAACAAGTCCACAAACTTAACATCCTCTTTCTGCGCCTCTTTGATACTCTTCAAGAAATCACTATCAATCTTCAACATTCCCAGTTTTACACTCTGAGGTGTCCTTTCACAAACCAAGCTCAAATCTCTAAACTGTTCCAACAACTCGAATTCCTTCACCATCATAGCAGACATATGCAAGGTCTTCCTACTCAAAGCATCTGCAACCACATTAGCTTTACCCGGATGATAATTCAAACCAAAGTCGTAATCCTTTAACAATTCTAGCCACCTTCGCTGCCTCATATTCAATTCCTTCTGGTCAAATAAGTACTTCAAACTCTTGTGATCACTAAACACCTCAAACCTCGAACCATACAAGTAATGTCTCCATATTTTCAATACAAAGACCACAGCTGCCAATTCCAAGTCATGCGTCGGATAATTCTTCTCATGAATTCTCAATTGCCTTGAAGCATAAGCTACCACTTTACCATCTTGCATAAGTACTCCACCTAAACCCAACTTGGACGCATCACAATATACCACAAAAGGTTCATCGGGCTTCGGCAAAATCAAAACTGGAGCCGTCGTCAAGCGCTTCTTCAACTCATTAAAACTGTTCTCACAATGCACGTCCCACACAAAAGATTTACCTTTACACGTCAACTGCGTTAATGGAAGTGCCAACTTAGAAAATCCTTCTATAAATCTTCGGTAATAACCAGCTAGACCCAAGAAACTTCTAATCTCAGTAACCGACTTAGGAGTCTCCCATTGCGATACCGCTTCAACTTTAGACGGATCAACCGCAATGCCATCGCCAGAAATGACATGACCAAGAAAACTTACTTCTTTCAACCAGAACTCACACTTAGACAACTTAGCAAAAAGCTTCTTCTCTTTCAACACTTGCAAGACGATCTTCAAATGCTCAGCATGTTCTTCCTCAGTCTTAGAGTAAACTAAAATATCATCAATGAACACCACAACAAAACGATCCAAGTAAGCATGGAAGATTCTATTCATATACTCCATAAACACGCCAGGTGCGTTAGTAACACCGAAAGGCATCACTGTATACTCATAATGTCCATATCGCGTTCTAAACGCTGTCTTCTGCATATCCTCGTCTTTCACTTTAATCTGATGGTAACCCGATCTCAAGTCTATCTTGCTGAATACACAAGCACCCACCAACTGATCCATCAAGTCGTCAATTCTTGGAAGTGGATACCTATTCTTTATCGTTACCTTATTCAACTGACGATAGTCGATGCACAACCTCATACTTCCATCCTTCTTCTTGACTAACAACACTGGAGCTCCCCACGGTGAAACACTTGGTCTCACGAACTTCTTATCAAGCAATTCCTCTAACTGTTTCTTCAGCTCAGCCAACTCAGAAGCTGACATACGATAAGGCGTCATAGACACAGGCTTCGTTCCAGGAACAAGATCAATCGAAAATTCAACTTCTCTTTCTGGAGGCACATCAGGAATCTCATCTGGGAAAACTTCAGGAAAATCACATACAACTTGTAGCTTGTCAATCACTGCCTGATTCTCAATAGATAAAGACGCCATCAAAGAAAACATCATAATTCCATCGCGTTCCAACTGCTTCAACTGTTTAGTAGATAGGAACTCTGCGCCACTCTCTTCCTCGGGAGAAGAAAAATGCACCGTCTTGCTAAAACAATTAATAAGAACGTGGTTGTACTCTAACCAATTCATTCCCAAGATTACATCCATCCCAACCAACGGCAGACACACTAAATCAATCTCAAAATCACGACCAAACATAGACACAGGACATCTTAAACACACAAGGGAAGTAGTCACCGAACCCTTAGCTGGAGTTTCGACAACCATCTCCCCATTCATATCAGATACAACAAGATTCAACTTAGCAGCACAATCAAGAGCAACAAAACAATGTGTGGCACCAGTATCAATAATAGCAACTAAAGGTATATTATCAAAATAACAAGTACCTCTGATCAAGCGATCCTCGCTCTCCGTCTGCGTACCAGTCAAAGCAAAAACCCTCCCAGAAGTCTGAGCCTTCTTAGGCTTAGTGCATTGCGAACCAATGTGACCCTCATCGCCGCAGTTAAAACATACAACATCTCCATGTTTGCAATCAGCAGTAGTGTGACCCTTCTTGCCACAACGAAAACATCTCTTCACCTCTCCAGGACAAGCATTACTCTTATGGCCCTTCACGCCACAAGTGTAGCAAACTACCTCAGCAGGAGCATCTTTCTTAACAGGTCTCCTCTCATCATTAACTCGCTGTTTGCCCTTATCTGCAGGGGCACTGTAGGGCTTAGGACGACTTTGCTGCCCCTTACCTTTCCTCTCATTAACCACCTTATAATGAGCCTTCGTGTCCTCCTCGTAAATCCTACAGCTGCTCACTAACTCAGAAAAGTTTCTGATCTTCTGATACCCTATAGCCCTCTTGATATCAGCTCTCAATCCGTTCTCAAATTTAATGCACTTAGAAAATTCAGCGGTCTCAGCAGAGTAGTGTGGATAAAACTTGGCCAGCTCCACAAATTTTGCCGCATACTCAGTCACAGACATGTTCCCTTGCTTAAGCTCCAGGAACTCAATCTCTTTCTTGCCCCGAACATCCTCAGGAAAATATCTGTTGAGAAACTCTCTCTTAAATACTGCCCAGGTCACCTCAGCACCGTCCTGCTCCAGGGTAGGTAGAAGACTAATCCACCAATCGTCCGCCTCCTCCGCCAGCATGTGCGTACCGAAACGCACCTTCTGCACCTCCGTGCACTGCATAACTCTGAATACTCTTTCAATCTCTTTGAGCCACGACTGGGCTCCATCCGGATCATATCTCCCCTTGAAGGTAGGAGGATGGTTTCTCAAGAAGGTCTCCAGCATACGGACCTCCGCACCAGCACCAGCATTAGCATTAGGTTGCTGTCCCACAGCTTGAGCAACAGCTTCCAAGGCAGCAGCAATCGCAGCGTCATTTCTTCCAGCCATCTTAATCCTTAGCAAACAAACATAAGTTAGAATAATACAATAATACTATTCTAACTCTAAGACAACGTCACTCGACTCTCTACTTGGCCGGACGGACCGACCTGCTCTGATACCAATTGTAACACCGCGTTTTCCCAACATAAAAATTTCTTTAAAAAGAATAGCATGCATCAGAGTAAGCACATAAACAGGGCATCACATATCATAAAAACATCTCATGTTAATGAATAAATAATCATTAAATCCTCATAAAATATTAATCTTTATCGCAGCGGAAATTCATAAACAAAAGCATCTCAAAAGTCATCTTTGGCACGCAGGCCTTATCAACATCTAGATCAAAAATAGTCAGAATAGCATAATCATAACAGAAGAACATAATACGCAAGGAACAGAGAAATAAAAGAGATCCCCCATCCCGTTACGTATCAGAGCACCTAGACTCGACTGCAGAAATCCTCACACGTCTGCACCTAATCTTGGTTACCTGCACTTGCCCACGAGGCGGCAATTCCAGCAGAAGGGGTGAGATTCACAAATAATTATATTAAACATGTAATTAAATAATCACAATCAACAATCAACACAAATTCACATATCTCAGATAAACATCTAGCATTCAAGCATCAACATAAACTATACATCATTTAGCATCATCATAATCATCATCATATACATCTCATTAACATCATATTAAACATAGTAGACGACCCGACTCGACATCCTCACTTGACTATGCAACCCTACGTCTTATATGCATGTGGTACCAATCCAGGGCATGAGCCCTCGTCGCTATGAGCATAAATATACTCCAAGGCATAAGCCTTCGTCGCTGGTGAGCAAAGCTCCAGGGCATAAGCCCTCGTCGCTGGTGAGTAAAAACTCCAGGGCATAAGCCCCCATCATAGAATGAGTATGCATGAGACTCAACACTTTTTAACTTAAACAAGTTAACATCATACGTCGCATATTCAACTTAAACATCAAGGACTGACACATGCAGCAACTATACAAAAGTAAACAGCAACATGGCAGCAAGTACATCACAAGGTATAACGTCAATACGGCAAGACATCGCATGTAAATCAAGTATTCATCACTTATTCAGTTCATATATCACACGTAAGCTTCGTAAATCATCATAAACAATCTCAAATCATCATATATCATCATTACAGATTATAATAAACATTATTAAAAGTCCCAGAAACTACCCAAAGGTCATCTCTCAAGGTTTTATGCGAAACAGTTCGCAAACAGAACACAGTTCTGGGTTCTGACTTAACTCGCTATGGCGAGTGGGATAGCTCGCCTCGCGAGTGCTCAGGTCCTGCTCGCTGTGGCGAGTTGGAGTGCTCGCCTCGCGAGCTCTAGGGTATTGCTCGCTATGGCGAGCTGGGTTGCTCGCCTCGCGAGTAAACTAGGTCTACTCGCCACGGCGAGTTGCATGGCTCGCCTCAGGCGAGCGATGAACAGTCTGCTACGGCTTTCACGAAAATTCACCCAAAAAGTCCCAAATTCACCATCTAAATCATCTACACTCTCAGAAACAACATCATTAAGGTTAATCTACGTTCTGTACTCAATCTAAACATCAATTCTACAGCTTTATGGCCTATTTCATGATTATTCTCACTTTTTAACCTAGTTTCAATTCTCTCAAAACAGCCCTATGATTGTTAATTTTGATTAGATGAATTACAGCATAATATAATTAAGTGCTAGGCTCACCCTTACCTTAGAATTGCAGAAATCGCAGCCTCTTTCTCTTCTCCCTCTCACGCAGCCGTTTTCTCTTTTCCAAAACTCTGAAACGCGTTTTACTGACTTCTAACCCTAGTTTCCTTTTATATACTCCCAACAAATCTTATCTTATTTACTCTTTCTCCCACATGACTCTCTAAAATCCAAAACTAACCCACAACTAAATATTTTATTTTATTTTCAAATCTTATTTTATTTAACAATAAAATAAGTCACCACGTCGCATAAAATCATAGTAAATCTTCACTAACATCATATAATATATATAAAAATATATAGCAATTCCTCAAATAAATTAAATAATTAAATAATCAAAATGGGCGTTACAATAATTATGATGTTAGATGATGCCTATTTTGCTATGACTATATGATGTTTTGTTGATTGATGATTCTGTTGTTGGTGTATTTATATATATATGTATATATATGTGAACCTGATGATGCTTGTCATTGAATTGTTGTTGTTTTCATTAACTTGATTGATTATATATTATTATTATTGAATGTGTATCTCACCCCTTCTGTTGGAATTGTCGCCTTGTGGACAAGTGCAGATTTCCAAGGCTAGTAGGATGTTGGCTCAAGTGTCATAGGGCTCTGATACGTAACGGGATGGGGAAAATGTTGTTTTGTTTCTTTCATTCCTTTATGTATCGAATTTTGAACATGTTGTTGGATTTTAAGTTGAAGAATAATATTTTGTTGTTGAGGCCTTTGTGCCAAGAATTCTGTTGAAGTTGAATGATGATGATTTTAAAAGAAATATTTCCGCTGCAGATTTTTATAAGAATGAGATTTTGTTGGTATTTTAAATAGTTCTATTTTCTATTTAAATAATTTTGAAAAGTAGTGTGACATGCCCGTTATTGTTGAACTCAGATTGTTTTAATATTATTATGTTGTTTTGGGGAAACGGGGTGTTACAGAAGTAGTCACCGAACCCTTAGCTGGAGTTTCGACAACCATCTCTCCATTCATTTCAGACATAGCAAGACTCAAAGCAGAAACACAGTCTAAAGCAATAAAGCAATGTGTAGCACCAGTATCAATAATAACAACTAAAGGAGTATTATTAATATAGCAAGTACCTCTGATCAAACGATCATCACTGTCTGTCTGAGTACCAGTCAGGGCAAAAACTCGACCCGTAGTAGGCGCCCTCTTCGGCTGCTTGCACTGGGAACCAATATGACCCTCTTCGTTGCAATTGAAGCACACGATATCATTACGCTTGCAATCAGCTACTAGATGACCCTTCTTGCCACACCGGACACACTTCTTGATCTCTTCTGGACAAGCATTGCTCTTGTGGCCTTTCACACCACAGTTAAAACACACGATCTCAGCAGGGGTACCCTTCTTTGCAGTCTGCCTATCAACGACCATCCTCTGTTTCCCTTTATCTGCAGGGGCACTGTATGGTTTAGGGCGACTCTGCTGGCCCTTGGCTTTCCTCTCATTCACTACCTTGTAGTGAGCCTTCGTATCTTCCTCATATATCCTGCAGCTATTCACCAAATCCGGAAAAACTCTGATCTGCTGATACCCAATCGCCCTCTTAATGTCGGGCCTCAAACCGTTCTCGAACTTGATACACTTCGAAAACTCAGCAGTCTCAGCAGCATAGTGCGGGTAGAACTTTGCCAACTCTACAAACTTGGCAGCATACTCGGTCACTGACATATTTCCTTGCTTCAGCTCAAGGAACTCGATCTCTTTCTTCCCGCGAACATCTTCCGGAAAGTACCTCCTCAGAAACTCTCTTCTGAACACGGCCCAAGTCACAACAGCCCCATCTTGCTCGAGGCTAGGTAACACGCTGACCCACCAATCATCAGCTTCCTCTGACAGCTGATGTGTACTGTAACGCCCTCTCTAATTATTTGATTATTTTAATGAGTTTAGAATATACTTATATGATTTGTGTGATTTATATGATTTATTTTGATGAGTGATATTTTGATATGTTATATGTTGGTATTTATCAGTATAATATATATACTATTTGATTTAGAAATATAAATATTATTTGTTGTAGAAATATATATGATTTGTTATAGAAATATATGTCATTTGTTATAGAAGTATAAATGATTTGTTATAGAAATATATGTCATTTGTTATAGAAGTATAAATGATTTGTTATGGAAATATATATATATATATATATATATATATATATATATATATATATATTGGGATAGAATATTAAGATTGGGATTTAAGAGAAAAATAAGTAGGTTAAGATTTTTATAAAAAGGAGAAAAAGCCAAGAGAAGAGGGAGAAGACCTAGAGGCTGCGATTTTCATTCTTTAAGGTAAGGGTGGGACTAACATTCAATCTTCTTAAGCCTATGATTCTGAATTTGTGATTTAACATGTTGTTGTTCTTAGGTTGGATAATTGGGATTAGGTTTTGATTATTGATTTTTTTGAATTGAAAAGTGTAGAAACCATCGAAATTGTGTTAAGAATTGAAGTTCAGGCTGTAGAATAAACATAGGTTGAGTTTCCTATCAAATTTGGGATTTGGGTTGATGAAATTGGGGCTTTTGGAGTGAAAACTGGTCTGTTCCCGTAGATTTGTCCGTCGCAACTCGCCACAGCGAGTACACTTACTCGCCTCGCGAGATGCACTTTGACAGCATTCTCTGTTTCGCGTTCTTGCGTCTTTTTCACACATTTCTGTTTTGAATTTGCCTTTGGTGTAAACATTAAAGTTGTAGATAATTATGTTAGCTTTCCAGTGGCTTTGGTTTGACATGAAAATGGTTTTTGGTGTTTGAGATATGATGAAAATACTTCAAGGAGGTCTTAGTAAATTTTTATGAATTTCAGCACAACTTTGTCCGAATTTGAAATGAAAACTGGTATTGATTGGTACATAATTGGTCTTAGGTGTAAACACGAAAGTTGTAGGTATGGGTGTTAGCTTCCTAATGCCATTGGTCTGACGTCAAAACAATTTATAGAACTTGAGTTATGGTCAAATTACTACACGTAGGTCACAGTGAAATCTTATGAAAATTCAGCATAACCATTTCTAAGTTAATCCAAAACTTATGGGATAATACCAACCCTCAAAACTAGAAGTTCTATGAGTTCAATTAAGGTGTTTAAGAGTATAATAATATGATTTGGTGTTACAGTAGGAATGTGGGTTGAATATAATATTATTGATGATCTGTGAAGCTATTATGATATGATTTAGTGTTGATAGTAATGTAATATATTTGTATATGCATTATGTGAATTATATATGATGTTTAAGTTGTTGTTGATTATCATTTGATATTGTTATATCTTGAGATGTTTACGTGTCGCCTATGTTGCTGTTATTGGTTATGTGAAATATTTATATGCCTTATGTGGAAGATGTATGATGTTTAAGTTGTTGATGCTTCACATTAATATTGTTATGTTGTGAATTGCTTGTGTTGTTTCTGTTGCTGTTATGAACTGCTAAGTTGTTTGTAATGTGATTTAATGATTAAATGCATTACTCGAAATATTATTGAATGATCAAGATGTTGTTGAAATGAATTGTTAGTAAGCTTGATGTGATTTGATTATGCTGCAATTGTTATTTAACTAAGTTGCATGAGTATGAATAAGTTGATGATGAACTCCAAATTATTGGATGTATAAGTGATAAGTTGATTAAGGTGTCTTGTTGATAGAGTCCATGCATTAGCATTCATTGAGCTTTGTCCTCACCATGATAGGAGCTTTGTCCTCCGCACGATTATTAGGAGCTTTGTCCTCCGCACGATTATTAGGAGCTTTGTCCTCCGCACGATTAAAGTATATTAATACTTATGATGAAGATTGGTACCACATGCATATAAGTGTCTAAGTTGCATTGTCGCATTTGTCGAGTCAAAGTCGTTGTTGATGAATTATCATCCATGAGTTGTTAAGTTGTTGATGAATTATCCTCTATGAGTTGTCGAGTTGTTTTCTACCCATGTGTTGTTAAAAAAGTACCTATGAAGATTATACGATGTTTATGATGTGAATTATATGACGTTGACTAAGATGTTGCTATATTGATTATGATATTGTTATGTTGCTATGTTGTTTAAGATATTGATTATGATATTGTTATGTTGTTATGATGTTGTATATGATACTAATTATAATGTTATAATGTTGTTTACGATGTTGATTATTATAGTGAGATGATGATTACATTGAGTTGTTTTAAATTTATTAGTGATGATGATTACATGATGATATCTATGAGTTGTTAAGTGTACTTGATGATGTTTATGTTAAGTTGATAGTTGTCTTTTATTCATGAATTGATAATGAGATGTTTGATGAATAAGTATTATTATGAATTGATGATGTTACGTATAGTTGCTAAGTTGTCTTCTATTATGAGTTGCTAATGAGATGTTTGGTGGAGAAATGTTATTACGAATTAATGATGTTGTTATGTTGTATATGAACTAAGATGTGATGATCTATGTTGGTTATGATTTGGTTATTATGTGTTATATGATGATCTTTATAATGTGATGAATATGAAGTAAATGATAATTAGAAGTTGGTTGAGTTATTAAGAATTATTACATGAAGGATTATTATTACTAATAGAGGAAGTTATTTACGTTGTTAAATATAATTAATGAATTATATGCTTAATATTATTGTTTTATGAAATCTCACCCCTTCTGTTGGAATTGCCGCCTTGTGGGCAAGTGCAGATTCCTATGACTAGCTGTTGATGTGAGTGGACTCCTCACGTGTCTAGGTGCTCTGATACGTAACGGGATGGGGAACTTTGTTATTGCTTTTCTATTCCTTACGTATTGCTTTTGAAAATTTATGACCATGTCTTTAGATTGGATTTTTATGAGACATGTATGAAGAGGCCTTCGTGCCAAAGACTGTTTTAGTTACTTGATAAATTCCGCTGCGAAGTATTAAATATTTTGTTATTGAATTTTAAAGGATAGATAGTTATTTATTCCATTTACGATTTTTGAAAAGAAGTGTGACATTCCGTTTATGTTAAAAACTCTGATTTTTTGTAAGAAATTTTTATGCTAGGAAAACGGGGTGTTACATTAAACATGTAATTCAACAATCCCAGTTAACAACAAAACATAAGCTCAACACGTCAAAATCAATGGCATTTAGCATCTACAACATCATCATGTAAAACACATCACTTAGCATCATAACATCATCATAATATCATCGTCGTAGACATCTTAAATGACTCGACTCGACAACTTTACTTGACTATGCAACCCTAACATCTTAAATGCATGTGGTACCAAATCCAGGGCATAAGCCCTCGTCGCTTTGAGTATAAATATACTCCCAGGGCATAAGCCCTCGTCGCTAGTGAGCAGAAGCTCCAGGGCATAAGCCCTCGTTGCTGGTGAGTAAAAACTCCAGGGCATAAGCCCTCATCTCTGAATGAGTATGCATGAGACTCAACACATTTAAACTTAAACAAGTTAACATCTTAGACATCGCAAACATCACAAAACTTCATGGACTGACACATGCAACATTATTCATATGTAAACAACAACATGGCAACAAGCAAGTCACAAGATATAACAATATCATTACAAACATCATCTCAACATCACATACCTTCCATACATATCTATTTCATATGATTCATAAATCATTAACAACGACGTAAGGTTATCACAAGCGTCATTCATATTAAAAACAGCTTACTGTACTACCCAAGGTTCATCTCTCAAAGTCTCGTGCGAAACAGATCGCATCAACATAGGAAACGTGACATTCTGCCACAGCACAGGTCGCTGTGGCGAGCTCAAATGCTCGCCTGGCGAGAGATTACAGGTCTCTCTCACCATGGCGGGAGGATTTTCTCGCCTGGTGGGACGTTAAGGGTCCGTCGCTATGGCGAGCTATGTCTCGCCTGGCGGAGCGATGCGGGTCTGTCGCTATGGCGAGCTATGTCTCGCCTGGCGGAACGATGTCAGAACAGACTATGGGATTACGAACTTTTTCACCCAAAATCCTATTTTTCATCATGTTAAGCCCCAAATTCGACTGAAACAACAACATTATACATATTCTAGGCTCTGTAATCAATTCCTACATCAATTTCACAGTTTTACATCATCAATTCACTAATTCTTCATCTTTAACCTAATTCCCAATTCCTCAAAAACCACCTCTTACTCTTGTTAATTATGATTAAACGAATTACAGATTAATATAATTGAATTGCTAGGCTCACCCTTACCTTATAACAGATGAAATCGCTACTCTCCAGGTTTCTCCTTCTCTCTGCCTCTTTCTCCCTTTTTCTTCAGAAACGTACGTACTGTGTTTTTCTCTTAACCTAATTGCCTTATTTATACTCCCAACAAATCTTATCTTATTTACTCTTTCTCCCACATAACTCTCTAAAATCCCAAAATTACCTCACATCTCTATATTTATTTTATTTTCAAATCTTATTTTATTAAACAATAAAATAAGTCACTACGTCACATAAAATCACCAAAAATCACATAAAAATCATATAAATCTTATTCTCCACATCTCCTAAAATATATAAGAAATATATCTAGACTCTTCAAATAAATTAAATAATAAAAAAATGGGCGTTACAACTCTCCCTAACTTATAAGATTTTCGTCCTCGAAAATTTACCTCAAGCAAACAACTCTGGATAAGATTCCAGCATCTTACTCTCAAGTTCCCACGTCAAGCTTTCACCAGTCGCTCCGTCCCAAACGACTTTCACAAGAGGTATCTCCTTGCCTCTCAAACGCTTCACTTCACGACCCTCAATCCTCACTGGTAAGGTCTCAACCGTAAGGTTATCTCTGACTTGCACATCATCTCTCTGGATCACATGAGATGAATCCGGAACATACTTCCGAAGTTGCGACACATGGAACACATCGTGCAAATTCGAAAGATGCGGTGGTAAACCCACTCGGTACGCCACCATTCCAACTCTTTCCGATATTTGATACGGACCAATAAACTTCAGAGTCAACTTCTTTGACTTCAAAGCACGACCAACACCGGTCATAGGAGTAACTCTTAGAAACACGTGATCTCCCTCTTGAAACTCAAGGTATTTCCTTCGCTTATCATGATAACTCTTTTGTCGACTCTGCGACGCTTTCATCTTCTCTTGGATCATTTTTACCTTCTCGGTAGTCTGTTGAACAATCTCTGGTCCTAAAACCACATTCTCACCTGACTCAAACCAACACAACGGAGTTCTGCATCTCCGACCATATAAAGCCTCAAAAGGTGCCATTTGTAACACCCCGTTTCCCAAAATGATATATTAATATCCAAACATCAGAGTTAATCCACAAGCAACGGAGTATTACATGCACATCTCAAAATTATTATTCATTTAAATAGAAACATAAAACTATTTAAATAATCCTCCAAAATAACATCTTTATAAAATAATCTGCAGCGGAATAATCATTGCAAAATCATCTTAAAAATTATTATACATCAACATATCTGGCACAAAGGCCTCACCAAGTAAAATATTCTCCAACATGGTTCAAATAATTATTTAACAATTCTCCAAGTAAAAATGATACATAAAGGAATGAAATTATAAAACATAAATCCCATCCCGTTACGTATCAGAGCCTACGACACAATGAGGCGACTCCTATCTAACCATCGCTACCTGCACTTGCCCACAAGGCGGCAATTCCAGCAGAAGGGGTGAGTTCACAAAACAAAAGCAATATATATATATATATATAATTCATAAAGTTGTATTGAAAAACAACAACAACAAGAATATTCATCATCACCATAATCATCAGCAATCTTCATTAACAATTCAACAATTAATATTTAGATTCACCTTAAATAACAACACCGACAACAACGCCACTTGTGGTGACACCTCACCAACAACAACTCACACCTTAAACTTCTAATGCAAGACTCCATTATTGACTAATGCATTATGCAAATGTGGTACCAGCTACGCGCGTTGAGTGCTAAACACTCCGGGGCATAAGCCCCCACCAAAATGGATGGTTAAAGCATCCCAGGGCATAAGCCCTCACCAAAGTGAATGACTAGCATTCCAGGGCATAAGCCCTCACCAGTTGAATGTATAAACATTCCGGGGCATGAGCCCCCACCAATGCAAATGAGTTATGAGACTCAAGGAGTATATCTACATACAACCATACGACAAAATAGTGGTGCACTTTCACCATGCAACCAACGACATCACCAATTAGGACACCTCCCCAACTAGACTCAACCCCACCACAACACCATGAACAATTGCAAACTTAGCATAGTATCATTCATTTCATTTCATATAAGATTCATCCATATATGCATCATAAACACCTCCATTCTATATTATTATTACTCCAAAAATTCTCTAAAAATCCAATAATCAACCTAGGAAGCTTAGGTTTGGGTTTAGAACACCTTAGAAAAATCACATTTTGGGTCGCACAGGACCCAGCTCGCTTAAGCGAGCAGCTTCTCGCTTGAGCGAGTCAAATCACGTAAGTTTGGTTTTTCCTCGCTTGTGGCTCGCTTCTGGTTCGCTTAAGCGAACAGGCCATTTTCCAAATTCTGGGCAAAATTCGCGTTGCTCGCTTAAGCGATGGGCAGCTCGCTTAAGCGACCAAAAAGACGTAGCTTCAGGTCTTGCACGCTTGGAGTTCGCTTGGCGCACGCTTGAGCGAACGGGCGCGAAATAGTTCTGGGCAAGGGAAAGTGCCGCTCGCTTAAGCGACGGCTAGCTCGCTTAAGCGAGGGTTCATCTGGGCAGAATTGTAACCTACGATTTCTAACCCTTTTTCATCCAAAAATCCCATTTTTGATTCCCCAATCACCCAAAATGATTTTAGATTAAAGTTATGGGTTCACTACTTAATCCAGGCACCAAAACAACTCATATAACATCAATAACAACATAATTCAACAACTTTAGGCATTTTACATATTCAAGAAAACCTAAAAACAGAACAACCAATTTCAATCCAAATTCATGAAAATATACATGTATATATTGGCAATTGAATCATAAACCCACCCTTACCTTAATTCAGCAAAATCTACAGCAATTCCTAGCAATTCCCCTTGGCTCTTGGCTCTTCTCACTTCCTCCCAAAAAGTCTACTTTTCTTTTTCTTACTGATACGTGCAATTGCTTGTCTGACTCTTTCTTTCCTACTCTTACCAACCAAAGGGTAACTCCTTTTTACTCTTTACTCTCCCCCACTAAATTCTATTAATTTCTCCTTAATCCCTTCTCAATTCTAATAATTTCAATTAAATCCTTCTTTTTCTAAAATAAATATTATTTCTCCTATTTTCATAAAACACTACAAATAATTATAATAAATAATAACACACCAAATATTTCATATATCATTTATAAATTCAAGTAAAACACACCAAGCACACCAAAATCAATTAAAAATCACCACAAATCATAAGAATAGAATTTAGAGTGTTACAACTCTCCCCAACTTAGAAAATTTCGTCCTCGAAATATTACCTTAAGCGACAAACAACTCAGGATAGGACTCTTGCATCTTGCTCTCCAATTCCCAAGTCAAACTCTCACCGGTTACACCGCCCCAAACGACTCTAACCAGAGGTATTTCCTTGCCTCTCAACTGCTTTACCTTGCGATCATCAATCCTCAAAGGTAAAGTCTCAACAGTCAGATTATCTCTAACTTGCACATCATCTCTAGGAATAACATGCGAAGGATCGGCTACATACTTCCTCAACTGCGACACATGAAACACATCATGCAAGTTCGATAGATGGGGTGGCAATCCAATCCGATACGCCACGGTTCCAATTCTCTCGGAAATCTGATAAGGACCAATGAACTTTGGAGTCAACTTCTTCGACTTCAATGCACGTCCTACACCCGTCATCGGAGTAACCCTCAAAAATACATGCTCACCCTCCTGAAACTCAAGGGTTTTTCTCCTTTTGTCATGATAACTCTTCTGACGATCTTGCGATGCTTTCATCTTTTCTCTTATCATTTTGACCTTTTCCGTAGTCTGCTGCACTAACTCAGGTCCTAACACAATACTTTCACCCGACTCAAACCAACATAGAGGAGTTCTACACCTTCGACCATACAAAGCTTCGAACGGTGCCATACCAATACTCGAATGGTAACTATTATTGTAAGTAAACTCTATCAACGGTAAGTGGCTGTCCCAAGCTCCACCCTACTCGAGTACACACACTCTCTACAAATCTTCTAAGGATTGGATAGTCCTCTTCGACTGACCATCTGTCTGTGGATGATAAGCTGAACTCAACCTCAATTTCGAACCCAATGCATCTTGCAAGCTCTTCCAAAACCTTGAAGTAAACCTCGGATCTCTATCCGACACAATACTGGAGGGGACACCATGCAACTTCACAATGTCACGGATATAAATCTCCGCCAACTGAGCCACCGGATAAGTAATATTGATCGGAATAAAGTGCGCCGACTTAGTCAATCTGTCGACAACGACCCAAATGGCATCATGCCCTCTTGGAGTATTCGGCAAACTCGTCACAAAATCCATAGAAATGCTATCCCATTTCCACTCGGGTACATCTAACGGAACCAACAACCCTGCAGGTTTCTGATGTTCAACTTTAGACTTCTGGCAAGTCAAACATGCATACACAAATTGAGCAACATCCCTCTTCAAACCGGACCACCAAAATAATTTCTTCAAGTCATGATACATTTTAGTAGCTCCAGGATGAATACTCAAACTACTCTTGTGACTTTCTTCTAAGATCAACTTTTTCAAACCTTCATCATCGGGAATACAAATCCTTCCTCTAAACCTCAACACACCTTGTTCATCGACCTTGAAGTCACCATCTGCATTCTGATCACTAGCAGTCATCAAATCAACAAACTTAACATCAATCTTCTGGGCCTCCTTGATACTACTCAAGAAATCACTATTAATCTTTAACATTCCCAACCGTACACTTTGAGGCGATCTTTCACAAACAAGACTCAAATCTCTGAACTGTTCAAGTAACTCAAACTCTTTCACCATCATAGCAGACATATGCAACGTCTTTCTACTCAATGCATCCGCAACCACATTGGCTTTACCAGGATGGTAATTCAAGCCAAAATCGTAATCCTTAAGTAACTCAAGCCACCTCCTCTGCCTCATGTTTAACTCCTTCTGATCAAACAGGTACTTTAAACTTTTATGATCACTAAACACCTCGAATCTGGAACCATACAAATAATGCCTCCAAATTTTCAACACAAACACCACGGCTGCCAATTCTAGATCATGCGTAGGATAATTCTTCTCATGCACTCTCAGCTGCCTAGAGGCATACGCGACCACCTTGCTATCTTGCATCAAAACACCACCTAAACCCAACTTAGATGCATCACAATAAACAACAAAAGGTTCTTCTGGCTTCGGCAAAATTAAAATAGGCACAGTCGTCAATCTTTGCTTCAACTCATTGAAACTACTCTCACATTGAGCATCCCACACAAATGCTTTACCTTTACAGGTCAGTTGCGTCAAAGGAAGTGCCAACTTCGAAAATCCTTCAATAAATCTACGATAATAACCAGCCAAACCAAGAAAACTTCTTACCTCAGTAACTGACTTTGGTGTCTCCCACTGCGACACAGCATCAACCTTCGAAGGGTCTACAGCAATACCATTACCAGAAATAATGTGGCCAAGAAAACTTACTTCATTCAGCCAGAACTCGCACTTGGATAACTTGGCATACAATTTCTTCTCTTTCAGCACTTGCAATACAATCTTCAAATGCTCTGCATGCTCAGCTTCAGTCTTAGAATAGATCAATATATCATCAATAAAAACCACAACAAATTGATCCAGATATTCATGAAAAATTCGGTTCATATATTCCATAAACACACCAGGTGCATTCGTCACACCGAAAGGCATCACCTTATATTCATAATGACCATACCGCGTCCTAAACGCTGTCTTTTGCATATCCTCATCCTTCACCTTTATCTGATGGTAACCCGACCTCAAGTCAATCTTGCTAAAAATGCGGGCACCCACGAGTTGATCCATCAAATCGTCAATCCTCGGTAGTGGATACCTATTCTTAATCGTCACTTTATTCAACTGACGGTAATCAATACACAACCGCATGCTACCATCCTTCTTCTGTACTAACAACACCGGCGCTCCCCAAGGTGAAACACTTGGTCTCACAAACTTCTTGTCAAGCAAGTCTTCTAACTGCTTCTTTAACTCAGCTAACTCCGAAGCTGACATACGGTAAGGAGCCATCGACACAGGCTTCGTACCCGGCACCAGGTCTATCGAAAATTCAACCTCCCTTCTCTTGTGGCACATCTGGAATCTCATCAGGGAAAACTTCCGGAAATTCCTTCACAACAGGCAGCCCATCAATCACAGCTTGGTTCTCCACCGACAAAAATGCCAACAAAGAAAACATCAACACACCATCTTGTTCTAATCGCTTCATCTCTTTAGTGGATAAGAATTCTGTTCCACTCTCTTCCTCAGCAGAAGAAAACCGCACCGTCTTCGTAAAACAATTGATCAGGACATGATTGTACTCTAACCAATTCATCCCCAATATTACATCCATTCCCACTAACGGCAAACACACAAGATCCACCTCAAAATCTCTACCAAAAACAGACAAGGGACAACTTAAACAGACAAGGGAAGTAGTCACTGAACCCTTAGCTGGAGTTTCAACAACCATTTTCCCATTCATATCAGACATATACAGACCCAATCTTTTAGCACAATCAATAGCAATGAAACAATGGGTTGCACCAGTATCTATAATAGCAATTAAGGGAGTACTATTAAAGAAACAAGTACCTCTGATAAGTCGATCCTCCTGATCAGTCTGAGTACCAGTCAAGGCAAACACTCTCCCACTGGCCTGCGTCTTCTTAGGTTTAGTACATTGAGTGCTAAGATGACCCTCTTCATCACAATTGTAACAAACAATGTCTCCACGCTTGCATTCAGTAACAGTGTGGCCTTTCTTACCACATCGAAAGCACTTCTTTTCATCACGGTTGCAGGCATTACTCTTGTGGCCTTTAACACCACACTTATAACAAACCACCTCAGCAGGAGCATCTCTACGTGCTGGCCTCCTCTCATCATGCATTCTTTGCTTGCCCTTATCAGCTGGGGCACTATAAGGCTTTGGGCGACTCTGCTGCCCCTTACCCTTACGGTCATTCATCACTTTGTAGTGAGCTTTAGTATCCTCTTCATAAATACGGCAACTACTCACCAACTCAGAGAAGTCTCTGATCTTCTGATACCCTATGGCCCGCTTGATATCAGCTCGCAGACCATTCTCAAATTTGATACACTTGGAGAACTCAGCAGTCTCCGCAGCATAGTGGGGATAAAACTTTGCAAGCTCCACGAATTTAGCAGCATACTCCGTAACGGACATGTCCCCTTGTTTCAGCTCAAGGAATTCTATTTCTTTCCTACCACGGACATCCTCCGGGAAATACCTCCTCAAGAACTCCCGCCTAAACACAGCCCATGTAATCACAGCACCTTCATTCTCTAACACCGGTTGAACACTCACCCACCAGTCATCAGCTTCCTCGGCCAACATATGGGTGCCAAACCGCACCATCTGAGCGTCCGTACACTGCATTACTCGGAAAATTCTCTCAACCTCCTTCAGCCAGGTCTGTGCTCCATCAGGATTATACCTTCCCTTGAAGGTTGGTGGATGATTCCTCAAGAAGGTCTCAAGCATCCTTACACCTTCACCAGCTCCACCAGCACCCTGCTGTTGCCCAACAACTTGAGCCATTGCTTGCAAAGCAGCAGCAAGAGCAGCATCATTCCTTCCAGACATCTTGATGGTTCTACATAACAACAAGAATTAGAACAACAAAGACAGTTTAAAACCTGTCACACTACACTATTGGCTCGACACGACTCTCCTAATGGCCGGACGGACCAACTTGCTCTGATACCAATTGTAACACCCCGTTTCCCAAAATGATATATTAATATCCAAACATCAGAGTTAATCCACAAGCAACGGAGTATTACATGCACATCTCAAAATTATTATTCATTTAAATAGAAACATAAAACTATTTAAATAATCCTCCAAAATAACATCTTTATAAAATAATCTGCAGCGGAATAATCATTGCAAAATCATCTTAAAAATTCTTATACATCAACATATCTGGCACAAAGGCCTCACCAAGTAAAATATTCTCCAACATGGTTCAAATAATTATTTAACAATTCTCCAAGTAAAAATGATACATAAAGGAATGAAATTATAAAACATAAATCCCATCCCGTTACGTATCAGAGCCTACGACACAATGAGCCGACTCCTATCTAACCATCGCTACCTGCACTTGCCCACAAGGCGGCAATTCCAGCAGAAGGGGTGAGTTCACAAAACAAAAGCAATATATATATATATATATATATATATATATATATATATATATATATATATATATAATTCATAAAGTTGTATTGAAAAACAACAACAACAAGAATATTCATCATCACCATAATCATCAGCAATCTTCATTAACAATTCAACAATTAATATTTAGATTCACCTTAAATAACAACACCGACAACAACGCCACTTGTGGTGACACCTCACCAACAACAACTCACACCTTAAACTTCTAATGCAAGACTCCATTATTGACTAATGCATTATGCAAATGTGGTACCAGCTACGCGCGTTGAGTGCTAAACACTCCGGGGCATAAGCCCCCACCAAAATGGATGGTTAAAGCATCCCAGGGCATAAGCCCTCACCAAAGTGAATGACTAGCATTCCAGGGCATAAGCCCTCACCAGTTGAATGTATAAACATTCCGGGGCATGAGCCCCCACCAATGCAAATGAGTTATGAGACTCAAGGAGTATATCTACATACAACCATACGACAAAATAGTGGTGCACTTTCACCATGCAACCAACGACATCACCAATTAGGACACCTCCCCAACTAGACTCAACCCCACCACAACACCATGAACAATTGCAAACTTAGCATAGTATCATTCATTTCATTTCATATAAGATTCATCCATATATGCATCATAAACACCTCCATTCTATATTATTATTACTCCAAAAATTCTCTAAAAATCCAATAATCAACCTAGGAAGCTTAGGTTTGGGTTTAGAACACCTTAGAAAAATCACATTTTGGGTCGCACAGGACCCAGCTCGCTTAAGCGAGCAGCTTCTCGCTTGAGCGAGTCAAATCACGTAAGTTTGGTTTTTCCTCGCTTGTGGCTCGCTTCTGGTTCGCTTAAGCGAACAGGCCATTTTCCAAATTCTGGGCAAAATTCGCGTTGCTCGCTTAAGCGATGGGCAGCTCGCTTAAGCGACCAAAAAGACGTAGCTTCAGGTCTTGCACGCTTGGAGTTCGCTTGGCGCACGCTTGAGCGAACGGGCGCGAAATAGTTCTGGGCAAGGGAAAGTGCCGCTCGCTTAAGCGATGGCTAGCTCGCTTAAGCGAGGGTTCATCTGGGCAGAATTGTAACCTACGATTTCTAACCCTTTTTCATCCAAAAATCCCATTTTTGATTCCCCAATCACCCAAAATGATTTTAGATTAAAGTTATGGGTTCACTACTTAATCCAGGCACCAAAACAACTCATATAACATCAATAACAACATAATTCAACAACTTTAGGCATTTTACATATTCAAGAAAACCTAAAAACAGAACAACCAATTTCAATCCAAATTCATGAAAATATACATGTATATATTGGCAATTGAATCATAAACCCACCCTTACCTTAATTTAGCAAAATCTACAGCAATTCCTAGCAATTCCCCTTGGCTCTTGGCTCTTCTCACTTCCTCCCAAAAAGTCTACTTTTCTTTTTCTTACTGATACGTGCAATTGCTTGTCTGACTCTTTCTTTCCTACTCTTACCAACCAAAGGGTAACTCCTTTTTACTCTTTACTCTCCCCCACTAAATTCTATTAATTTCTCCTTAATCCCTTCTCAATTCTAATAATTTCAATTAAATCCTTCTTTTTCTAAAATAAATATTATTTCTCCTATTTTCATAAAACACTACAAATAATTATAATAAATAATAACACACCAAATATTTCATATATCATTTATAAATTCAAGTAAAACACACCAAGCACACCAAAATCAATTAAAAATCACCACAAATCATAAGAATAGAATTTAGAGTGTTACACCATTCCAATACTCAAATGGTGACTGTTGTTGTACGTGAACTCTATCAACGGAAGATGACTATCCCAAGTCCCTCCTTGCTCAAGTACACAAACTTTCAACAAATCTTCCAGCGACTGAATCGTTCTTTCTGACTGACCATCTGTCTGCGGATGATAAGCCAAACTTAACTTCAACTGAGAACCTAAAGCCTCTTGCAAACTCTTCCAACATCTAGAAGTAAATCTCGGGTCTCTATCTGATACGATGCTCGAAGGAACACCATGCAGCTTCACTATGTCTCGAATATAAATTTCTGCCAACTGAGCTACATGAAAAGTAATATTAATCGGGATAAAATGAGCCGACTTCGTCAATCTATCAACAATCACCCAAATTGCGTCATTCCCTTGAGGAGTATTCGGCAAGCTCGTCACAAAGTCCATGGATATACTATCCCATTTCCACTCTGGCACATCTAAAGGTGTCATCAATTCAGCAGGTTTCTGATGCTCCACCTTCGACTTCTGACAAATCAAACAAGAATAAACAAACTGTGCCACGTCACGTTTCAATCCAGACCACCAAAACAACTTCTTCAAATCATGGTACATCTTGGTAGCTCCCGGATGAATACTCAAACTACTTCTGTGACTCTCTTCAAGAATCATCTTCTTCATTTCATCATTGTCAGGAATGCAAATTCTACCTCGGAATCTTAACACTCCTTGATCATCGACTTTAAAGTCACTATCTTCAGTCTGATTACTAGCAACCAATAAGTCCACTAACTTAACATCCTCTTTCTGCGCCTCTTTAATACTCTTCAAGAAGTCACTATCAATCTTCAGCATCCCCAGATTTACACTCTGAGGTGTCCTTTCACAGACCAAACTCAAATCTCTAAACTGTTCAAGCAACTCAAACTCTTTCACCATCATAGCAGACATATGTAAAGTCTTCCTACTTAAGGCATCTGCAACCACATTAGCTTTGCCCGGATGATAATTCAAACCAAATTCATAATCTTTCAACAATTCAAGCCACCTTCGTTGCCTCATATTCAATTCCTTCTGATCAAATAAATACTTCAAGCTCTTGTGATCACTGAACACTTCAAATCTGGAACCGTACAAATAATGTCTCCAAATCTTAAGCACGAAAACAACTGCTGCTAATTCAAGATCATGAGTAGGGTAATTTCGTTCATGAATTCTCAACTGTCTGGAAGCGTAAGCAACCACTTTACCATCTTGCATAAGCACACCACCTAAATCCAACTTGGACGCATCACAATACACCACAAAAGGTTCATCGAACTTCGGCAAAATTAAAACTAGAGCTGTCGTCAAACGCTTCTTCAAATCATTAAAACTATTCTCACAATGGACATCCCACACAAAAGATTTACCTTTACATGTCAACTGCGTTAACGGAAGAGCCAACTTAGAAAATCCTTCTATAAATCTTCGATAATAACCTGCTAATCCCAAAAAGCTTTTAATTTCTGTAACCGACTTAGGAGTCTCCCATTGTGATACCGCTTCAACCTTGGACGGATCAACCGCAATATCATCACCAGAAATAACATCCCCGAGAAAACTCACCTCTTTAAACCAGAATTCACACTTAGATAACTTAGCAAAAAGCTTCTTCTCTTTCAATACTTGCAAAACAGTCTTCAAATGCTCAGCATGTTCCTCCTCAGTCTTAGAGTATACCAAAATATCATCAATGAATACCACAACAAAACGATCTAAATAAGCATGGAAGATCCTATTCATATACTCCATAAATACACCAGGTGCATTGGTAACACCGAAAGGCATCACTGTATACTCATAATGCCCATAACGCGTCCTAAACGCCGTCTTCTGCATATCTTCATCTTTCACTTTAATCTGGTGATATCCTGATCTCAAATCTATCTTGCTAAACACGCGGGCACCCACCAACTGATCCATCAAATCATCAATTCTCGGAAGTGGATACCTATTCTTTATCGTCACTTTATTCAACTGTCGATAATCAATGTACAACCTCATACTTCCGTCTTTCTTCTTTACTAGCAACACTGGCGCTCCCCAAGGTGAAACACTTGGTCTAACAAACTTCTTATCAAGCAAATCCTCTAACTGTTTCTTCAGCTCAACCAACTCAGAAGCTGACATACGATAAGGTGTCAAAGACACAGGCTTCGTTCCAGGAACAAGATCAATCGCAAATTCAACTTCTCTTTCTGGAGGCACATCAGGAATTTCATCAGGAAAAACTTCCGGAAAATCACATACCACTTGTAGCTTATCAATCACCGCTTGATTCTCAATAGATAAAGACGCTGTAACGCCCACTTTCGTTTTATTATTTATTTAAATCGAGTTTAGGCGATTATATTATATTTATATAATATATGTATGGTTTTGGTATGTTTTGATGATTTAGTTGATTTTTGTGATAAGTTATGAGTTTTGTGGATTTTGATAAGATTAAGGGACTTATTTTATTGTTAAATAAAATAAGATTTGAAAATAAAATAAAATATTTAGTTGTGGGTTAGTTTTGGATTTTAGAGAGTTATGTGGGAGAAAGAGTAAATAAGATAAGATTTGTTGGGAGTATAAATAGGGAAGTTAGGTTTAGAAAGTGCCAGTACGCGTATCAGACTTTTGGAAAAGAGAGAAAACGCATAAGAAGGGAGAAGACCAAGTGAAGTGCTGCGATTTCTTCTAAACCAGGTAAGGGTGAGATTAATAACTCAGTAATGTTAGTTAACGTAATTCTGATGATTAGTTAGCAAGAATTAGGATTGAATTGGAAAAGTGAAAACTAGGTCAAATCCCTAGAATTGATGAATTGAACGGTAGGAATTGGTTTATTTGATGTAGGAATGGATTACAGAACCTAGGATATGTTTAATGTTGTTATTTCAGTCGTATTTGGGGCTTAACATGATGAAAAATAGGATTTGGGGTGGAAAAGTTCGTATTCCCGTAGTCTGTTCTGACGTCGTTTCGCCAGGCGGAGTCGTAGCTCGCCATGGCGAACATACCTTCATCGCCCGCCAGGCAAGATTTAGCTCGCCATGGCGACGGACCTGAAACATTCCGCCAGGCGAGATTTAGCTCGCCATGGCGACGCACCTGTAACGTTTCGCCAGGCAAGAAATCTCTCCGCCATGGCGAGAGAGACCTGTAATCTCTCGCCAGGCCAGCAATTGAGCTCGCCATGGCGAGATGTGCTGTGACAGAATGTCACGTTTTCTATGTTAATGCAATCTGTTTCGCACAAGACTTTGAGAGAGGATCCCTAAGTGTTAGAGAGACCCAATGGTAATATTGAGAGCAATCTGTAGAGCTATTTGAGATAGGACAATGTTAACTGAGCATTAGTTTAAGTATTACGCATTATGTAAGTTATGAATAAATTTTATGATCCCATTGTTTGTAATTGGTATAATAATATCATTCTGATTTGAGATGTGATTATGCTGCTGTTGTTATTAAACTAAGTGCATGATGTCTATATATATGATGAAAGAGATGTTGTTTAGCTCCAAATTCTTGGATGCATAATAATAAGATGATTAAGGTGTTTTGTTGATTAGAGTCCATGCATTAGCATTCATTGAGCTTAGTCCTCACCATGATAGGAGCTTTGTCTTCCGCACGATTAATAGGAGCTTTGTCCTCCGCACGTTTTAAAGTATATTAATACTTATGATGAAGTTTGGTACCACATGCATATAAGGAGTCTAAGAGCATTGTCGCATTGTCATGTCTAAGATGTTGTGTTATTGATGATGATTGAATATGTGATTACGTGATAACTGTTTATCATTTAAGTGAAGTTGATTAAGAATGTTATGATGTTAATTATGATTTGAATTATATTGATTAATATTATTTTGTTATGAAATCTCACCCCTTCTGTTGGAATTGCCGCCTTGTGGGCAAGTGCAGGTGATCGTGCTTAGTGTGCTGTTGCTTTCCGTGAGTGGCCTTGCCTCACTGTGTCGTCTAGGTCGCTCTGATACGTAACGGGATGGGGTTATCTGCTATGCATGCTTCATTCTTTTACGTGAACCTTTATGTTATTTTGCCATAATGAAACTAATTCTTTGAGATTTTGATTGGGGCCTGCGTGCCAAAATGTTTTACGGTTTATGAAATAATTTTTGCTGCAATGTTTTTAAGTTATCTGGTTAAATTATTATTTAACTATTTTCGGACTATGTTATATGTGATATCCCGTTGTTTGATGTGTACTCTGATAAATGTTTTAAGAAATTTTTATGTTGGGAAAACGGGGTGTTACAATTGGTATCAGAGCAAGTCGGTCTGTCCGGCCAATTAGAGAGTCCTGTTGAGTCTTAGTAATATTTGTATTACTAATCTTATGTTGCTGTTACTGCTTGTTGTAGAATATCAGAATGGCTGGAAGGAACGATACCGCGTTAGCTGCTGCTCTACAAGCTGTTGCCCAAGCTGTGGGACAACAACCTAACACGAATGCTGGCGTGAATGCCACTACAAGAAAAAGCTTAAATAGGGACAGAATATTCCGTCGCACAGAAGAACAAAATTCCGTCGCAACATTAATTTGGGACGGAATTTGCGAGGAAATAATTTAGTTGCAATAATGCTCGTCGCAATCATTTAGGGACGGAATATTACTATCCGTCGCCAATTTGGGACGGATTTGGGGACGGAATTAAATTGTTTTAAAAAAATATGCTTTTTCTTTTCCATCCCAAAATGCTGACGGTTTTACGAAATCCGTCCCAACATTGGGACATAATTTGTGACAGAATTTATTTTATCACTATTATTTATAAATTCGTTGGGACGGAAATTATAAATTAATTCCGTCATTCATAAAATAAATTGCAACATTGAAAATTATTCAATCTGTGACATATTTAATGCTTATTCAGTTTTTCAATACTAAACATCTCATCATACCAAGCATAACATATAAGTACATCTCAATAATATCAAAGTTTAATCAATTCCTTCAAAAGATAATTGTTTTGAAAGTGGCCATTCTTTCAATACAAAATATTCGACCATAATAATTATAACACATAAGTATCTGTCAAATAACATCAAAGTTCACTCAATCTACTCAAAAGATAAAAGTTGAATTAGGAGTGTTTTCAAAATATCAAACTAAAATTAAAGTAGGTTCTTCATTCCACGAGTAGACAACATCACTCATTAGCATTTGTCCCATTAGAAGGAATGGTTTCAGGACTAGCATTACCAACAGAAGGATTGGTTCTGGGAGTAGCATTACCAACAGAATGATTATCTTCATCCAAATCTGTGACATCCAAATACATTGCATCAAAATCTATATTAGCATGTTTAGCAAACATGGAAAACATTTTATTTTGACGAGCAAGGATCGACTTGATTGTTTGATCCTGTTCTGCAATCTTGTTCCTCAATCGCGCTTCAACCTCTCCACTTATTCCACAAACAATATCGGTATAATTTGAATATTGATTTGACTTAGAAGTTGAGGCACGAGCACGCATGATTCCATCAAAACCAAGTCCATATACTCTACCCTTTGCATTTCTTCCACCAACAGCTTCAATCATTATAGTATCATAATCAACAGCCGTAGGTTGAGTACAACTCTCATCATTACCAGAACCAGAAGGTTGAGATTAAGACTCAACTTGTGAACATAAATTTAAGAATTTATCCTAGAAAAATAAAAATTATCAACCAAAATATTACTGATGGTTTAGGAACAACAAAAACAAAATCATATCATTGACGGTCCAATCATTATGTCTATGAAAAAGTAGCAGGTTGGAAAAAGTAGCAGGTTGAAAGAAAAGAAGAGAATTGAATAGAATCAATTGGACAGTAGGTATAATTACATTAACCTCAAATAATAGTTATGGGACAACAAGCATAACAGGATAACAAGCATAACAGGAAAATAATTTCACATCTAGTAATAGGAGAAAATAACTTATTACTCACATATGCTTCACTTGATCTCTTATCTACAAAAGTTTGTGTCCCTTTCCTAGTGTGACACTTTTTGAATAGTTCACCTTTGTGGGGTATTCTTCCTAACTTCTTATTCTGCAATTGTTTAGAGATATTCACATGCTAAGAATATTATAAGAAAACAATTTAAAGATATTATCAAAATTTAAATAAAACTTACCAATTCAAGTTCATGTTTTAGTTGATTCTTAGATCCTTGTGTATGCAATGAACCACCAATATCGGAATGACGATTTGTGCTTGCCACGCATCTTAAAGTCTTGTAGTGTTCATCTTCCCACTGTGCAATCAGTTTTGCCCATGCAACTTCAGTAATCCATTTTGGTTTTTCGGGGACTTTTTCACGTACCCTTGACATTATCTTTCTCAGTAGTTCCTTAGCTTTAAATTCCCACATAGCCCTGATAGCTGCATCTTGTTCATCAATCCATTTGTACCCTTTCTACAAGTAATGAAAATAACAATAGAAAATAAATTTGAGTAAACTGAAGATAGAGCATTGTTAAATGAATGCAAATAAACAAGATACATTACCGCCCACTCTGTAAATCACATTTCTTTGATTTGATCATTACAACTTTTCCAATTGTTGTAAGGGCCATCAAAGATAGACTTAATTGCCTTTGATATATCTTTAGTCGCATTATCATCAGGATAAAAGCTGTAAAATAAATTTCATCAACAAGTTACATAGAAAAGTATATTTTATTTACAAATATTAAATTCTTAAATATAAATGCATTTAAAATTAAATAAACAACTTTACTTACAATCCTTTCAAAACATAAATCCAAACTTTTTTATCTGAGAGGTCCTTGCCCCATGGTAGATGCGTGTTATGAGGACCGGGTAGTGTAGGATCTCCAAATGGGATAAACGGTTCAGATTGGTTATTGTCATCATTAGCTTCTTCTGTCGGTGTCACAATCTCATGCTCAATGTCTGTTGTTGGGTGTGGATCTTGTGGAGGCGATGTTCTTTCTGTAGCAGGAGGCAGAATATTGAAAGTACCAAGAGGAACGGTTGGATTACTACATGATGGAGATGGTGTGCTAACAGGTTGAGTTGTGCAGTTAGCAATGTTCCTCTGCTCTGAACTAGAAGTTACAGATGGAGCCTTACCATTTCCTTTAGATCCTCTTGGTCGTCCTCTTGGTCTACCAATACCTGACATCTAAAGTAATAATAAAGCAATATATAGATTAATGTAATCATATTTATGAATAATTAGATATGGATTAAAAGAGGTGCTTCACAAATACTGTGTACAATATATCATTTAACCAAAAATACAGAACTCATAAATACTACGCAAAATATACCATTTAACAGAAAAGCAAGTGCTTCACATACATTATGCATACAACTTCACAAATGAAAAACAAAAAGATAATCGTCAATTTTTAAACAAAAAGAACAAAAGAAAACCAATCAGCTAATCTAATCATCATCAGATTCAAGATAGTCATTTGGAACATCTTCATTAGGTGAATCACTATCATCATAATCTACTTCCAAATCTTCATTTTCCATTTCATCATCAGTAGGTGCTTCATCATCTGAATTTGTGGCATTGCTTTGGTCACCATCTACTTCTTCAAAAGTATTATCAGCATCTTGTAAACTTCCAATTTGTTCAATGTCAGGACTGACCGGCAACACTTGCACGCTTTCAACTTCTTGGTAAGCATATGTTTCGCTTATTTCATAGCCTCTTGCATCAATCGTGCTTCTTGCTTTTGTCTTAATAACCACCAACCAGTTTGAATTATCACGTGTTCTTTCCGGATATGGTGTGTAACACACTTGAATTGCTTGTTGAGCAATGATAAATGGTTCATATTTTAAATAACTCCTCTGTGAATTTACTTCAATGATGCCATGATGCTTATGGACTCTTGTTCCAATGTTTGGGGTTGGGTCATACCATGAACATTTAAATAACACAATTTTCTTAATTGGTTCACCTGGGTACTCCAATTGCACAATGTCATCAAGTGTACCATAATAGTCATTTTCACATTGCCCATAATCAGTTCCTTTTACACAAACACCATTGTTAGCAGTAGATTTACCTTCAGCCCATGTCGTAGTATGAAACTTATAACCATTTACAAAATACATAGGCCATGTGTGTGCTGTATTCAACGGCCCCCAAGCAATGGAATGTATAAATTGACTATGAGTGGTGTTGTTTGATTGGTGGACCTATTAGATGAAAAGTGAAGCTTTGAGTTCACAAATACACTTAACATTATCAATAATATAATTAGATATATAGTACACTTACATGATGTTTGAACCAATATGGAAATTCATTTTCAATACACCGGTCAACATCAATATCACTAATGTTTGGCCTAGCTAATCGCAAATTGTCCACGAATAAACTGCAAAATCAGCATACTAATAAGTTATATTATAACTCAGTTAATATAATGAAGTTATTAGACTATCTTCGACTTACTCTTGATATGGTTCAACCTCTTCGCAGTTTAAAAGTACATGCAAATGAGCTGCATTCTTTTCTTTCTCTCCAATAAATATGCGCCTTTGTCGTCCTGCTGCTCGGCCAGGTTGATTAAAAATGGATATAGGTTGAACTTGTCATACCCTCATTTTGGACCTAAAAATACTCTTTCAAACTCCTCTGCTATTTTCTAATGCTTTCAAATCCACCGTGTTTTCTAACTGTGCTTCAACTGCATACATTACTGCTTCAGTCTTTTGAATTTTTTGCATAAAATCATACAAAAGGGCATTTTAGTCTTTTCACATTATTTGAATTTTGGGCAGAGAGGTATTTTAAAATACCTCATTTTTGGTAGTTTGTTCGTTTTAGTCCATTTTGTCGTTTTTAATTGTTTCACTTTACGTTGCATTTCAAATTACATTTTTTAGCCAATTTTATTATTTTTACATTTTAGTCCAAATACTTTTAAAAAATTGCAATTCAGTCCAAATATTTTGTTTTTTTGCAAGTTTGTCCCAATTCTTTTAGAAAACAGTCAAATTTTTTTTATTCTTTTAAAAATAGTCCCATTTTTTTATTTGCAAAGTGGTCCCATATTTTACATATTTGCAGATTGGTCCTCGAGGTCAAAAAGAAGCCAATTCAGTCCAAAAAGCCACGCAAGCAGTTCCAAGTCCACGTGGCACAAGCTCATTGGCCCACAGTCCACATGTCAGCCTATATAAGGCTCTAGGTGTCAGAATCAGGATCAGGATCACGCCACATCACACTAACAGAATTCTCATTCTCTCTCTTGGCAGTTAGAATCAAATCCACAAGAAACTCAGAAAATGCATGAACATTCATGAAACCCTAGATCAATTCCAGCATCAATCCAGAACCATTGGCACCAATTCTTTGAATTCATCATTGGATCCGATCCACAGAGACAAACAGAAGCAAAATGCGAATGAATTCGATGCAACTTCAAGCAGTTCTCAGAGAATTCGTGGTGAATTTTCATCACTGAACCGTTGCGCCTGCAATTCAAACGCGAGCACGCCACCGAAGGTAGCGCGCTACAAGCGTGATCGCAGAACCTGAATCAGAGAAGAAGAAGAAGAGGCGAAGAATTTCACCGGATTCGAACCAGAGAAGAGGAGAAGAAACGATACCGGTTCATTCACGAAGTTCGGAGCCAAGAATTCAAGATCAGAAGCCAAATCCAAAGGAACGGCGAAGAAACGGTTCGAATCTCCGATCAAAACTCAGGTAACATCTAAACTCTATTTCATCCCGTTGGAAATCATCACGAATTTGGAATGATGCGAATCCGTGGAAGATCGAAACTGTTCGGCTCGAAACCCTAATTTCAACACAAAATGATTTGAAAAAAAAACAAGAAAACACTTCAAGATCCACAACGTGTGTGAATCGGAGTGAACCCTTGGGTTTTTTACGAAAATTTCATTCAGAAAAAACACGAAAAGCCAAACAGTTCAAACTTCCGGATTGAAACTCAAGATTCGTCTTGATTCAACGGTTGAAAACGATTTCTTTTGACTGATTCATGCTTAGGGTGAAAGCACGAGTTGATTAAGCCATAGATGAGCGAATTCTGGGTAGGATTCAAGAAATTAGGGTTAGGGTTTACAAATGTGAGAGCGGCGCAAGAGAGAAGAGAGAAGACGGAGCGAAGAGAGAGAAAGAAGAGTGAAAATGGCCTGAACCGGACCAGTTTCCCTTATATGTGCAAGCAAACCGGGCCGGTTCACAACCCGACCCATTCCCCTTTGTTTCTGACCGCTAGATCTAGGTTTAGGGGATCTGGATCAATCTAACGTCCCGGAGGCATCTGAAAGATCCGGATCCACCAGCGTATGGGTTGGATCAGGATCCATTGGGCCTTTTTTTGGCTTTCTTGAATTTTCTTGCTATGTGCACCTCTGTGCTTGCTATTTGGACCTCCTGTGCGTTTTAATTTCTCCATAAAAATTCCAAAAAATGCTATGTGTTCTTGATATGTTTTTCACTATTATGGAATATCTTTACATGTTCAGAGCTAATGGAAATAATACGTGTTCACTTCACTTTTGATTTGTATATTGTGTGCGGTTTCGTGTGAATTTTCTTGTGCAATTTTTGATCCGAAACTTGTCATGTGATGTTGACGTTTGGCATTTAATCTTATGATGAGTTTGCTCCTGATTTTGT
The DNA here is from genome assembly GCA_958299785.1 of Medicago lupulina. Lineage (NCBI taxonomy): Eukaryota > Viridiplantae > Streptophyta > Magnoliopsida > Fabales > Fabaceae > Medicago > Medicago lupulina. Next base: position 39,243,299 of record OY283146.1, on the reverse strand, counting down.
ACTAATTCATGCAATCGTGTTAGTTGATCTTGCTTACTATTTTTGCAATATGTTTAATTGTGTTAGTTAATTGATTTTGCTTACAATTTTTTTTGCAATATGTTTAATTGTGTTAGTTAATTGATTTCGCTTACAATTCTTGCAATATGTTCAAGTGTGTTAGTTAATTGATTTCGCTTACAATTTTTGCGGTATGTCTAATTGCGTTAATTGATTTTGCTTACAATTCTTGCAATATGTTCCATTTTTGATTAGGTTTGATCTTTGTCCACGATTTTGCGATATTTTCAATTTTGTTAATAGGATAGCTTTTATCTTGCAAGTTTAGGTGCTAGTTTCCTAATTTTGCAAGGTTTAGCTTTTAATTTCTTGTTTCATAAGTCATGTTAGTTAGCACGCATTTCTTCTTCACATCCTTCCATATTTTGTTGTTCTTGTTGCCTAACATTTCATTATCATTGCATATTGCTTCACTAACCATTGTGTGTTTCATGCCTTTTGAAAGCTCCCATTCATCCCCCATTCTCTGAGTTTAGGTTCCATTCAATTTCTCAATGTTTAGGTAGTTTATTTTTCTTTAATTTCATGCAAGACTATAGAATGTAAACTAGGACCCGATGTAAAAGACTATGGACTATGATGATGTACACCGACACATGCACCGACACATGCACACACGTTGTATGACTTTCCGCTAGATGTATGCGTAGGGAGCGTGAAACCTAGGAAAACTTATAATTTCTTCATCAAAAATCAACACATAACTCAAAGTATTTTTGCAATAAAATGAGGTCAAAACCTCACCACTTCTTTCTTTCATTTTCTTAAGACAAAATCAAAACTAGTGCTAATTTCCAACTTTAACCATTTTCTTGTAAATAAATTGGACTAACCTCACTTGTTTTCAATTCTAATGCCTACACGGCCTCTTACCTCTTTCTTCAAAACCATTTTCAAAACTAAAATTGAACCAACCCACAAAAAGCATTTTGGAAGAGAACTACATGGAATTTTGATCCCTTAAAAGGGTATGTAGGCAAGAGACTCAAAATCTCTCCAAGTCCAATAAAATAAAATCCAATCTTCTTCCTCTCATTCTTAAAACCAATCTCTTTTACAAATAGTAATAAAAGCAAAGCATATACGTGAAGCATAGTAAAACGGTTCCTATAGGATACTATAGTCATTGCGGGTGCCTAACACCTTCCCGTAATGAAATCAGCCCCGAACTTAGGATTTTTAAGGTTTTCTCAATTTTACCTTCCCCAAAAAAATAGAGACATCAATGATTGAAAGGTTCAAATCCAATTAATGATTTGACACCCGAAAATCGCGATGACAGAACTGATTGATTTTCACAACCTTCATCATTTCTTGGCACTCTATTTCTTCTTGACCTAACATGAGACTCATAATAGTATGATGAAAGTGTAGATATCTCATGTACAATATAAGATTCACACATGCTTCCTTCTGGACGTGCCTTGTTTCCAACTTTATCCTTTAAGGTATGGAGGAACCTTATTCAACATAATATTAAGTTAGAAGCTGGTAGGTTGTGAAATATTTAAAACTATTTAATGGTAAATATTATTCTTGTACCTTTCAAATGGGTACATCCAGCGATATTGCACAGGCCCACCCATCTTTGCTTCTGATGCTAAATGAATTGGTAAGTGTTCCATTGTGTCAAAGAAACCTGGGGGAAATATTTGTTCCAACTTACATAATGTGATTGGAATATTTTTTTCCATTTGTTCTAAGTGATCAACCTTCAATGTAGCTGAACAAAGATCTCTAAAGAAATGACTCAACTCAACTAGAGGATTCCAAACCTTCCCGGGTAATGAGCTAAATGCAGTAGCAAGCAGCCTCCCCATGAATATGTGACTGTCATGACTCTTCATCCCATGTACCTTACATGTATTCAAGTCCACACATTTTTGAATGTTTGAAACATAACCATCTGGAAGTTTCAATTGTGAAATCCACTCACACACAGCTCTTCTTTGAGATGCACTTAAAGTATACTGCGCTTTAGGTTTTTTGAATTTCCCATTTCCCAAGTCAACAAGCTCCAATTCTCGACGCTTACAAAGTATAGCCAAATCCATTCTTGCCTTTACATTGTCTTTTGTTTTTTCCTTTATGTCCATAACAGTGTTGAACACATTGTCAAAGACATTTTTCTCAATATGCATGACATCCAAGTTGTGTCGAATGAGGTTTGTTCGCCAATATGGCAAATCCCAAAATATGCTTTGTTTGTTCCAATGGTGTTTATCTCCATAACCAGCAGGTCTTCCAGCTTCACTTTCAGGAACTTTAGGCATCTTGGATACGCGTTCCCAAATCTGATCACCAAGAAAAATTTGAGGGGGAGGTTTAGTTTGCTGCTCATTTTTCTTAAAGTTATTCTTATTCCTTCTATATGGGTGGTCCATCGGCAAAAATGGTCGATGACAATCGAAAAATGACACCTTACCACCATTGTCAAGAATATGAGCCTGCGATTGTTCCATACAAATAGGACAAGATAATCTACCTGCAGTAGACCAACCTGACAACATGCCATAAGCTGGAAAATCATTGATAGTCCACATTAATGCAGCTTTCATTTGGAAATTTTCCGATGATGAGACATCATATGTTGTTACACCTGTATCCCATAGTAATTTAAGCTCATTAATCAATGGTTGCAAGAAGACATCTATTTTTGCCTTTGGATTCTTACGCCCAGGAATGATAATTGTCAAAAACATATACTCTTCTTTCATGCACATCGAAGGAGGCAAGTTGTAAGGGGTTACAATTACAGGCCAACATGAATAAGGCCTGCCTGACATATTAAATGGGCTAAATCCATCAGAACATAAACCGAGTCGGACATTCCGTGGTTCAGCAGCAAAGTTGGGATGTGTCCGATCAAAATGTTTCCATGCCTCTCCGTCAGATGGGTGAATTAAGACACCTTCCTCCGGAACATTTTCAAAATGCCATTTCATATTCCTAGCGGTAGCTGGAGAAGCATACAATCTTTGCAGCCTTGGTGCAAGAGGCAAGTACCACATTCGTTTCCTTGGCACCTCCTTTACCTTATTACCTCTAATTTTCTTCAATGTATATCGCTCTTGTTCACAAATTCTACAGACTTTCTCGTTAATATCCTGGTTGTAAAACAACATGCATCCATTCACACAACAATCAATTTTTTCATAACTCAAACCCAAACTTTTAACCAACTTCTTTGTTCTATAATAATTTGGGGGCATACAATTATCAGAAGGCCAAGTTCCTCTGCAAAATTCTACAATTTTATTATAAGCCTCTTGAGATAAATTATGCTCAGCCTTAATTGTAAGCAACTGTAACGTGGCAGACAACTCCGTGTGACTAGTACAACCTTCAAACAAAGGGGATTGTGCTGCAGCCAAAAGATTAAACAACTTTTGGGTCTGTTCATTAGGTGGCTCTTCCATATTTTGTTGTTGACATTGAGCAAAACTTGGACCTGCCACATCCATTATCATCGCTTCGTATGAGCTTACTTTTTCTACACAACCATTTTGTCGATCAGTTGGTGGTGGAGGGCATGTTATATTTATTGATGTCGGTCTTTTCTCCCCATGACACGTCCAATAAAAATAATTTTCCCTAAACCCTTTCTTATATAAGTGATCCTCCACTTCATTTGGAGTTCTTATTTGTCTACAATCACATATCACACACGGGCATCTAATTGTTCCTTCATCCTTAAATAGATCTAACTTACAAGCATGTGAAATAAAAGTTTCAACACCCTCATAAAAGGTATTTTCAAGCCCCACTCCATCAGGTAAGACCCTTTTATACATCCATTCTGTATTTGCGGGCACATCCATTGCCTAAACATCATATACATACACTACTTATGTTTAATAATCAAGATATCCTAAAAAATAAAAGACATGTTTCCGAATGATATTTGTTGTGACAACATTACGGTTAAGATACAAAAAAAATAAGCATAAAACACACTCTTCAGTTTATAAAAGAAATCAGAAGCATAGTAAAAATGGTTGTGTTTTATGCATAGGGGTTTCTGTAATATTCTCACACACAGCCAAAGGGTAACAACACATAACAATACTACAACAATTTATACAGCAGATAACACTATAAAACACATAACACTACTACAACAACAACAGTAAAACCACAAATCAGACATAACCAAACCCATCTCAAGAAGAACACAAAAAACAGTGACATATCAAAGATAATAGAGAAAAAATAATTTTTTTAAAAATTATTATAGCTGAAAGCTTACAGATAAATAAAAATAGCAAATTTTTAACATAGGATTCAGAGAAAAAAAGAGCAGAGGCCCAAAACAAAGGTATTAGAAGTAACATACCGAAGATAGAGAACGACGGTGACGGCGAGATAAGGTCAGCAGCGAGGTTGATGATGACGATAGGGAGACTGTGAACAAGAAGATAAAGATGGCGAGAGGTGAGGTTGATGATGGCGGCTTAAGGGAAAGAGATGGCGAGAGATGAGATTTCCGTAAGCCTTTCTACCATGGTGATTGAAGAAATTGGAAAGATTGGAGAGTGACAGTGAGAAAAGGGATTTAGGGCACTGTAAGAGCTTCTTTCTTTCCCCTTTTCAGTTTTCACTTCTTTTTTTAATTAAATCATTTGTCTTATATATAAAAGAAGCTTATATATAAGTTTTAATGTATTTCCGTAAGCTTCTTTATATATAAGTTTTCACTTCTTTCTTTTCCTTTTTCTATCATTTGATAGATTAAATTTGTTTTATATATAAGTTTTTATTTTCTTGTTTTATATAAATAGTTTTTTGTCTTATACTATTGGTTTTATATATATAAGTTTATTTTTATAAAAAATAGTATATTATTTTTTTATTGTTGTATATAACAATTTAATATATTTTAAATATACTAAAAATTGCCTAGAAGAAATTATATTCTCTTATAAAATTCAAAAAACAATTATTTCTGTTAATGATAATAAAAATCTAAATAACTTGTCAAAAAAAAAATTAAAAAGTAAATTTATAATAAACTAATACGTTGCGACGAAAACACTGTAAGCATTCCGTCCCAAACGAAGGCGCCAATTATCCCGCTAAAATTATTCCAATTTGAGACAAAAATACATTAAAACTCCGTCCCAAATAAAGGCGCGAATATTCCCGCCTGTCCCTTTTACTAAATTTTGGTCAAGTTTGAGACGGAATGGTCATTTCCGTCCCAACATTGCGACGGAAAAGGCATATCCGTCACATATTTGTGACGGAATTAAAGTTCCGTCCCAATTAAATAATCAAATTTTAAAATGAGTTTTAGGGACAAAAAAGTGTCACAAATTCCGTCGCAGATAAATTTAATTGCGACGGAAAACGTTTTCGTCCCAAAATTCCGTCCCAGTTTAGTGTTTTTCTAGTAGTGTGCTGAGACTAGGATGTTGGAGACTTTCATGAGGAATCACCCTCCAAATTTCAAAGGGAGGTATGACCCCGATGGAGCCCAGACGTGGCTTAAGGAGATTGAGAGGATTTTCCGGGTGATGTAGTGCACCGAAGTTCAGCAAGTGCGCTTTGGTACACATCAGCTGTCCGAGGAAGCCGATGATTGGTGGGTTAGCTTGTTACCTAGCCTTGAGCAAGATGGAGCTGTTGTGACTTGGGCTGTGTTCAGGAGAGAGTTCCTGAGGAGATACTTTCCGGAAGATGTTCGCGGGAAGAAAGAGATCGAGTTCCTTGAGCTGAAGCAAGGAAATATGTCAGTGACTGAGTATGCTGCCAAGTTTGTGGAGTTGGCCAAGTTCTACCCGCACTATGCTGCCGAGACTGGTGAGTTTTCGAAGTGTATCAAGTTCGAGAACGGTTTGAGGCCCGACATTAAGAGGGCGATTGGGTACCAACAGATTCGAGTTTTTCCGGATTTGGTTAATAGCTGCAGAATATATGAAGACGATACCAAGGTTCACTACAAGGTAGTGAATGATAGGAAAGCTAAGGGCCAACAGAGTCGTCCTAAGCCGTACAGTGCTCCTGCTGATAAAGGGAAACAGAGGATGGTTGTTGATAGGCAGCCCAAGAAGAAGGATGCCCCTTCAGAGATTGTGTGTTTCAACTGTGGTGTGAAAGGCCACAAGAGCAATGTTTGTCCTGAAGAGATTAAGAAATGTGTCAGGTGTGGCAAGAAGGGTCATATTGTAGCTAATTGCAAGCGTAATGATATTGTGTGCTTCAATTGCAATGAAGAGGGTCATATTGGTTCCCAGTGCAAGCAGCCGAAGAGGGCGCCTACTACGGGTCGAGTTTTTGCCCTGACTGGTACTCAGACAGATAGTGAGGATCGTTTGATCAGAGGTACTTGTTATATTAATAATACTCCTTTAGTTGCTATTATTGATACTGGTGCTACGCATTGCTTTATTGCTTTAGACTGTGTTTCTGCTTTGGGTCTTGATGTGTCTGACATGAATGGAGAGATGGTTGTCGAAACTCCAGCTAAGGGTTCGGTGACTACTTCTCTCGTATGTTTGAATTGTCCTTTGTCTATGTTTGGTCACGATTTTGGGATGGATTTAGTTTGTCTACCTTTAAGCGGTATGGATGTAATTCTGGGTATGAATTGGTTAGAGTACAACCACATTCTTATCAATTGTTTTAGCAAGACGGTGCATTTCTCGTCCGCTGAAGAGGAAAGTGGTGCCGAGTTCTTATCTACTAAGCAGCTGAAGCAACTAGAACGTGATGGTATGTTGATGTTTTCGTTGATGGCTTCTTTATCTTTAGAGAATCAAGCGGTGATCGATAAACTACAAGTGGTATGCGATTTTCCTGAAGTTTTCCCAGATGAAATTCCTTATGTGCCTCCAGAGAGGGAAGTTGAATTTCCTATTGATCTTGTTCCTGGAACGAAGCCGGTGTCGATGGCACCTTATCGGATGTCTGCTTCCGAATTAGCTGAGTTGAAGAAACAGTTAGAAGATTTGCTCGAGAAGAAATTTGTTAGACCAAGTGTTTCACCTTGGGGAGCGCCAGTTTTGCTAGTAAAGAAGAAAGATGGTAGTATGAGGCTATGTATTGATTATCGATAGTTGAACAAGGTAACTATCAAGAATAGGTATCCACTTCCGAGAATTGATGATTTGATGGATCAGTTAGTGGGTGCACGTGTTTTCAGCAAGATTGATTTGAGGTCAGGTTATCACCAGATTAAAGTAAAAGATGAAGATATGCAGAAGACAGCTTTCAGAACGCGTTATGGTCACTATGAGTACAAGGTTATGCCTTTTGGAGTTACTAATGCACCTGGACTGTTTATGGAGTATATGAATCGCATCTTCCATGCATTTTTGGATCAGTTTGTGGTTGTGTTCATTGACGATATTTTGATTTACTCCGAGACTGAGGAAGAACATGCTGATCATTTGAAGATTGTCTTGCAAGTGTTGAAGGAGAAGAAACTTTATGCCAAATTGTCTAAGTGTGAGTTCTGGTTGAAGGAAGTAAGTTTTCTTGGCCATGTGATTTCTGGTGATGGTATTGCAGTGGATCCGTCTAAAATTGAAGCGGTATCGCAATGGGAGACTCCGAGATCAGTTACCGAGATTAGAAGCTTTTTGGGTTTAGCTGGTTACTATAGAAGGTTTATTGAGGGATTTTCCAAGTTAGCTCTTCCGCTAACACAGTTGACTTGTAAAGGTAGAGCTTTTGTATGGGATGTTCAATGTGAGAACAGTTTCAACGAATTGAAGAAGCGTTTGACGACTGCTCCAGTTCTGATTTTGCCGAAGTCCGATGAACCTTTTGTGGTATATTGTGATGTGTCCAAATTGGGTTTAGGAGGTGTGCTTATGCAGGAAGGTAAAGTGGTAGCTTATGCTTCAAGATAGTTGAGGATTCATGAGAAGAACTACCCGACGCATGATTTGGAATTGGCGGCTGTGGTCTTTGTATTGAAAATATGGAGACATTACTTGTATGGTGCGAGGTTTGAAGTGTTTAGTGATCACAAGAGCTTAAAGTATCTGTTCGACCAGAAGGAATTGAATATGAGGCTGAGAAGATGGCTTGAATTGTTGAAGGATTTTGACTTTGGGTTGAATTATCATCCGGGTAAAGCTAATGTGGTAGCAGATGCCTTGAGTAGGAAGACCTTGCATATGTCAGCTATGATGGTTAGAGAGTTCGAATTACTTGAACAGTTTAGAGATTTGAGTCTAGTCTGTGAAAGGACACCTCAGAGTGTAAAGCTGGGGATGCTGAAGATTGATAGTGACTTCTTGATGAGTATCAAAGAGGCACAGAAAGAAGATGTTAAGTTGGTGGACTTATTAGTTGCTAGTAATCAGACCGAAGATAGTGATTTTCAAGTCGATGATCAAGGAGTGTTGAGATTTCGAGGTAGGATTTGCATTCCCGACAATGAAGAAATTAAGAAGATGATTCTTGAAGAGAGTCATAGAAGTAGCTTGAGTATTCATCCGGGAGCTACGAAGATGTATCATGATTTGAAGAAGTTGTTTTGGTGGTCTGGATTGAAGCGAGATGTGGCACAGTTTGTGTATTCCTGTTTAGTTTGTCAGAAGTCAAAGATTGAGCATCAGAAACCGGTTGGCATGATGGTATCCTTAGATGTGCCAGAGTGGAAATGGGATAGTATATCCATGGATTTTGTGACGAGTTTGCCGAATACTCCTAGAGGGAACGACACAATTTGGGTTATTGTTGATAGATTGACGAAGTCGGCTCATTTTCTACCGATTAATATTGGTTTTCCTGTTGCCCAGTTGGCAGAGATTTATATCAAGGAGATTGTGAGGTTGCATGGTGTTCCTTCGAGCATTGTATCCGATAGAGATCCAAGATTTACTTCTAGATTTTGGAAAAGTTTGCAAGAGGCCTTAGGTTATAAGTTGAGGTTGAGTTCGGCGTATCACCCGCAGACAGATGGTCAGTCGGAGAGGACAATTCAGTCGCTAGAGGATTTGTTGAGGGTTTGTGTTCTTGAGCAAGGAGGAACTTGGGATAGTCATCTTCCGTTAATCGAGTTTACATACAATAATAGTTATCATTCTAGTATTGGAATGGCACCTTTTGAGGCTTTGTATGGTCGAAGGTGCAGAACTCCGTTGTGTTGGTTTGAGTCAGGTGAAAGAGTGGTCTTAGGACCGAAAATTGTTCAGCAAACTACTGAGAAAGTTAAGATGATTCAAGAGAAGATGAAAGCGTTGCAGAGTCGACAAAAGAGTTACCATGATAAGCGAAGGAAAGATCTTGAGTTTCAGGAAGGAGACCACGTCTTTTTGAGAGTCACTCCTGTGACTAGTGTTGGACGTGCTTTGAAGTCAAAGAAGTTGACTCCGAGATTTATTGGTCCGTATCAGATATCAGAAAGAGTTGGGACGGTGGCGTACCGTAACTTTTTTGCATAATTAAATAACAATTAGCACGTAGTCACATAATCAATCATCATCAATAGTGCATCATTTAGACACGACAATGCAACAATGCTCTTAGACTCCTTATATGCATGTGGTACCAAACTTCATCATAAGTATTAATATACTTTTAAACGTGCGGAGGACAAAGCTCCTAATAAACGTGCGGAGGACAAAGCTCCTATCATGGTGAGGACTAAGCTCAATGTATGCTAATGCATGGACTCAAATCAAATCAACAACTTATCTTAATCACTTCATCAATATGCATCCAAGAAATTGGAGCGAAACAATAACTTATCATCGTATATATATATATATCACACGTTTTCAGTTTAATAACATCAGCAGCATAATTCAAATAACAAGAGCAGAATGATATCATTATATCAATTACAATTCAAGGCAACATAAACTTTGTCATATTTGTATAAGGTATAATACATTAATCCTCGCTCAATCATCATGAATAAATCCTAATCAGTTATATAGATTACTCTCAACATTGCCATTAGGTCTCAGTAACCCTTAGGGGTCTACTCTTAACAAGCTTACAACACAGATCACATAACACTCAAACACTCCATTCAGGTAGTGCTCGCGAGGCGAGAGCATAAGCTCGCCATGGCGAGTAAGGTTAAATCCTACCCCCTACTGTCCTGGGTCCAATCCTGTCCTACATCCATTTTTATTCCTTACTAGGTATGTGCAGGCATCCCAAGCACTCAAGTCCAACTAAAAGGTCAAAAGCAAAAGCTAACCAGCCCTCTGCCCTAACTCGCTATGGCGAGTAAAATCTTGCTCGCTGTAGCGAGCTGCCAAAACAACTCGCGAGGCGAGGGGAAGTGCTCGCCGTGGCGAGCGATGAAGATCATCACTCGCGAGGCGAGGATCACTGCTCACCGTGGCGAGCGATGAATGTCGCCGCGTGCAGACTTGCTATTTTCACGAAAATCCTACAATTGTCATGGTTAAAAGCCTAATACTGATTCCTGGGTTTGTCCTAAACGTAATCTGAGGTCTAGGAACACTTTCTACATCAATATAACCTATTCCAACCGTTAAATCATCACTTTCTAAGGATTTGACCTAGTTTTCTCACTTTCCAATTCAACCCTAATTCATGCTAATTAATCATCAGAATCATGCCAATCGATATTACAGAATTATTAGTCCCACCCTTACCTGGAATTGATGAAATCGCAGCCCTCTCCTTCTCTTCTCTTCTCACGCGTGCGTTTTCCTTCTTTTTCCCAAAAGTCTGAAAGCGTTACTGATTCTAAACCTAATTTCCTTATTTATACTCCCAACAAATCTTATCTTATTTACTCTTTCTCCCACATAACTCTCTAAAATCCAAAACTAATCCACAACTAAATATTTTATTTTCTTTTCAAATCTTATTTTATTTAACAATAAAATAAGTCTCTTAACCTTATCAAATCCACATAAATCATACCTTATCTCATAAATCAACTTAAATTATCAAAACATACCAAAATCACACATATATTATATAAATATAATATAATCACCTAAACTCGATTTAAATAAATAATAAAACGAAAGTGGGCGTTACAACTCTCCCCCACTTAAAAGATTTTCGTCCTCGAAAATTACCTCAAGCAAATAACTCTGGATAAGACTCCAGCATCTTACTCTCGAGCTCCCAAGTCAAGCTTTCACCAGTCGCTCCCGACCAAACGATTCTAACGAGAGGTATATCCTTGCGGTGGTAGTCCAACTCGGTACGCCACCGTTCCAACCCTTTCCGATATCTGATACGGACCAATAAATTTCGGAGTCAACTTCTTTGACTTCAAAGCACGTCCAACACCAGTCATAGGAGTGACCCTCAAAAACACGTGGTCTCCCTCCTGAAACTCAAGATCTTTCCTCCGCTTATCATGGTAACTCTTTTGTCGACTCTGCGACGCTTTCATCTTCTCTTGAATCATTTTAACTTTCTCAGTGGTTTGCTGAACAATTTCCGGTCCTAAGACCACTCTTTCACCTGACTCAAACCAACACAACGGAGTTCTGCACCTCCGACCATACAAAACCTCAAAAGGTGCCATTCCAATACTAGAATGATAACTATTATTGTATGTGAACTCGATTAACGGAAGATGACTATCCCAAGTTCCTCCTTGCTCAAGAACACAAACTCTCAACAAATCCTCTAGCGATTGTATTGTCCTTTCCGACTGACCATCTGTCTGCGGATGATACGCCGAACTCAATCTCAACTTAGAACCCAAGGCCTCTTGCAAACTTTTCCAAAATCTAGAAGTAAATCTTGGATCTCTATCTGATACAATGCTCGAAGGAACACCATGCAATCTCACAATCTCCTTGATATAAATCTCTGCCAACTGGGCAACAGGAAAACTAATATTAATCGGTAGAAAATGAGCCGACTTCGTCAATCTGTCAACTATCACCCAAATGGCGTCATTCCCTCTTGGAGTATTCGGCAAACTAGTCACAAAATCCATGGATATACTATCCCATTTCCACTCTGGCACATCTAAAGATACCATCATGCCAGCCGGTTTCTGATGCTCAAACTTCGACTTCTGACACACTAAACAAGAATACACAAACTGTGCCACATCTCGCTTCAATCCAGACCACCAAAACAACTTCTTCAAATCATGATACATCTTCGTAGCTCCCGGATGAATACTCAAGCTACTTCTGTGACTCTATTCAAGAATCATCTTCTTAATCTCTTCATTGTCAGGAATGCAAATCCTACCTTGGAATCTCAACACTCCTTGGTCATCGACTTGAAAATCACTATCTTCAGTCTGATTACCAGCAACTAATAAGTCCACGAATTTGACATCTTCTTTCTGCGCCTCTCTTATACTCATCAAGAAGTCACTATCAATCTTCAGCATTCCCAGCTTCACACTCTGAGATGTCCTTTCACAGACCAAACTCAAATCTCTAAATTGCTCAAGTAATTCGAACTCCTTGACCATCATAGCAGACATATGCAAAGTCTTCCTACTCAAGGCATCTGCTACCACATTTGCTTTACCCGGATGATAATTCAACCCAAAATCAAAGTCCTTCAATAGTTCTAGCCATCTCCTCTGCCTCATATTCAATTCCTTCTGATCGAAAAGGTACTTCAAGCTCTTGTGATCACTGAACACTTCAAACCTCGCGCCATACAAGTAATGTCTCCACATCTTCAATACAAAAACCACAGCCGCTAATTCCAAATCATGCGTCGGGTAATTCTTCTCATGAATCCTCAACTGTCTTGAAGCATAAGCTACCACTTTACCTTCTTGCATAAGCACACCTCCCAAACCCAAATTAGACGCATCACAATACACTACAAAAGGCGCATCAGACTTTGGCAAAATCAAAACTGGAGCGGTCGTCAAACGCTTCTTCAACTCGTTGAAACTGTTCTCACAATGCACATCCCAAACAAACGCTTTACCCTTACAAGTCAACTGGGTCAACGGGAGAGCTAACTTGGAGAATCCTTCAATAAACCTTCTGTAGTAACCAGCTAAACCCAAAAAGCTCCTAATCTCGGTAACTGACTTCGGAGTTTCCCATTGCGATACGGCTTCTGTAACACCCCGTTTCCCCAAAACAACATAATAATATTAAAACAATCAGAGTTCAACAATAACGGGCATGTCACACTACTTTTCAAAATTATTTAAATAGAAAATAGAACTATTTAAAATACCAACAAAATCTCATTCTTATAAAAATCTGCAGCGGAAATATTTCTTTTAAAATCATCATCATTCAACTTCAACAGAATTCTTGGCACAAAGGCCTCAACAACAAAATATTATTCTTCAACTTAAAATCCAACAACATGTTCAAAATTCGATACATAAAGGAATGAAAGAAACAAAACAACATTTTCCCCATCCCGTTACGTATCAGAGCCCTATGACACTTGAGCCAACATCCTACTAGCCTTGGAAATCTGCACTCGTCCACAAGGCGACAATTCCAACAGAAGGGGTGAGATACACATTCAATAATAATAATATATAATCAATCAAGTTAATGAAAACAACAACAATTCAATGACAAGCATCATCAGGTTCACATATATATACATATATATATATATATATATATATATATATATATATATATATATATATATATATACACCAACAACAGAATCATCAATCAACAAAACATCATATAGTCATAGCAAAATAGGCATCATCTAACATCATAATTATCGTCCTAAATCACCTTATACATCATCAAGCACACCATTCACGAAACACGTTAAACGTCAATCAAGAATATCGTCACGAAATATCATCAAGAGCTTCAAGGAACTTCATCACGAAGATACCATCAAGAACATCAAAGAACAATCATCATCACAAATGCATCACAAACCATCATAAATCATCGTCTTAACAACCATCTCAAACATCACATCATCATCACAAATCATCGTCACGACATCTCATAAGACACGACTCAACAAATGCAACTCTACGTCTTAGACATCATGCATGTGGTACCATCAGGGCATAAGCCCCCATCGCTAAAGGTCAAATAGGACCTGTCAGGCATTGAGCCCCCATCGCTAAAGGTCATAAAAGAACCTGTCAGGCATTAAGCCCCCATCGCTGACTATGCTATGCAACGACACGACTCAAATGCAACGACACGAGTAAAGACTCAACAATGCACATCTTTAGATGACTCGACAAATACACATCTTTAAATAGCATCATCGTCAAATATCACATATTTAAATATGACATCTTTATATAGCACATATTTAAGTCACACATCTACAAACAACACATCTTGATATAACACATATTTAAATCACACATCTCCGGAAAGCACATATACATTAATCAACTACATTCATATCAAAGTCCAACACATCCTTCAACAAGCAAATCAAGTTTGATCAATAAAACATAAGCCAAATACTCATAAAACACTCCGACTAAATCCCTAATACTTAAGTTTGAAGTTGGGAAACCAACCATAAGTTTTGGACTAACTTGGGATTAGTTAAGCTAAGTTTTCTAAAAAATTTCTGAAGACCTACTTGGACTATTTTCATCATAATTCAAAATCTACAAATCCTCTTCGAGTCAAACCAGTGCCATTAGAAAGCTAACTTAATTATCTACAACTTTTATGTTTACACCTAAAGTCAATTATGTACCAATCAATACCAGTTTTCATTTCAAATTCGGACAAAGTTGTGCTGAAATTCATAAAAATTCACTGTGACCTACGTTCAGTAATTTGACCATAACTCAAGTTCTATAAATTATTTTGACGTCAGACCAACGGCATTAGAAATCTAACATTCATACCTACAACTTTCGTGTTTACACCGAAAGCTAGTTCGAAACAGAAACTGATGCAAAAGACGCAACAACATGAAACAGGGTATGCTGTCAAAGGTAGCTCTCGGGAAAACTCTATTTTTCACTCAAAAACCCAAATTTCATCTACCCAAATCCCAAATTTGATAGAGAACAATGTTTACAGGTTCTACATACAACATAACAATCAAAACAACACAGAAACATGCATTAAACAACACAATTCATCACATCATATCAATTATCATAAACTTTCTAAACCCTAAACCTAGAACACAATTTCATCAACAATCAAAATTATATATACATATTATTGAAGGAATCTCACCCTTACCTTAATTCAGCAAGCAAAAACTCTACAGCAATTGATTCCCTCTTCTCTTAGCCTCTTCTAGGGTTCTCTTCTTTCTCTCCAAAAACTCTCTTTTCTAAAGTTTTGTACGTGAAAAATGAAACAACTTTTGTTTTTCTGTAAACTAAAACCTCTCCTTTCTCTTTCTATTTTTCCTTAACCTCCCACTTATTTCACTTAACTCCCTCCTTAATTTCTATTAATTCTCATTAAACCCCATAATTTCAAGTAAATAATAATCTTACTTATTTTTATTAAACAATAAAAATAATCATATATTCACATAATCACGTAAATACTATATAATAAAATAGTAACACCCCACATATTCACATAAATCATTAAAAAATCATATAAAAGATTTTAAAATCAACCAACGATAATTAAAATAAAACTAGGGCGTTACAGCTTCAATCTTAGACGGGTCTACTGCAATACCATCACCAGAGATAACATGACCAAGAAAACTCACTTCTTTCAACCAGAACTCACACTTAGACAATTTGGCATAAAGCTTCTTTTCTTTCAACACTTGCAAGACAATCTTCAGATGTTCAGCATGCTCTTCCTTAGTCTTGGAGTAAATCAAAATATCATCGATAAACACAACTACAAACTGATCCAAAAATGCATGGAAGATGCGATTCATATACTCCATAAACACTCCAGGTGCATTAGTAACTCCAAAAGGCATAACCTTGTACTCATAATGGCCATAACGTGTTCTGAAGGCTGTCTTCTGCATATCTTCATCCTTTACTTTAATCTGGTGATAACCTGACCTCAAATCAATCTTGCTGAAAACACGTGCACCCACTAACTGATCCATCAAATCATCAATCCTCAGAAGTGGATACCTATTCTTGATAGTTACCTTGTTCAACTACCGATAATCAATACATAGCCTCATACTACCATCTTTCTTCTTTACTAGCAACACTGGCGCTCCCCAAGGTGAAACACTTGGTCTAACAAACTTCTTTTCGAGCAAATCTTCCAACTGTTTCTTCAACTCAGCTAGTTCTGAAGCAGACATACGATAAGGTGCCATCGACACCGGCTTAGTTCCAGGAACAAGATCAATAGAAAACTCGACTTCCCTCTCTGGAGGCACATCAGGAATTTCATCTGGGAAAACTTCAGGAAAGTCGCATACCACTTGTAATTTATCGATCACTGCTTGATTCTCTAAAGATAAGGAAGCCATCAACGAAAACATCAACATGCCATCACGTTCTAGTTGCTTCAGCTGTTTAGTAGATAAGAACTCAGCACCACTTTCCTCTTCGGCGGACGACAAATGCACCGTCTTGCGAAAACAATTAATAAGGACGTGGTTGTACTCTAACCAATTCATACCCAGAATTACATCCATACCGCTTAAAGGTAGACAAACTAGATCCATCTCAAAATCCCGACCAAACATAGACAAAGGACAACTCAAGCATACGAGAGAAGTAGTCACCGAACCCTTAGCTGGAGTTTCGACAACCATCTCTCCATTCATATCAGACATAGCAAGACTCAAAGCAGAAACACAGTCTAAAGCAATAAAGCAATGTGTAGCACCAGTATCAATAATAGCAACTAAAGGAGTATTATTAATATAGCAAGTACCTCTGATCAAACGATCATCACTGTCTTTCTGAGTACCAGTCAGGGCAAAAACTCGACCCGTAGTAGGCGCACTCTTCGGCTGTTTGCACTGGGAACCAATATGACTCTCTTCGTTGCAATTGAAACACACGATATCATTACGCTTGCAATCAGCTACTAAATGACCCTTCTTGCCACACCGGACACACTTCTTGATCTCTTCTGGACAAGCATTGCTCTTGTGGCCTTTCACACCACAGTTGAAACACACGATCTCAGCAGGGGTACCCTTCTTCGTAGTCTGCCTATCAACGACCATCCTCTGTTTCCCTTTATCAGCGGGAGGACTGTATGGCTTAGGACGACTCTGCTGGCCCTTGGCTTTCCTCTCATTCACTACCTTGTAGTGAGCCTTTGTATCTTCCTCATATATCCAGCAGCTGTTCACCAAATCCGGAAAAACTCTGATCTGCTGGTACCCAATCGCCCTCTTAATGTCGGGCCTCAAACCGTTCTCGAACTTGATGCACTTCGAAAACTCAGCAGTCTCAGCAGCATAGTGCGGGTAGAACTTTGCCAACTCCACAAACTTGGCAGCATACTCAGTTACTGACATATTTCCTTGCTTCAGCTCAAGGAATTCGATCTCTTTCTTTCCGCGAACATCTTCCGGAAAGTATCTCCTCAGAAACTCTCTTCTGAACACGGCCCAAGTCACAACAGCCCCATCTTGCTCAAGGCTGGGTAACAGGCTGACCCACCAATCATCAGCTTCCTTTGACAGCTGATGTGTACCAAAGTGCACCTGCTGGACTTCGGTGCACTGCATCACTCTGAAAATCCTTTCTATCTCCTTAAGCCACGTCTGGGCTCCATCGGGGTCATACCTTCCCTTGAAAGTTGGAGGATGATTCCTCATGAAGGTCTCCAACATCCTAGTCTCAGCATTCACGCCAACATTTGCATTAGGTTGTTGTCCCACAGCTTGGGCAACGGCTTGAAGAGCAGCAGCTAACGCGGTATCGTTCCTCCCAGCCATTCTGATATTCTACAACAAGCAGTAGCAGCAACATAAGATTTAGTAATACAAATATTACTAAGACTCAACAAGACTCTCTAATTGGCCGGACAGACCGACTTGCTCTGATACCAATTGTAACACCCCGTTTTCCCGACATAAAAATTTCATAAAAACATTTATCAGAGTATACAAACATAACAACGGGATATCACATATAACGTAATTCAAAACAGTTAAATTATAATTTAACTAAATAACCTTAAACATGGCAGCGGAAAAATACTTATAAATCATAAACGTCTGGCACGCAGGCCCCATAAAATATCTCAATAAATTAGTTCCATTATCAGCAAAGGACATAAAGATACACGTAAAGAATGAAGCATGCTTATAAAACAACCCCATCCCGTTACGTATCAGAGCGACCTAGATGACACAGTGGGATAAGGCCACTCACGAAGCAACAGCAACTACGCACGATCACCTGCACTTGCCCACAAGGCGGCAATTCCAGCAGAAGGGGTGAGATTTCATAACAAAATAATATCAATCAACATAATTTAGAATAATAATTAACATCAAAACATTCTTAACATTTTTGCATAATTAAATAACAATTAGCACGTAGTCACATAATCAATCATCATCAATAGTGCATCATTTAGACACGACAATGCAACAATGCTCTTAGACTCCTTATATGCATGTGGTACCAAACTTCATCATAAGTATTAATATACTTTTAAACGTGCGGAGGACAAAGCTCCTAATAAACGTGCGGAGGACAAAGCTCCTATCATGGTGAGGACTAAGCTCAATGTATGCTAATGCATGGACTCAAATCAAATCAACAACTTATCTTAATCACTTCATCAATATGCATCCAAGAAATTGGAGCTAAACAATAACTTATCATTGTATATATATATATCACACGTTTTCAGTTTAATAACATCAGCAGCATAATTCAAATAACAAGAGCAGAATGATATCATTATATCAATTACAATTCAAGGCAACATAAACTTTGTCATATTTGTATAAGGTATAATACATTAATCCTCGCTCAATCATCATGAATAAATCCTAATCAGTTATATAGATTACTCTCAACATTGCCATTAGGTCTCAGTAACCCTTAGGGGTCTACTCTTAACAAGCTTACAACACAGATCACATAACACTCAAACACTCCATTCTGGTAGTGCTCGCGAGGCGAGAGCATAAGCTCGCCATGGCGAGTAAGGTTAAATCCTACCCCCTACTGTCCTGGGTCCAATCCTGTCCTACATCCATTTTTATTCCTTACTAGGTATGTGCAGGCATCCCAAGCACTCAAGTCCAACTAAAAGGTCAAAAGCAAAAGCTAACCAGCCCTCTGCCCTAACTCGCTATGGCGAGTAAAATCTTGCTCGCTGTAGCGAGCTGCCAAAACAACTCGCGAGGCGAGGGGAAGTGCTCGCCGTGGCGAGCGATGAAGATCATCACTCGCGAGGCGAGGATCACTGCTCGCCGTGGCGAGCGATGAATGTCACCGCGGGCAGACTTGCTATTTTCACGAAAATCCTACAATTCTCTTGGTTAAAAGCCTAATACTGATTCCTGGGTTTGTCCTAAACGTAATCTGAGGTCTAGGAACACTTTCTACATCAATATAACCTATTCTAACCGTTAAATCATCACTTTCTAAGGATTTGACCTAGTTTTCTCACTTTCCAATTCAACCCTAATTCATGCTAATTAATCATCAGAATCATGCCAATCGATATTACAGAATTATTAGTCCCACCCTTACCTGGAATTGATGAAATCGCAGCCCTCTCCTTCTCTTCTCTTCTCACGCGTGCGTTTTCCTTCTTTTTCCCAAAAGTCTGAAAGCGTTACTGATTCTAAACCTAATTTCCTTATTTATACTCCCAACAAATCTTATCTTATTTACTCTTTCTCCCACATAACTCTCTAAAATCCAAAACTAACCCACAACTAAATATTTTATTTTCTTTTCAAATCTTATTTTATTTAACAATAAAATAAGTCTCTTAACCTTATCAAATCCACATAAATCATACCTTATCTCATAAATCAACTTAAATTATCAAAACATACCAAAATCACACATATATTATATAAATATAATATAATCACCTAAACTCGATTTAAATAAATAATAAAACGAAAGTGGGCGTTACAATTTTGGTGGTCTGGATTGAAGCGAGATGTGGCACAGTTTTTGTATTCCTGTTTAGTTTGTCAGAAGTCAAAGATTGAGCATCAGAAACCGGCTGGCATGATGGTATCCTTAGATGTGCCAGAGTGGAAATGGGATAGTATATCCATGGATTTTGTGACGAGTTTGCCGAATACTCCTAGAGGGAACGACACAATTTGGGTTATTGTTGATAGATTGACGAAGTCGGCTCATTTTCTACCGATTAATATTGGTTTTCCTATTGCCCAGTTGGCAGAGATTTATATCAAAGAGATTGTGAGGTTGCATGGTGTTCCTTCGAGCATTGTATCCGATAGAGATCCAAGATTTACTTCTAGATTTTGGAAAAGTTTGCAAGAGGCCTTAGGTTATAAGTTGAGGTTGAGTTCGGCGTATCACCCGCAGACAGATGGTCAGTCGGAGAGGACAATTCAGTCGCTAGAGGATTTGTTGAGGGTTTGTGTTCTTGAGCAAGGAGGAACTTGGGATAGTCATCTTCCGTTAATCGAGTTTTCATACAATAATAGTTATCATTCTAGTATTGGAATGGCACCTTTTGAGGCTTTGTATGGTCGAAGGTGCAGAACTCCGTTGTGTTGGTTTGAGTCAGGTGAAAGAGTGGTCTTAGGACCGGAAATTGTTCAGCAAACTACTGAGAAAGTTAAGATGATTCAAGAGAAGATGAAAGCGTCGCAGAGTCGACAAAAGAGTTACCATGATAAGGGAAGGAAAGATCTTGAGTTTCAGGAAGGAGACCACGTGTTTTTGAGAGTCACTCCTGTGACTAGTGTTGGACGTGCTTTGAAGTCAAAGAAGTTGACTCCGAGATTTATTGGTCCGTATCAGATATCGAAAAGAGTTGGGACGGTGGCGTACCGTGTTGGACTACCACCGCATCTGTCGAATTTGCATGATGTTTTTCACGTGTCGCAACTCCGAGACTTATCATTATGCATCCAAATTCTTGGATGCATAATGATAAGATGATTAAGGTGTTTTGTTGATTAGAGTCCATGCATTAGCATTCATTGAGCTTAGTCCTCACCATGATAGGAGCTTTGTCCTCCGCACGATTAATAGGAGCTTTGTCCTCCGCACGTTTTAAAGTATATTAATACTTATGATGAAGTTTGGTACCAAATGCATATAAGGAGTCTAAGAGCATTGTCGCATTGTCATGTCTAAGATGTTGTGTTATTGATGATGATTGAATATGTGATTACGTGATAACTGTTTATCATTTAAGTGAAGTTGATTAAGAATGTTATGATGTTAATTATGATTTGAATTATATTGATTAATATTATTTAACTATTTTCGGACTATGTTATATGTGATATCCCGTTGTTTGATGTGTACTCTGATAAATGTATTAAGAAATTTTTATGTTGGGAAAACGGGGTGTTATAGACGCCATCAAGGAAAATATCATAACTGCATCGCGTTCTAACTTCTTCAACTGTTTAGTAGATAAGAATTCTGCTCCACTCTCTTCTTCGGGAGAAGAAAAATGCACCGTCTTGCTAAAACAATTAATAAGGACATGATTGTATTCTAACCAATTCATCCCCAAAATTACATCCATTCCGATCAACGTTAGACACACTAAATCAATCTCAAAATCACGACCAAACATAGACACAGGACATCTCAAACACACCAGGGAAGTAGTCACCGAACCCTTAGCTGGAGTTTCGACAACCATCTCCCCATTCATATCAGACACAGCAAGATTCAACTTAGCAGCACAATCAAGAGCAATAAAACAATGCGTAGCACCAGTATCAATAATAGCAACTAAAGGTATATTATCAACATAACAAGTACCTCTGATCAAACGATCCTCGTTCTCCGTCTGAGTACCAGTCAACGCAAAAACTCTTCCAGTAGACTGAGCCTTCTTAGGCTGCTTGCATTGGGAACCAATGTGACCTTCCTCATTACAATTAAAGCATACAATATCATCATGTTTGCAGTCAGCAGAAGTATGACCTTTCTTGCCGCAACGGAAACACCGTTTTACCTCTCCAGGACAAGCATTACTCTTATGGCCTTTCACACCACAAGTATAGCAGACAATCTCAGCAGGAGCATCTTTCTTAATAGGTCTCCTCTCATCATTAACTCTTTGTTTACCCTTATCAGCAGGGGCACTGTAAGGCTTAGGACGACTCTGTTGACCTTTACCTTTTCTCTCATTAACAATCTTGTAATGAGCCTTGGTATCCTCCTCATAGATTCTGCAACTACTCACCAGCTCGGAAAAATTTATGATCTTCTGGTAACCAATTGCTCTCTTGATATCAGCACGTAGTCCATTCTCAAACTTGATACACTTCGAAAATTCAGCAGTCTCAGGAGTATAGTGCGGATAAAATTTAGCCAACTCCACAAACTTTGCAGCGTATTCAGTCACCGACATGTTCCCTTGCTTAAGCTCCAGGAACTCAATCTCTTTCTTTCCATGAACATCTTCTGGAAAGTATCTATCAAGGAATTCCCTCTTGAATACAGCCCACGTAACCTCAGCACCGTCTTGTTCCATAATAGGTAGAAGACTAATCCACCAATCATCAGCCTCCTCAGCTAGCATGTGCGTACCAAAACGCACCTTCTGCACTTATGTGCACTGCATCACCCGGAACACTCTCTCTATCTCCTTGAGCCATGTCTGAGCTCCATCAGGATCATATCTCCCTTTGAAGGTAGGAGGATGATTTCTCAAGAAGGTCTCCAGCATACGGACCTCAGCGTTCGCACCAGCATTCGCATTCGGCTGCTGTCCTACAGCTTGGGCAACAGCTTCCAAAGCAGCAGCAATTGCAGCATCGTTTCTTCCAGCCATCTTAGGTCTCTACAAAACACAAAACAATCAGTATGACGTATAACAATACATCAACTGATACTCGACACAACAAGACTCTTCTACTTGGCCGGACGGACCGACTTGCTCTGACACCAATTGTAACACCCCGATTTCCCAGCATAAAAATTTCTTTAAAATAAATAATCAGAGTGAACACATAACGGAGCGTCACATTCTTTTAAACATCTCAAGTAATGGATAAATAATAATTTATTCCTTCAGGGAAAATAGTCATTTAAAAATATTCAAACATTGCAGCGGAAATCATTAAAATCATCACAAAAGTTTCTGGCACGCAGGCCTCATCAACATCTCAGAAAATTCTCAACATAATCATAATCATGAAAGTCAAAATAAAAGAATACGCAAGGAACAGAGAAAACATAATCAAAGGTTCCCCATCCCGTTACGTATGAGAGCACCTAGACACAACCGAGGAATGCCTCACACGACTGCACCTAATCTTTGTTACCTGCACTTGCCCACAAGGCGGCAATTCCAACAGAAGGGGTGAGATTCACAATAATTATATTAAACATGTAATTCAACAATCCCAGTTAACAACAAAACATAAGCTCAACACGTTAAAATCAATGGCATTTAGCATCTACAGCATCATCATGTAAAACACATCACTTAGCATCACAACATCATCATAATATCATCGTCGTAGACATCTTAAATGACTCGACTCGACAACTTTACTTGACTATGCAACCCTAACATCTTAAATGCATGTGGTACCAAATCCAGGGCATAAGCCCTCGTCGCTTTGAGTATAAATATACTCCCAGGGCATAAGCCCTCGTCGCTAGTGAGCAGAAGCTCCAGGGCATAAGCCCTCGTCGCTAGTGAGTAAAAACTCTAGGGCATAAGCCCTCATCTCTGAATGAGTATGCATGATACTCAACACATTTTAACTTAAACAAGTTGACATGTTAGACGTCGCAAACATCACAAAACTTCATGGACTGACACATGCAACATTATTCATATGTAAACAGCAACATGGCAGCAAGCAAGTCACAAGATATAACAATATCATTACAAACATCATCTCAACATCACATACCTTCCATACATATCTATTTCATATGATTCATAAATCATTAACAACGACGTAAGGTTATCACAAGCGTCATTCATATTAAAAACAGCTTACTGTACTACCCAAGGTTCATCTCTCAAAGTCTCGTGCGAAACAGATCGCATCAACATAGGAAACATGACATTCTGTAACAACACAGGTCGATGTGGCGAGCTCAAATGCTCGCCTGGCGAGAGATTACAGGTCTCTCTCGACATGGCGGGATGATTTTCTCGCCTGGCGGGACGTTAAGGGTCCGTCGCTATGGCGAGCTATGTCTCGCCTGGCGGAGCAATGCGGGTCTGTCGCTATGGCGAGCTATGTCTCGCCTGGCGGAACTTTGTCAGAACAGACTACGGGATTACGAACTTTTTCACCCAAAATCCTATTTTTCATCATGTTAAGCCCCAAATTCGACTGAAACAACAACATTATACATATTCTAGGCTCTGTAATCAATTCCTACATCAGTTTCACAGTTTTACATCATCAATTCACTAATTCTTCATCTTTAACCTAATTCCCAATTCCTCAAAAACCACCTCTTACTCTTGTTAATTATGATTAAACGAATTACAAATTAATATAATTGAATTGCTAGGCTCACCCTTACCTTATAACAGATGAAATCGCTACTCTCCAGGTTTCTCCTTCTCTCCGCCTCTTTCTCCCTTTTTCTTCAGAAACGTACGTACTGTGTTTTTCTCTTAACCTAATTGCCTTATTTATACTCCCAACAAATCTTATCTTATTTACTCTTTCTCCCACATAACTCTCTAAAATCCCAAAATTACCTCACATCTCTATATTTATTTTATTTTCAAATCTTATTTTATTAAACAATAAAATAAGTCACTACGTCACATAAAATCACCAAAAATCACATAAAAATCATATAAATCTTATTCTCCACATCTCCTAAAATATATAAGAAATATATCTAGACTCTTCAAATAAATTAAATAATTAAATAATAAAAAAATGGGCGTTACAACCTCCAAGAATTAAATGGAAGAGTTTGGCATGTGAGGTACGTAATTAGGATGCGCAGAAACTGAAAGAACCCCGAACTTTTAAAGTAAAACTGTATTTATTTCACTGGAAAATGATTAGCTCAAAGCTCTTACAAAGATGAAAACAGAAAGTTGAAAAGATAAACCAGAGTTTTGAGAACTGCTACCAGAGCTAAGCTCCTAGACTAGAGAGAACTTCTCTCCTAAACAACTCTTATCAAACTTTCTGAATGTCTCACCTCTAGACTCCCCCCCCTCCCCCCTCTTTTATAACTGAAATTCTCTTCTTAATGACTGGCCCTCTAGGCTTCTCTCTCTTCAATAACTGCAATTCTGCCTAAATTCCAATAATTATTAGAACTGTTTGTATTCCCACAACTTCTACAGGCTTCTAGAGGTTGTGCTTGTGTGGATTGAGCCCAACAATTGGGCCAACACATGTACATGAACTCAGGGTTCTATCGATACCTCCTCCTTCAAAATTTGCCTTGTCCTCAAGGCTAGCATTAAGACCATGATTCTTCTTCAAAATTCCAAGTTCCCAAGTTATAATTTCTCTATTTCCTTCCCACCTTGTGACTTTTCCTGACTGCAAAGTGACCACAATAGCCATGTTAAGTTGTTTCTCCCTTATAATTTTCTTATCGCTAAAAAGATGACCCTGCAACTTCACCCTTTTTCCTTCCCAATAGAAACTACTTTCCTTCTCCTTCCAATCAAAGTTTACCTTGCCAAACCTGTAACACCCCGTTTTCCCAACATAAAAATTTCTTAAAACATTTATCAGAGTACACATCAAACAACGGGATATCACATATAACATAATCCAAAAATAGTTAAATAATAATTTAACCAGATAACTTCAAAACATTGCAGCGGAAATTATTTCATAAACCGTAAAACGTTTTGGCACGCAGGGCCCAATCAAAATCTCAAAGAATTAGTTTCATTATGGCAAAATAACATAAAGGTTCACGTAAAAGAATGAAGCATGCATAGCAGATAACCCCATCCCGTTACGTATCAGAGCGACCTAGACGACACAGTGAGGCAAGGCCACTCACGGAAAGTGTAACACCCCGTTTTCCCAACATAAAAATTTCGTAAATTAAATCAGAGTTTTCTCATAAACGGAGTATCACTTTCTTAAAACATCTCAAAGGAATTGAATAACAATTCATTCATCATAAAAATAGTTATTAAACTTCTCAAAACATTGCAGCGGAATCTTAAAAGTCTTGGCACGCAGGCCTCTTCATAACATTTCAAAAGTTCATCTAAAATTAGTCTTTATAAAATTATAATTGACATGCAAGGAACAGAAAAACATTTGACAAGATTCCCCATCCCGTTACATATCAGAGCACCTAAGACACAGTGAGGAATGCCTCACACGACTGCACCTAATCTTGGTTACCTGCACTTGCCCACAAGGCGGCAATTCCAACAGAAGGGGTGAGATTCACAAACAATATAATAAACAGATAATTCAACAATTAAGTTTAACAACAATTAACATATAAGCACGTCTCAAATATTTATCTCATAACATCTTAAGCAACATCAAGAATATCATCACTAAACATCTTAAACATCATCACAAAGCATCTTAGACATCATCAAAGAACATCATCACAAAACATCTTAATCATCATCAAAGAACATCATCACAAAGCATCTTAATCATCATCAAAGAACATCATCACAAAGCATCTTAGACATCATCAAAGAACATCATCACAAAGCATCTTAGACATCATCAAAGAACATCATCAAATACACTTAACAACTCATAGATATCATCATGTAATCATCATCACTAATAAATTTAAAACAACTCAATGTAATCATCATCTCACTATAATAATCAACGTCGTAAACAACATTATAACATTATAATTAGTATCATATACAACATCATAACAACATAACAATATCATAATCAGTATCTTAAACAACATAGCAACATAACAATATCATAATCAATATAGCAACATCTTAGTCAGCGTCATATAATTCACATCATAAACATCGTATAATCTTCATAGGTACTTTCTTAACAACACATGGGTAGAAAACAACTCGACAACTCATAGAGGATAATTCATCAACAACTTAACAACTCATGGATGATAATTCATCAACAACGACTTTGACTCGACAAATGCGACAATGCAACTTAGACACTTATATGCATGTGGTACCAATCGTCATCATAAGTATTAATATACTTTAATCGTGCGGAGGACAAAGCTCCTAATAATCGTGCGGAGGACAAAGCTCCTAATAATCGTGCGGAGGACAAAGCTCCTATCATGGTGAGGACAAAGCTCAATGAATGCTAATGCATGGACTCTATCAACAAGACACCTTAATCAACTTATCACTTATACATCCAATAATTTGGAGTTCATCATCAACTTATTCATACTCATGCAACTTAGTTAAATAACAATTGCAGCATAATCAAATCACATCAAGCTTAATAACAATTCATTTCAACAACATCTTGATCATTCAATAATATTTCGAGTAATGCATTTAATCATTAAATCACATTACAAACAACTTAGCGGTTCATAACAGCAACAGAAACAGCACAAGCAATTCACAATCATTATCAACAACATCAAATCATCACATTAACTTTATAAGTATAGCACATTATGCACTCATCATTCATAATTCATAAGCAATAACATTCTTCAAAAGTAATCAAGTATGATTAAATAAGACATAAGCCAAATACTCATAAAACACCTCAACTAAATCCCTAATACCTAAGTTTGAAGTTTGGATATCAACCTTAAGTCTTTGGACCAACTTGGGATTAGTTATGCTAAGTTTTCTTAAAGTTTTCTCAAGACCTACTTGGACTATTTTCATCATAACTCAAAATCTACAAATAATTTTCTAGTCACTCCAGAGCCATTAGAAAGCTAACTCAATTACCTACAACCTTCATGTTTACACCAAGACCCAGTTCGGAACAGAAACATGTGAAAAAGGCACAAGAACGTGAAACAGAGAATGCCGTTTTTTCCAAGACCTACTTGGAGTGTTTTTATCATAACTCAAGATTCACAAAACATTTTTGAGTCACTCTGAAGCCATTTAAAAGCTAACTCAATTATCTACAACTTTCGTGAAGACATCAAAAGCTAATTATGAACAGAAAAGTCCCAGTTTTTATTTTAGTTTTTCGGTTACAGAAAATCGAAAAGAGAACGAGCCTGTTGACCCCTTTGTAGTATTTTAATCATATCTAGAGTTCTAAAAGCTTAAATTGAGTCACTCCAAAGTCTAGTGAAAGCTAACATCTATATCTACAACTTTCGTGAAGACACCTAAACCCAGTTCGGAACTTAAACTTGTCAAACTGAGACAACAAGTAACGTGTTTTGCACGGCGACAGCAAAATCGCAGTTCAGTTGCGATTTCGCCTTGGGGAAACATTTTCTACTCCGTTTTCGATCCAATACCCTCAAAACATGACCTTAAACATCACCCTATGATTATCCTATCATTAGAACATTAATTATTCATTAACCTACTAGATTATCCACTCTTTTTAAGACTAGAAACTCAATTTGAAACCTAAACTAGTTTTCATTAATTCTCACCTTTCAACTTCATCTTTTAATTCATTCACCTTAACCTAGTTCTTAATTCTCTCAAAAACTCATCCTTCTCTTGTTAATCATAATTGAATTGAATTACAGTTTAATATAATGAAAGCTAGGCTCACCCTTACCTTAATTTGGTCTCCTGAATCAAGCTGCGTTCTTCTTAGCTTTTTCTTCTCTCCTTCGCGCCTCCTCTCTTTTTCTCTAGGTTTCTCCAAAAGTTATATCACATACTAAATAATTCTAACCCTAATTCTCTTATTTATATTCTCTTACTCATCTTATCTTATTTCTACTCCTTCCCTCAAATTCTCTAAAATTATGTAACAACCCATATTTAATTAAATATATTATATTATAAATCAAATAAGATAATACTAAAAATACATAAAAGCACACATCATCAAAATATATATTATATTATATCATCATATCTTATTATTTCTAAAACAAATATATTTCTACACTAGATAATATATATATATATATTTTTTTTTCTACACAAATAACAAATATATTTTCAAACCAAATAACGAATATATTTCTATAACAAATATATCTCTACATAACAAACATATTTCTATAACAAATATATCTCTACATAACAAACATATTTCTATAACAAATAACACTATATATTTTTACACAAAATAACATAGTATTTCTACACCACATAACAAATATATTTTTACACCAAATAACATAATATCTCTACACCAAATAACATATATATTACAATATAATATGCTACTAAAACACCAACATATAACACAAAAATAACACACATCACCATAAATCAAATAAATTATTTAAAAAGACTCTAAACTCAATCAAATAATTAAATAAATAAAATAGTTCAAAACGAGCGTTACAGAAAGCAACAGCACACTAAGCACGATCACCTGCACTTGCCCACAAGGCGGCAATTCCAACAGAAGGGGTGAGATTTCATAACCAAATAATATTAATCAATATAATTCAAATTATAATTAACATCATAACATTCTTAATCAACTTCACTTAAATGATAAACAGTTATCACGTAATCACATATTCAATCATCATCAATGACATAGCATCTTAGACATGACAATGCGACAATGCTCTTAGACTCCTTATATGCATGTGGTACCAAACTTCATCATAAGTATTAATATACTTTAAAACGTGCGAAGGACAAAGCTCCTATTAATCGTGCGGAGGACAAAGCTCCTATCATGGTGAGGACTAAGCTCAATGAATGCTAATGCATGGACTCTAATCAACAAAACATCTCAATCACCTTATCAACATGCATCCAAGAATTTGGAGCTAAACAACATCTTTTTCATCATATATATAGACATCATGCACTTGGTTTAATAACAACAGCAGCATAATCACATCTCAAATCAAAATGATATTATCATACCAATTACAAACAATGGGATCATAAACTTTATTCATAACTTGCATAATGCGTAATACTTAAACTAATGCTCAATTAACATTGTCCTATCTCAAACAGCTCCACAGATTGCTCTCAATATTACCATTGGGTCTCTTTAACACTTAGGGATCCTCTCTCAAAGTCTTGTGCGAAACAGATTGCATTAACATAGAAAACGTGACATTCTGTCACAGCACATCTCGCCATGGCGAGCTCAATTGCTGGCCTAGCGAGAGATTACAGGTCTCTCTCGCCATGGCGGAGGGATTTCTTGCCTGCCGAAACGTTACAGGTGCGTCGCCATGGCGAGCTAAATCTCGCCTGGCGGGATGTTTCAGGTCTGTCGCCATGGCGAGCTAAATCTCGCCTGGCGGGCGATGAAGGTATGTTCGCCATGGCGAGCTACGACTCCGCCTGGCGAAACGACGTCAGAACAGACTACGGGATTACGAACTTTTCCACCCCAAATCCTATTTTTCATCATGTTAAGCCCCAAATACGACTGAAATAACAGCATTAAACATATTCTAGGATCTGTAACCCATTCCTACATCAAATAAACCAATTCCTACCGTTCAATTCATCAATTCTAGGGATTTGACCTAGTTTTCACTTTTCCAATTCAATCCTAATTCTTGCTAATTAATCATCAGAATCATGCTAATTAACATTACCGAGTTATTAGTCTCACCCTTACCTGGTTTGAAGAAAATCGCAGCACTCTCTCCTTCTCTTCTCCTTCACGTGCGTGTTCCCCTTTTTTCCAAAAGTCTGATACGCGTTACTGACTTTCTAAACCTAACTTCCTTATTTATACTCCCAACAAATCTTATCTTATTTACTCTTTCTCCCACATAACTCTCTAAAATCCAAAACTAACCCACAACTAAATATTTTATTTTATTTTCAAATCTTATTTTATTTAGCAATAAAATAAGTCCCTTAATCTTATCAAAATCCACAAAACTCATAACTTATCACAAAAATTAACTAAATCATCCAAAATTACCAAAACATACCAAAATCACACATATATTATATAAATATAATATAATCGCCTAAACTCGATTTAAATAAATAATTAAACGAAAGTGGACGTTACAACTCTCCCCCACTTAAAAGATTTTCGTCCTCGAAAATTTTCCTCAAGCGAACAACTCTGGATAAGACTCCAGCATCTTACTCTCAAGCTCCCACGTCAAGCTTTCACCAGTCGCTCCCGTCCAAACGACTCTAACGAGAGGTATCTCTTTGCCGCTCAACGTTTTCACTTTCCGATCATCAATCCTTACCGGTAAAGTCTCCACCGTAAGGTTGTCTCTAACTTGCACATCATCACTCTAGATCACATGAGATGGATCCGGAACATACTTCCGAAGCTGCGACACGTGGAAAACATCATGCAAGTTCGAAAGATGCGGTGGTAATCCAACTCGATACGCCACCGTTCCAACTTTTTCCGATATCTGATACGGACCAATAAATCTCGGAGTCAACTTCTTTGACTTCAAAGCACGTCCAACACCAGTCACAGGGGTGACTCTCAAAAACACGTGGTCTCCTTCCTGAAACTCAAGATCTTTCCTTCGCTTATCATGGTAACTCTTTTGTCGACTCTGCGACACTTTCATCTTCTCTTGAATCATCTTAACTTTCTTAGTAGTTTGCTGAACAATTTTCGGTCCTAAGACCACTCTTTCACCTGACTCAAACCAACACAACGGAGTTCTGCACCTTCGACCATACAAAGCCTCAAAAGGTGCCATTCCAATACTAGAATGATAACTATTATTGTATGTAAACTCGATTAACGGAAGATGACTATCCCAAGTTCCTCCTTGCTCAAGAACACAAACCCTCAACAAATCCTCTAGCGACTGAATTGTCCTCTCCGATTGACCATCCGTCTGCGGATGATACGCCGAACTCAATCTCAGCTTAGAACCCAAGGCCACTTGCAAACTTTTCCAAAATCTAGAAGTAAATCTTGGATCTCTATCGGATACAATGCTCGAAGGAACACCATGCAACTTCACAATCTCCTTGATATAAATCTCTGCCAACTGGGCAACAGGGAAACTAATATTAATCGGTAGAAAATGAGCCGACTTCGTCAATCTATCAACAATAACCCAAATTGCGTCGTTCCCTCTAGGAGTATTCGGCAAACTCGTCACAAAATCCATGGATATACTATCCCATTTCCACTCTAGCACATCTAAAGATACCATCATGCCAGCCGGTTTCTGATGCTCAATCTTTGACTTCTGACAAACTAAACAGGAATACACAAACTGTGCCACATCTCGCTTTAATCCAGACCACCAAAACAACTTCTTCAAATCATGATACATCTTCGTAGCTCCCGGATGAATACTCAAGCTACTTCTATGACTCTCTTCAAGAATCATCTTCTTAATCTCTTCATTGTCAGGAATGCAAATCCTACCTCGGAATCTCAACACTCCTTGATCATCGACTTGAAAATCACTATCTTCAGTCTGATTACTAGCAACTAAGAAGTCCACAAACTTAACATCTTCTTTCTGCGCCTCTTTGATACTCGTCACGAAGTCACTATCAGTCCTCAACATTCCCAGCTTAACACTCTAAGGTGTCCGTTCGCACACTAGACTCAAATCTCTAAACTGTTCAAGTAATTCGAACTCTCTAACCATCAAAGCTGACATATGCAAGGTCTTCCTACTCAAGGCATCTGCTACCACATTAGCTTTACCCGGATGATAATTCAACCCAAAGTCAAAATCCTTCAACAATTCAAGCCATCTTCTCTGCCACATATTCAATTCCTTATGGTCGAACAGATACTTTAAGCTCTTGTGATCACTAAACACTTCAAACCTCGAACCATACAAGTAATGTCTCCACATTTTCAATACAAAGACCACAACCGCTAATTCTAAATCATGCGTCGGGTAATTCTTCTCATGAATTCTCAACTGTCTTGAAGCATAAGCTACCACTTTGCCTTCTTGCATAAGTACACCTCCTAAACCCAACTTGGACGCATCACAATACACTACAAAAGGCTCATCAGACTTTGGCAGAATCAAAACTAGAGCAGTCGTCAAACGCTTCTTCAACTCGTTGAAACTGTTCTCACAATGAACATCCCATACAAAAGCTTTACCTTTACAAGTCAACTGTGTTAGCGGAAAAGCTAACTTGGAAAATCCCTCAATAAACCTTCTATAGTAACGAGCTAAACCCAAGAAGCTTCTAATCTCAGTAACTGACTTCGGAGTCTCCCATTGCGATACGGCCTCAATTTTAGACGGATCCACTGCAATACCATCACCAGAAATAACATGGCCCAGAAAACTTACTTCCTTCAACCAGAACTCACACTTAGACAATTTAGCATAAAGTTTCTTCTCTTTCAACACTTGCAGGACAATCTTTAAATGATCAGCATGTTCTTCCTTAGTCTTGGAGTAAATCAAAATATCATCAATAAACACAACTACAAACCGATCCAAAAATGCATGGAAGATGCGATTCATATATTCCATAAACACTCCAGGTGCATTAGTAACTCCAAAAGGCATAACCTTGTACTCATAGTGACCATAACGCGTTCTGAAAGCTGTCTTCTGCATATCTTCATCTTTTACTTTAATCTGGTGATAACCTGACCTCAAATCAATCTTGCTGAAAACACGTGCACCCACTAACTGATCCATCAAATCATCAATTCTCGGAAGTGGATACCTATTCTTGATAGTTACCTTGTTCAACTGTCGATAATCAATACATAGCCTCATACTACCATCTTTCTTCTTTACTAGCAAAACTGGCGCTCCCCAAGGTGAAACACTTGGTCTAACAAATTTCTTTTCGAGCAAATCTTCCAACTGTTTCTTCAGCTCAGCTAATTCGGAAGCAGACATGCGATAAGGTGCCATCGACACCGGCTTCGTTCCAGGAACAAGATCAATAGAAAACACGACTTCCCTCTCTGGAGGCACATCAGGAATTTCATCTGGGAAAACTTCAGGAAAATCGCATACCACTTGTAGTTTATCGATCACCGCTTGATTCTCAATAGATAAGGAAGCCATCAACGAAAACATCATCACACCATCACGTTCCAGCTGCTTCAGTTGCTTAGTAGATAAGAACTCTGCTCCACTTTCCTCTTCAGCGGAAGAGAAACGTACCGTCTTGCTAAAACAATTGATGAGGACGTGGTTGTACTCTAACCAATTCATCCCCAAAATTACATCCATACCGCTAGAAGGTAGACAAACTAAATCCATCTCAAAATCGCGACCAAACATAGACAAAGGACAATTCAAGCATACGAGAGAAGTAGTCACCGAACCCTTAGCTGGATTCGACAACCATCTCTCCATTCATATCAGACACATCAAGACCCAAAGCAGAAACACAGTCTAAAGCAATAAAGCAATGCGTAGCACCAGTATCAATAATAGCAACTAAAGGAGTATTATTAATATAACAAGTACCTCTGATCAAACGATCCTCACTATCTGTCTGAGTACCAGTCAGGGCAAAAAATCGACCCGTAGTAGGCGCCCTCTTCGGCTGCTTGCACTAGGAACCAATATGACCCTCTTCATTGCAATTGAAGCACACAATATCATTACGCTTGCAATCAGCTACAATATGACCCTTCTTGCCACACCTGACACATTTCTTAATCTCTTCAGGGCAAACATTGCTCTTGTGGCCTTTCACACCACAGTTGAAACACACAATCTTTGTAGGAGTACCCTTCCTTGCAGGCTGTTTATCAACAACCATCCTCTGTTTCCCTTTATCCGCAAGAGCACTGTACGGCTTAGGACGACTCTGCTGGCCCTTAGCTTTCCTATCATTCACTACCTTGTAGTGAGCCTTGGTATCCTCCTCATAAATTCTGCAGCTATTAACCAAATCCGGAAAAACTCGAATCTGTTGGTACCCAATTGCCCTCTTAATGTCGGGCCTCAAACCGTTCTCGAACTTGATACACTTCAAAAACTCAGCAGTCTCTGCAGCATAGTGCGGGTAGAACTTTGCCAACTCCACAAACTTGGCAGCATACTCAGTCACTGACATATTTCCTTGCTTCAGCTAAAGGAACTCGATCTCTTTCTTCCCGCGAACATCTTCCGGAAAGTATCTCCTCAGGAACTCTCTCCTGAACACAGCCCAAGTCACAACAGCTCTGTCATCGCGATTTTCGGGTGTCAAATCATTGATTAGATTTGAACCTTTCAATCATTGATGTCTCTATTTTTTTTGGGGAAGGTAAAATCGAGAAAAACCTTAGAAATTCTAAGTTCGGGGCTGATTTCATTACGGGAAGGTGTTAGGCACCCGCAATGACTATAGTATCCTATAGGAACCGTTTTACTATGCTTTATGTATATGCTTTGCTTTTATTGCTATTTGTAAAAAGATTGGCTTTAAGAATGAGAGGGAGAAGATTGGATTTTATTTTATTGGACTTGGAGAGATTTTGAGTCTCTTGCCTACATACCCTTTTAAGGGATCAAAATTCCATGTAGTTCTCTTCCAAAATATTTTTGTGAGTTTTGTTCTATTTTAGTTTTGAAAATGGTTTTGAAGAAAGGAAAGAGGCCGTGTAGGCATTAGAGTTGAAAACAAGTGAGGTTAGTCCAATTTATTTACAAAAAATAGTTAAAGTTGGAAATTAATTGCATTTTGATTTGATTAAGAAAATAAAGGGAAAATCCTTTGGAGTTTTGACTCCAAGGTTTATTTGGAAAATATTTGAAGTGATGGAAGTTGTTTGTTTTTAAAAAAGATTAATTTTCTCTAAGTATCGCGCATCCTAAACATACACCTAGCGTTAGCTCATGCAACGTGTGTGCGTGTCGGTGCGTGTGTCGGTGTACATCATTATAGTCCATAGTCCTTTACATCGGGTCCTAGTTTACATTCTATAGTCTTGCATGAAATTAAAGAAAAGTAAACTAAACCAAAAAGATTACATGAACCAAATAGAAAATTGCATAAGGGTGACTAAAGGAAGAAAAACAAATGAGAGTGAGGCAATGCTTGCAATGTGCATGAGACATAGAACAAAATGGTTAGTAATGAAATGAGAAATGATAGTATGAGTAGCAATGCATAGTAGATGAAATGTACTAACAAAGCACTAA
The DNA here is from genome assembly GCA_958299785.1 of Medicago lupulina. Taxonomy (NCBI): domain Eukaryota; kingdom Viridiplantae; phylum Streptophyta; class Magnoliopsida; order Fabales; family Fabaceae; genus Medicago; species Medicago lupulina. Next base: position 39,207,118 of record OY283146.1, on the reverse strand, counting down.
ACCAATTTGAAAAAAAAGATGAAGTGAACATAACTAAAAACATTAAGCAAATTGCAAAAGAACAAACACCAAAAATAATGCAAATGACACCAAACTAAAACCTAAAATCTAAACTAAGTCCCATGACCTATAACCTTTACCAGAACAGCACCCCCTTTTCAAAGAAAACATTTCAAGAATCAAAGAGAAATTATGAGTCACACTTAAACCCTAAAATCAACACATTTCACAAACAAATTGCATTTCGAAGTTAACAATTAAACTTGGCACATTGGAGGCTATCAAATGAGCTTGCAAAGAGAAATTAACAAACAAGATTATAGCATCGTGGATTGTAAGCAAACTTGTAAAATAAGGGGTCATTATTGAGCATATGAACTAGAGGACTAGGAGTTAATTTGTAAAGCAAGAAATGATCCATTAAGTTTGAAAACCAAGGAATTAACAATTAGGCATGCAAGAATATAGAAATAGCATGAATTCAGAGATGAACACATCATAAAAATCAAATATCAAGTATCAACACCATAGAGCAAAAATTGGATCCAAAATAGTGCAAGAAAATTCACAAAAATCATTAAAACATGTAAATCCAATAAAAAATTAACGCACATGCTTTTTACTCACTTTACAGTGTGAAAACACCACAAAGCAAAGAAAAATATATCAAGAAACATATGGTAATTTTTTAGGAATTTTTGCAAGAAAATTGGCATGCATATGAGTTCAGATAGCAAGATCAGAGGTGTGCATAGCATGAAAATCCAAGAAATTGAAAAAGAACCAAAAGCCCGCGGGTAAAAAGCCCGAACCCACGGATCTGATGGATCCGGATCAATCTAACACTCCAGGAGCGTTGGATTGATCCAGATCCATCAGGATCTTGATCCAACGCACGGTAAAAAGAAAGAATGGACCGGGTTTTGGGTCAACCCGACCCAGTGTGTGTATAAAAGGGCTAGGAACCGGTTCCCATTCATTTTCTCAAGCATTTCTCTTTCTTCCCCCCATTCTCTCTTCTTCTCTCCGCCGTTCCTCATCAAACCCTAACCCTAACTTTCAAAATCCAACCCAGAAATATGTAATTCATGGCTCAAAAGTTTCATCTAGTTGTTCTAGTCATGAATCCATGGCTGGAATTCACATGCATCAGCTGCAACGACGTAGATCTTGAAATTTCTTTTGCGAATTTTCGAGTGGTTTTGGTTCTGTTCTTTGTTCAAATCTTTTTGGATGTTTCTGCTCGCGGATCCGTTGATTCACAACGGTTGTTATCCGTTGTAAATCTTTGAATCTTTCACGTTTTTTCTGGAAAATTAGGGTTTCGTAATTCTGAACCAAAACCTTTCGAATTCTTTACGGATTTACGTCGATTCAGCTTCGTTGATCCTTGAATGAAGAGAAAAAGAGTAAGTTTGTGGTTTTTACCTGGTTTTAATCGGAGATTCGAGCTAGAACCTTCAAGAACATGGAATTTGTGATTCTGCTCTGTTGATTCTTGGTTCGGATCCGGAAATGAACTGGTAGTTCCCTCTTCTTCCTCCTAACCGGTTCGGAATCCTTGAATTTCTTTCCCTCTTCTTCTCAGCTTCTTCCTCTGTGATCGCGCCGGATTCGTTGCTTCTGGCGATGGATTTGGCGCTGGAATTGCAGAGAAATGGCTCAGTGATGATGATTCGATTGAATCCCCGAGAGCTTGCACGAAAAATCCATTGATTCTGGCTCAATTTGCTTCGGAAATGGTTAGGGTTTGGAACTTTTCTTCAATTTCTTGAGTTTGTTATGGTTTTGATCTAACTGACATGAGAGAGAAAAATCTGACTCTGTTTGTGACTTGGCATTGATTCTGTGGATCCTTTTTGATTTGTACAGTGCGCAGCCTTATATAGGCTGACATGTGGCCTGAATTAGCTTGCGTGGCATCCTGAGGACTGACCTGCAATTTTATGAAACTTGGGACTGTTTTGCAAATTTGAAAAGTTTAAGGACTAAAATGTAAAAATAAAAAGTATCTGGACTGGCCTGTTTTTCTTTAAAAGAATTAAAAGGGAATGACCACTAAAAAGGAAAATTGGACTGAATTTGCAATTTTTAAAAGTATTTGGACTAAAATGTAAAAATAATAAAATTGGCTAAAAAATGTAACTTGAAATGCAACGTAAAGTGAAACGTTTAAAAACGAAAAAATGGACTAAAACGAACAAACTACCAAAAATGAGGTATTTTAAAATACCTCTCTGCCCAAAACTTATTTGATGTGAAAAGACTAAAATGCCCCTGGGGCAAAAATGACTCAAACTGACTCAGACTGACTCAGACTGACTCAGACTGACTCAGATGCAAAACTAAGATGATTTTTGTACAAAGTTTGATATATGATTCATGCAAACAAACGGAAAAGACTCAGGGACAAATTGTAGGGACTGAAAATGGGTTCCTTTGTAGGAAATGACCAAAATACCCTTTTGTATGATTTTATGCAAAAATTTAAAAGACTGAAACAATAATGTATGCAGTTGAAGCACAGTAGAAAACACGGTGGATTTGAAAGCATTAGAAAATAGCAGAGGGATTCGAGTGAGTATTTTTAGGTCCAAAATGAGGGTATGACAGCTGCCCCTATTTAAGTTTCTTGGTCTGGAGAGTCAAGAGACGGAGTCTTTGGCTTGACGCGACGAAGATACTTAAATATCGACATTTGCACTGATTTTGGGCATAAAAATACGTTTGTTATGCATGCCATGCAACGTTTGTGTTATGAATGCAAGACAAACTGAGAATTGAATTTAACAGAATATGTCGTATCCATTGCGGGATTGGTAGACATTAACAGAATAGCAAACAACAGAGTATGTCGTATCCATTGCGGGACTGATTGACATTAACAGAATAGCAGATAACAAGACTCACTGGGGAGACTCGAAAGCAAATTTGACAGGTACAAGCTGTTCTTGAATGCGAACTGGCCGCTTGACCGGGAATATTGACAACAAAGGGCGCAAGCTGCTCTTGAATTTAAGCTGGTCACTTGGCTGAGAGAAAACATAGAAAGCACAAGCTGTTCTTGGACACGAACTGGTTACTTGGCTGACAGAAAACAAAATAGAAAGCACGAGCTGTTCTTGGATCTGAACTAGTCGCTCGGCGGATATCAAAAGGGTAGGTACAAGCTGTTCTTGGATACGAACTTGCTACTTGACCGATAACCAAAACAAATTGACAGGTACAAGCTGTTCTTGGATGCGAACTTGCTGCTTGACCGATAACCAAAACAAATTGACAGGTACAAGCTGTTCTTGGATGCGAACTTGCTGCTTGACCGATAACCAAAACAAATTGACAGGTACAAGCTGTTCTTGGATGCGAACTTGCTGCTTGACCGATAACAGAAACGAATTGTATTTGAAAAAGACTTAAATTTGATTGACATAACTGCAGGAGCTTGAATTTGGCAGGAATGTTGACAAGACTGTTGAACTTTGAAATTGACATGACAGTAGACATTTATTGCTAGCAGAAGAAATTTAAAGTTGACAAGATTGATTTTGATTGAGATTAACATAGGAATTGAGAATGCAGATGCGTATGAATAGCATAACAATTTTATCAAATGCATGAGCATATAAGATGCATGATTATGCATGTATGAATGCTTTGAAATGCATGATGATTGGCAATTTGTAGACATGATTTCGCAAAGACAGACAAAACATTGGAATATTGGGCACGTAATGGCTCGCGCTTGGACACATATTTGCAAAAGTTCCTCTTCTGGGGACGCAGTCGTTCGAAGATACATTGAGACCATCGTTGAAGGCAGGAGGCTGTAACATCGTAGAGAAAAACAGTCTGAATGGTATTGCTGCTTGTTGGAACAGTCACGTAAGTGCTTCGGACATCGCATCCGTGGTCAACGCTTTTGCATATTTGTTTTTTCATTTCTTTTTCATTTTTATTTTCATCATCCCATTTTTGCCTGGATCGCCCTTTCGGGTTTTCGACCCACCGGGGAATAGTTTTTTTGGTTGCCCCTATTTTGCCTGGATTGCCTTTGAAGGTAGTCAATCCATCGGGGTGCTCATTTTTGCCTAAGCCGCCCTTTCAGGTTTTCGACTTAGCGAGCATATTCATTTTTCATGCTTTTCATTCTGTTTTTTCATTCTTGCCATTGACCACAGACCGTCACTGGGAGGAAGGCCTGCTAGCAACTTGAATTGGAACTGATATCAATGTAGATTTGTTCATGCATGTTCATTTGAATGTACCTAGCTGTTCAGGCTTGTTTTCAAAATACTCAAAAAATTTCAATTTTCATAATGTTTATTCCAAACATGCATCATTATTAACATAGAAGAAATCTTTTGTATAAAGCTTTGAAAATAGAATAGAAGATGAGTGCCAAACAAAAGCATAGGCTCAAATCGATGTATAAGGGTGGTAGTCGGCCAAAAGCGCGACCCCACAGATTCACAAATCTTGGAAAATGGTAATTTTATTGGTTGGTGGTACATTGAACACAGTAACTGCTATGGTATCTGAAACCCTTGAATCCATAGGCGTCGGAACCTCGGATGAGAACAGCCAAACATCAATTGCAAAGATCCCAAGGGGAAATGGTAACTTGCCAGATATAGTCAATTGTCTTTTTATTTCAATCTCATTTTTGCATGAACCGCCCTTTCGGGTTTTCGATCCATCGAGACGCTCATTTTTGCCTGAGTTACCTGTAATCTCAGCGAGCTTTTACATTTTTGTTTCTTGTCCCTTATTTTTCCTGGACCGCCCTTTCGGGTTTTCGATCCACCGGGAAGCGCATTTTTGCCTAGGCCGCCCTTTCGGGTTTTCGACCTACCACGCTGTTCTTTTCATATCTAGACAAAGTATTTCTTGACTATATCAGCATTCACAGGATTCAGAAGTTCTACACCATCCATGTGTGTGAGAATCAAAGCACCGCCAGAGAAAGCCTTCTTGACAACATAAGGTCCTTCATAGTTAGGCGTCCACTTGCCCCTTGGGTCGGGTTGCTGACTCATTCTTCTTTTCAACACGAGTTCACCCTCTTTGAATACCCGAGGACGGACTTTCTTGTCAAAAGCATTTTTCATCCTTGTTTGATACATCTGACCGTGAGCCAAAGCATCCAGTCGTCTTTCCTCAATCAAATTCAACTGGTCGTACCGACTCTGGCACCACTCAGCCTCAGACAACTTTGCTTCCATAATCACACGGAGAGACGGGATCTCCACTTCCAATGGGAGGACTGCTTCCATGCCGTATACAAGAGAAAAAGGCGTCGCCCCGGTTGAACTACGAACGGTAGTGCGGTAGCCGCGTAAAGCATAGGGTAACATCTCATGCCAGTCTTTGTATGTTGTTACCATCTTCTGCACAATCTTCTTGATGTTTTTATTGGCAGCCTCGACTGCACCATTCATCTGAGGTCTGTAAGGAGAAGAATTGTGGTGTTCAATCTTGAATTTCTCGCATAAGGCTTGCACCATGTCATTGTTCAGGTTGGTACCGTTGTCAGTGATGATCTTGCTAGGAACACCATACCGACAGATGATATTGTTCTTGATGAACTTGACTACCACTTGCTTAGTCACGTTGGCATATGATGCAGCTTCGACCCATTTGGTGAAATAATCGATTGCTACCAGGATAAAACGATGACCGTTTGAAGCCTTCGGTTCAATTCTTCCGATCATATCAATGCCCCACATAGAGAAAGGCCAAGGAGAAGACATAACATTGAGGGCGTGCGGAGGCACATGGATCTTATCAGCATATATTTGACATTTGTGGCACTTCCTGGCATATTGATAGCAATCACGCTCCATGGTCATCCAGTAGTAACCAGCTCTCAACAACTTTCTAGACATAGCATGCCCCGATGCATGGGTCCCAAAGGTGCCATCGTGCACATCGTGCATCAGCTGTTCTGCTTCACATTCATCAACACATCTTAACAACATCATATCGAAATTCCTTTTGTACAGGACATCACCATCCAGCAGGAACTTGCTAGCCAGCCTGCGCAGCGTCTTCTTGTCTCTATTGGAAGCACCCGGCGGATATTCACGGCTCTGCAAAAATTGCTTGATATCATAATACCAAGGTTTGTTATCGACTCTGCCTGAATCTGTCTGTACAATTGCATCACTGACAGTAAACACATGGGCAGGCCGGTCTAAGCGTTGTACTTTGATCATCGGCACGTGATTCCAATGGTTCACTTGAAGCATGGAGGATAAGGTAGCGAGAGCATCGGCCATTTGGTTCTCCTCTCGGGGAATATGGTGCAACTCGACCTTTGTAAAATACGTCAACAGACGCCTTGCATAATCACGGTAAGGGATCAAATTAGCATGATGGGTCTCCCATTCTCCCTTTATCTGGTTGATGACTAATGCAGAGTCTCCATAGATGTCGAGGTGCTTGATTCTCATATCGATGGCTTCTTCAATTCCCAAGATGCACGCCTCGTACTCGGCCACGTTGTTGGTGCATTCAAACACAATCCGAGCTGTGAAAGGGATGTGATGCCCCTGTGGAGCCACAATTACTGCGCCAATTCCTCGGCCATAAGCATTAACAGCACCATCAAAGACCAAACCCCACTTGCTATCCGGGTCTGAACCTTCACCGATCAGTGGTTCTTCGCAGTCTCTTGACTTCAAGAACATGACCTCTTCGTCGGGGAAATCGAACTTCAAGGGTTGATAATCATCAAGCGGTTGGCAAGCGAGATGGTCAGCCAGGATACTCCCTCTAATGGCTTTCTGAGCTTTAAACACAATATCATACTCTGACAGTAACATTTGCCAACGTGCAATTTTTCCAGTGACAGCTGGTTTCTCAAAGATGTACTTGATTGGATCCATCCGGGATATCAACCAAGTCGTATGATTTATCAAGTAATGACGCAGGCGTTTGGCAGCCCAGGCTAGTGCACAACAGGTTTTCTCGAGCATTGTATACCGAGTCTCACAATCGGTGAATTTCTTGCTCAAATAATAGATTGCATGCTCTTTCTTTCCAGTTTCATCTTGCTGACCGAGCACACATCCCATGGATTCATTCAACACTGACAGATACATGATCAATGGCCTTCCTTCCACCGGCGGAACGAGGATAGGAGGTTCTAACAAATAGTTCTTGATGTTGTCGAAAGCTTCTTGGCATTCATCATTCCATACCACAGGTTGATTCTTCCTGAGTAGCTTGAAAATTGGCCCGCAGGTTGCAGTCATGTGGGATATGAACCTAGAAATGTAGTTCAAACGCCCGAGGAAACCTCTGACCTGCTTCTCGGTTTGCGGAGCCGGCATCTCGCGGATAGCTCGGACCTTGTCTGGATCTACTTCAATGCCCTTCTGGCTGACAATGAAGCCTAGCAATTTCCCAGACCTAACACCGAACGTACATTTATTTGGGTTCAGCCGAAGCTTGTACTTCCTCAACCTTTCAAACATCTTAGCCAAGTACTCGACATGTTGCTCTTCATTGCTCGACTTGACAATCATGTCATCTACATACACCTCAACCTCCTTGTGAATCATGTCATGGAACAAAGTGGTCATCCCCCTTTGGTAGGTAGCACCGGCATTTATTAGACCGAACGGCATTGCTTTGCAGCAGAAAGTTCCCCACGGAGTGATGAACGATGTCTTCTCCCTGTCCTTGGGTGACATTTTGATTTGGTTATAGCCAGAAAAACCGTCCATGAAGGAGAACACCTTGCACTGGGCAGTATTGTCAACAAGCACATCGATGTGTGGCAGTGGGAAATTGTCTTTCAAGCTTGCTCTATTCAAATCTCTGTAGTCAACACACATCCGAACCTTACCATCCTTCTTCGGCACTGGCACGATGTTAGCAACCCACTCGGGATATTCAACTGTCATGAGAAAACCCGCATCGATCTGTTTCTGCACTTCCGCTTTGATCTTTAGAGCCATGTCCGGCCGAGTCCGTCTCAACTTTTGCCTCACAGGAGGACAGTCTGGTTTTGTCGGTATCCGGTGTTCCACAATCTGAGGATCCAAACCTGGCATGTCCTCATATGACCATGCAAAAATGTCCGAGTATTCACGGAGAAGCTGGAAGATTCTTTTCTTGACCCCTTCCTCCAATGCAGCACCGACTTTGATTTCTCTTTTGTTATCCTCAGTACCCAAGTTGATTAGCTCGATCTCCTCCTGATGAGGCCGAATGGTCTTCTCTTCTTGCTCAAGCAGTCGGGCAATCTCATCTGGTATGTCATCACCATCCTCCTCTTCGGTCTCGAATACCGGGGATTCAACGGTTTGGAGAAACATAAGGTCACTGTGTCCAACGGGTTTATTTTGGTTCGATCTGCGTGACATGATTGGATGGTTTTTAGAAAATAATTTTCATGCAGATCTTTGAAATTAATAAGAAAATACAGATGTTTTGGTTTTTTCTGGCATTACCATCATTTCCAAGGGAAAAGCATTTAAAGAAAGAAAAAGAGTCGTGAAAGAAACGACGTTTTTTATTGATAATGGTGATGTCGGAACAAACATGCCCTTTACAAAAGAGTCACTTCCGCCTCGGGCAGGGCGGAAGGATTGTTATTTTGAAAATAAAGCCTAAACAGCAAGACATATTACTTAGAATCATGCACAAACACAGGGAGATTGATAACGTTCCAGTTCTTCGCAATGCCTCCTGGTATCACAAATGCGGGCCTAGCCCTTCTTTCATCACCACCATCAAGAATTGAATTGGCAAATCCAGCACTACGGAACGTTCCAGCTGACACGCCCGACGTCGGAGAGAAGCCGAGACCCTCTTTGTGTTTGTTGTCCTGCAGCTGTATCAATTGGCCCCAACCGGCGGCCTGACCTTCCTGAACGGCCTTCTGCGCATCTCTCAATGAAGCCATGGCGGCACTAGCTCTCTTGGGCTCCGCACCCTCGATGGTCAAACCCTGGAATGCAGTTCCTTCGGCAGATCTAGCTTCGATGCAAGAGAAGGATGATAACTGACTGACCAGATAAGCTTCTTCCCCATGCACTGTCACAAGTTTACCATTCCTTACGAACTTTAGCTTCTGATGGAGAGTAGAAGTGACTGCCCCGGCCTCGTGTATCCACGGTCTGCCGAGAAGGCAACTGTAAGAGGCATCTATGTCCATAACCTGGAAGGTAATCATGAATGTTTCAGGACCAATAGTCATGGGGAGATCTACTTCTCCAAGCACGGTTTTACGGGAACCATCGAAAGCCTTGACTAGAAAAGTACTCCTCCTCAAAGGAACTCCTTGGCAACTCAACTGATCCAAAGTCGACTTAGGCATCACATTCAACGACGACCCAGTGTCTACCAACACGTTGGACAGCATATCTGTTTTGCAGTTCATGGAAATGTGCAGGGCCAGGTTGTGGTGCTTTCCTGCCTCTGGAAGTTCATCTTCACCAAACCAAAGGTTACTGCAAGCAGTGATGTTAGCCACTATTCCACCAAATTGATCCTCTGTGACTTCGTGGTCAACATAGGCTTGTTCCAACACCTTCAATAGCACATTCTTGTGAGCCTCCGAACTGAGGAGTAGGGCCAAGATGGATATCTTCGAAGGAGTTTGTAGCAGCTGATCAACGATCTTATAATCGCTTTTCTTAATTATCTTCAAGACCTCATCCAGGTTGGAATCATCAATGGAATGGCCTGGACGGCTGGTACTTTCAACAACAGGAGGGTTTGTTAATGGAGCAGTCTTGTCAGCAGGAACTGTAACTTGCACATCATCTTTCTTCTGGAATAAAAGTGGTCGGACCTTGCCGCTCCTCAAAGCCGTCACTTCAGCGATACTGCCTACTGTGCTTGAGGACACCAAAGGTACTTCTTTCCCGTTTTCCAACATAGTCGCACTGTACTTGTACGGGATGGCTTTCGCAGAAGTATATGGCACCGGACCAGGCAACCGTATGACCAATGGTTCAACATCCTTCCTGACGGGTGTGCTCTTGACTGGAGTATCGTGGAAGATCGGCACTATCATACAAACATCACTGGTAGTCAAGTAATTGTCATTCATCAAGCTTTGGATATCAGTCTGGACTACGCTGCATCCCATAGGGTTCTGAAGACACTCACAGCAGGCAGCGTGGTCGTGGCTAAACAAGGTAGCTTGGCACAGCTTGATATGTAGTGGCACTAGGGGTGTAGCAACATTACGGACACTGAGATGAGGGATTTCTTCACAGACTTCGATCATATTTACAGCGGCATGGTTGGGGAGTGGATTGTCAAGTACGTGCGGGACATTGTTTTCAAAAGATAGCTTCCCCTGGTCGATCAACTTCTTTACAATGCATTTCAGAGCGTAGCAACCTTCTACGTCATGACCTAGGGCGCCTTGGTGGAAATCACATCTGAGATCGGAGCGGAACCTGGGAGGCAATGGGTTTGGCGGAGGCTTGCCAGGCCTAGTGGTGCAATACCCCTTATGTAACAGAGTTGGGAGTAGTTCAGCATACGCCATTGGTATCGGTGGGAAAGATGGTCTAGATTGAGGGCCTTGTTGTTGTTGTTGCGGTTGTTGCTGAGCTAGGGGTTGTTGTTGCATTTGTTGGGCGATGGCATTAACAGGGACCTGAGGCTGGCCCGGTAGTGGAGGGTATTGATGGTAGAACGGCGGATAGAATGGATGCTGGGCATATTGTAGGTACTGATACGGTTGAGGCAGTTGTGTAGCATTGACGGGAGCGACAGTGGCAGATTGATTGGTTCCGGCAGACACCATTCCAACTTCTGATTCCTTCTTCTTATGGTGACCATTGCCGTACTTCTTCGGTGCATTCGAAGATTCACCTTTCTCAAACACGATAATCCCCTCTCGGACAGCTTCCTCCAAGCGGGTTCCCATAGTGACCATCTCAGAGAAGTTGCTTGGGGCAGCAATAATCATTCTCTCAACATAATCTTTCTTCAGGGTTTTCAAGAATGTTTGAGTCATTTCTTCCTCGTCTAAAGCAGGAGTGATACGGGCAGCTGCCCCTCTCCACCTCTGTGCATATTCGCGAAAGCTTTCGTCCTTTTTCTGAGACAGAGATCAGAGGAATTCTCTATTCAGCTTGAGCCTGGTGTTGAATCCATAGTGGCTCTTGAAAGCAGTAGCTAGATCATCAAAAGTGTGGATATCATCCTTGCTCAAACCGGTATACCACTCCGCGGCATCTTCCATTAGGCTGTCCTGGAAGCAATGGATCATAAGTGAATCATTATCTGCATGGTTAGCCATCTTCCGGACGTATTTGATGATATGGTTCTGGGGGCAAGTCAGCCCATTGTAGCGGTCAAATTCCGGGACCTTGAACTTCTTGGGGACATCCACCCTCGGCACTAAACAAAGATCGTGGGTCCTGACGAGGTCACTGCTCCCACGGTTGGCCTTGATCTCGCGACGGAGTTCTCTGGCAAGTTCTTCCATTTTTTCTTCCATAGTTCCCAATACAGGAGGCAAGGTAGTATGAAGAGATGTGGGATCTGGTGGGGGTATCTGACCAACATTAGCAGCACCTGAAGTCGCGCCCCCTGAAACACCGGCTGCAGTATTGGGAGAGTAATAAGATGGGAGCCCATAGGGGTATCCCCTCGGCATAGCAAGAGATGCGGCGGGAATCGCTTCGGTAGTTGCCTGAGTGGACACGATCGGTTGTTCTTGAGCGGCTGTTAGAGCAGTCATGGCGTCGAGAGCTTTGGCTAACTCTTCTCTCACAGAGGCTAGCTCAGTGCGGAGCTGTGCATTCTCTTCTTCCATAGCTACTTGATTTCTCCTTCTGTATTGTCTGGTCTGATGTACTCTGGTGGGTTGATCAGTCCTCCGAGCACGAGCCACTTTTCACACTGCGGCAGAAGAACCAGGAGGCAATGAGCACTTGGAAGTTTTTTGTGACCGATGAATGATGCATATGATGCATGATATGCAAATGCGGATGCAAAAATGACTCTTTTTATTACCAAAGGGTTTTTTAGACAAATTAGAATTCTTTGCAAACATTTTTGGACTAACAAATTATTCAAAGCAAGTTGTTTCGATACACTGAGCCAAGGGAGCAGGCTTCTGAAACATAAGCTGAGCAAACAACATAACAAATAGCAATCCTATCCTCCAGAACTAAGGAGTGACTGGGTAGTATTCGGAATCCGAGTCTGAAGCCGAGCCACAATAACTGGCGAAGAAATTTCGACGACCTCTGACTCTCCTGGAGTCTCTCCTCAATAGATCATCCTTCTCTTCAAGCTCCTTCCTAACTCTGGCTAGTTCCTTCTTCAGCATTCGGTTCTCGTGATCCTTTTGCTCGTCTCTGCCATCCAAAGTCATGATCAAGTTCTCAGCCTCACTGTAACGGGCTTTCCATGCTCGCTTCTCCTCACTCTCTATAGCTAGATGCTCCTGATACATCTCCTGAGTCGCGGGAAGCAACGGTAATGGTCTAGACAGAGTAGATGCAGATACATGCCTCATGGCGGGGTAAGGCATACCAATCTCTTCGGCTCGGTCTATCACCCACTGAGTATAGGCTTCATGAGCAATACCGGACCTCACACCCAAATGCTTCACATCCTTCCTTCGAACCTTAGACCAAGCATCTGTAAAAGCTTTCCTTTGCCCGGTGGGAGCATTGGAATAGTAGAAGAACTCTTGTGATGTAGCAAGGTTGATGGGCTTCGCCCTCATAGGAAAACCAAACTGTCTCATGGCTAACTCGGGGTTGTAGTTGATTCCTCCCCGGGTACCGAGAAGAGGTACATTGAGGAAATCTCCACAACCAGTGATAATCTCCTTGACTCGAGCTGCTGGAGTGATCCAAACCACCTCATCGGGAGTAAGAGCCATAATCCGCTGCGAATAAGACCAATTCTCCGTGTTGGCATGGAAAGAACTCGGGAGGTGAGAAATAAACCACCTATATAGAAGAGGTATGCAGCAAAGAATAAATCCACGGCCCTTGAGAGTCCGATCATGGATGGCATGGTATGTGTCAGCTAACAAAGTAGGAACCGGATTCCTGGAATGGAAGATCTCAATAGCATTCATGTCCACGAAGTTGTCGAGATTCGGAAAGAGGACGAGCCCGTAGATGAGTAGTGCAAGAATAGCCTCAAGGGTGTCCTGACAAGTAGATTCGAGATTAGCCTGCTCAAGTAAGTACTTTGGAGTGAAACCCTGGATGTGAGACTTGGTAATGAGATTTTTAGACACATCGGAAGTCTTGAGATAAAGATCCTTAGCAATAACCAGAGGAGTAAGAGAAGATCCTGGGCCTGTGAAAGGCACCCTCTCGGCTATAGGTAAACCCAATATACAAGAATAAGCCTCGAGTGTAGGAACCAACTGAAAATCCGGGAAAGTGAAGCAATGGTAGACCGGGTCATAGAATTGCACCAGAGTGTGCACCAGCTTCTCTTCTACATTAGTCCGGAGAATACCAAGCAAACCACCGTATCGGAGGCGAAACCCTGTCGGATTCTTAACTTTGAGCGCCAACTCCCTTAGGCTAGCCAAATCAACTTCTTTGAACTTGTAAGACTTAGTCCTCTTCATGCCTGGTTATATTTGCAAAGAATTTTAGTTTGTCTATACCCTTTGATAAATGCATGTAGAAAATTTTATGCATGAATGCATGTATGCATGGTTTTAACAAGGGAAGCACGGTGGGCTAAGGTAACAAGTGGACACGGTGTCCGGTGAAACTAAGGCTTTGATAGTAGTAACCAAGGTTCTATAAAGTTCCCAAACCGCAACCTCTCTTGCATATATCATGGTAGTACAAAGCAACGCTTGTCCATGATTATCCGTAAGAAGGTTTAGTTTGGGTGTAGTATCGCGTGACGACTAAATTTCGAGACAACGCTCGGTTTAGCCACCGCACTACGTCCTAGGAAAGGCCAAGGATGGGTTTGGTAACTACGGTCCATAGCTTTCATCGGTCAATTGGAAGTAAAGTGCCTAAGCATGACAACACACGCCGACAACATCACCTCCAAAATGCCTCAGCTATGTGAGATTGATCGCGTAATCCAATGCACGAGGCAACCCCCGGAATGGATTGTCGATTATATCTCTTCCTAATCTTAGGTTCACTCAGCCCGGGTATAGGGCTTTTTATATTCTCACCCCACACGTACACAAGAAAATTTTACATGTAACAATAAAGCAAAGCATAAATATAAAGCATGAAAAACTAGGTGTAGCCCTAAGAATCCCCAGTGAAGTCGCCATTTCTGTCATCGCGATTTTCGGGTGTCAAATCATTGATTAGATTTGAACCTTTCAATCATTGATGTCTCTATTTTTTTTGGGGAAGGTAAAATCGAGAAAAACCTTAGAAATTCTAAGTTCGGGGCTGATTTCATTACGGGAAGGTGTTAGGCACCCGCAATGACTATAGTATCCTATAGGAACCGTTTTACTATGCTTTATGTATATGCTTTGCTTTTATTGCTATTTGTAAAAAGATTGGCTTTAAGAATGAGAGGGAGAAGATTGGATTTTATTTTATTGGACTTGGAGAGATTTTGAGTCTCTTGCCTACATACCCTTTTAAGGGATCAAAATTCCATGTAGTTCTCTTCCAAAATATTTTTGTGAGTTTTGTTCTATTTTAGTTTTGAAAATGGTTTTGAAGAAAGGAAAGAGGCCGTGTAGGCATTAGAATTGAAAACAAGTGAGGTTAGTCCAATTTATTTACAAAAAATAGTTAAAGTTGGAAATTAATTGCATTTTGATTTGATTAAGAAAATAAAGGGAAAATCCTTTGGAGTTTTGACTCCAAGGTTTATTTGGAAAATATTTGAAGTGATGGAAGTTGTTTGTTTTTAAAAAAGATTAATTTTCTCTAAGTATCGCGCATCCTAAACATACACCTAGCGTTAGCTCATGCAACGTGTGTGCGTGTCGGTGCGTGTGTCGGTGTACATCATTATAGTCCATAGTCCTTTACATCGGGTCCTAGTTTACATTCTATAGTCTTGCATGAAATTAAAGAAAAGTAAACTAAACCTAAAAGATTACATGAACCAAATAGAAAATTGCATAAGGGTGACTAAAGGAAGAAAAACAAATGAGAGTGAGGCAATGCTTGCAATGTGCATGAGACATAGAACAAAATGGTTAGTAATGAAATGAGAAATGATAGTATGAGTAGCAATGCATAGTAGATGAAATGTACTAACAAAGCACTAAACCAATTTGAAAAAAAAGATGAAGTGAACATAACTAAAAACATTAAGCAAATTGCAAAAGAACAAACACCAAAAATAATGCAAATGACACCAAACTAAAACCTAAAATCTAAACTAAGTCCCATGACCTATAACCTTTACCAAAACAGCACCCCCTTTTCAAAGAAAACATTTCAAGAATCAAAGAGAAATTATGAGTCACACTTAAACCCTAAAATCAACACATTTCACAAACAAATTGCATTTCGAAGTTAACAATTAAACTTGGCACATTGGAGGCTATCAAATGAGCTTGCAAAGAGAAATTAACAAACAAGATTATAGCATCGTGGATTGTAAGCAAACTTGTAAAATAAGGGGTCATTATTGAGCATATGAACTAGAGGACTAGGAGTTAATTTGTAAAGCAAGAAATGATCCATTAAGTTTGAAAACCAAGGAATTAACAATTAGGCATGCAAGAATATAGAAATAGCATGAATTCAGAGATGAACACATCATAAAAATCAAATATCAAGTATCAACACCATAGAGCAAAAATTGGATCCAAAATAGTGCAAGAAAATTCACAAAAATCATTAAAACATGTAAATCCAATAAAAAATTAACGCACATGCTTTTTACTCACTTTACAGTGTGAAAACACCACAAAGCAAAGAAAAATATATCAAGAAACATATGGTAATTTTTTAGGAATTTTTGCAAGAAAATTGGCATGCATATGAGTTCAGATAGCAAGATCAGAGGTGTGCATAGCATGAAAATCCAAGAAATTGAAAAAGAACCAAAAGCCCGCGGGTAAAAAGCCCGAACCCACGGATCTGATGGATCCGGATCAATCTAACACTCCAGGAGCGTTGGATTGATCCAGATCCATCAGGATCTTGATCCAACGCACGGTAAAAAGAAAGAACGGACCGGGTTTTGGGTCAACCCGACCCAGTGTGTGTATAAAAGGGCTAGGAACCGGTTCCCATTCATTTTCTCAAGCATTTCTCTTTCTTCCCCCCATTCTCTCTTCTTCTCTCCGCCGTTCCTCATCAAACCCTAACCCTAACTTTCAAAATCCAACCCAGAAATATGTAATTCATGGCTCAAAAGTTTCATCTAGTTGTTCTAGTCATGAATCCATGGCTGGAATTCACATGCATCAGCTGCAACGATGTAGATCTTGAAATTTCTTTTGCGAATTTTCGAATGGTTTTGGTTCTGTTCTTTGTTCAAATCTTTTTGGATGTTTCTGCTCGCGGATCCGTTGATTCACAACGGTTGTTATCCGTTGTAAATCTTTGAATCTTTCACGTTTTTTCTGGAAAATTAGGGTTTCGTAATTCCGAACCAAAACCTTTCGAATTCTTTACGGATTTACGTCGATTCAGCTTCGTTGATCCTTGAATGAAGAGAAAAAGAGTAAGTTTGTGGTTTTTACCTGGTTTTAATCGGAGATTCGAGCTAGAACCTTCAAGAACATGGAATTTGTGATTCTGCTCTGTTGATTCTTGGTTCGGATCCGGAAATGAACTGGTAGTTCCCTCTTCTTCCTCCTAACCGGTTCGGAATCCTTGAATTTCTTTCCCTCTTCTTCTCAGCTTCTTCCTCTGTGATCGCGCCGGATTCGTTGCTTCTGGCGATGGATTTGGCGCTGGAATTGCAGAGAAATGGCTCAGTGATGATGATTCGATTGAATCCCTGAGAGCTTGCACGAAAAATCCATTGATTCTGGCTCAATTTGCTTCGGAAATGGTTAGGGTTTGGAACTTTTCTTCAATTTCTTGAGTTTGTTATGGTTTTGATCTAACTGACATGAGAGAGAAAAATCTGACTCTGTTTGTGACTTGGCATTGATTCTGTGGATCCTTTTTGATTTGTACAGTGCGCAGCCTTATATAGGCTGACATGTGGCCTGAATTAGCTTGCGTGGCATCCTGAGGACTGACCTGCAATTTTATGAAACTTGGGACTGTTTTGCAAATTTGAAAAGTTTAAGGACTAAAATGTAAAAATAAAAAGTATCTGGACTGGCCTGTTTTTCTTTAAAAGAATTAAAAGGGAATGACCACTAAAAAGGAAAATTGGACTGAATTTGCAATTTTTAAAAGTATTTGGACTAAAATGTAAAAATAATAAAATTGGCTAAAAAATGTAACTTGAAATGCAACGTAAAGTGAAACGTTTAAAAACGACAAAATGGACTAAAACGAACAAACTACCAAAAATGAGGTATTTTAAAATACCTCTCTGCCCAAAACTTATTTGATGTGAAAAGACTAAAATGCCCTTGGGGCAAAAATGACTCAGACTGACTCAGACTGACTCAGATGCAAAACTAAGATGATTTTTGTACAAAGTTTGATATATGATTCATGCAAACAAACGAAAAAGACTCAGGGACAAATTGTAGGGACTGAAAATGGGTTCCTTTGTAGGAAATGACCAAAATACCCTTTTGTATGATTTTATGCAAAAATTTAAAAGACTGAAACAATAATGTATGCAGTTGAAGCACAGTAGAAAACACGGTGGATTTGAAAGCATTAGAAAATAGCAGAGGGATTCGAGTGAGTATTTTTAGGTCCAAAATGAGGGTATGACAAGCTCCATCTTGCTCAAGGCTAGGTAACAAGCTAACCCACCAATCATCGGCTTCCTCGGACAGCTGGTGTGTACCAAAGCGCACTTGCTGAACTTTAGTGCACTACATCACCCGGAAAATCCTCTCGATCTCCTTAAGCCACGTCAGGGCTCCATCGGGGTCATACCTCCCTTTGATAGTTGGAGGGTGATTCCTCCTGAAGGTCTCCAACATCCTAGTCTCAGCATTCACGCTAGCGTTCGCGTTAGGTTGTTGTCCCACAGCTTGTAGAGCAGCAGCTAACGTAGTATCGTTCCTTCCAGCCATTCTGATATTCTAAAACAAGCAGTAACAACAACATAAGATTAGTAATACAAATATTACTAAGACTCAATATGACTCTCTAATTTGCCGGACAGACCGACTTGCTCTGATACCAATTGTAACACCCCGTTTTCCCAACATAAAAATTTCTTAAAACATTTATCAGAGTACACATCAAACAACGGGATATCACATATAACATAATCCGAAAATAGTTAAATAATAATTTAACCAGATAACTTCAAAACATTGCAGCGGAAATTATTTCATAAACCGTAAAACGTTTTGGCATGCAGGCCCCAATCAAAATCTCAAAGAATTAGTTTCATTATGGCAAAATAACATAAAGGTTCACGTGAAAGAATGAAGCATGCATAGCAGATAACCCCATCCCGTTACGTATCAGAGCGACCTAGACGACACAGTGAGGCAAGGCCACTCACGGAAAGCAACAGCACACTAAGCACGATCACTTGCACTTGCCCACAAGGCGGCAATTCCAACAGAAGGGGTGAGATTTCATAACCAAATAATATTAATCAATATAATTCAAATTATAATTAACATCATAACATTCTTAATCAACTTCACTTAAATGATAAACAGTTATCACGTAATCACATATTCAATCATCATCAATAACATAACATCTTAGACATGACAATGCGACAATGCTCTTAGACTCCTTATATGCATGTGGTACCAAACTTCATCATAAGTATTAATATACTTTAAAACGTGCGGAGGACAAAGCTCCTATTAATCGTGCGGAGGACAAAGCTCCTATCATGGTGAGGACTAAGCTCAATGAATGCTAATGCATGGACTCTAATCAACAAAACATCTCAATCACCTTATCAACATGCATCCAAGAATTTGGAGCTAAACAACATCTTTTTCATCATATATATAGACATCATGCACTTAGTTTAATAACAACAGCAGCATAATCACATCTCAAATCAGAATGATATTATCATACCAATTACAAACAATGGGATCATAAACTTTATTCATAACTTGCATAATGCGTAATACTTAAACTAATGCTCAATTAACATTGTCCTATCTCAAACAGCTCCACAAATTGCTCTCAATATTACCATTGGGTCTCTTTAACACTTAGGGATCCTCTCTCAAAGTCCTGTGCGAAACAGATTGCATTAACATAGAAAACGTGACATTCTGTCACAGCACATCTCGCCATGGCGAGCTCAATTGCTGGCCTGGCGAGAGATTACAGGTCTCTCTCGCCATGGCGGAGGGATTTCTTGCCTGGCGAAACGTTACAGGTGCGTCGCCATGGCGAGCTAAATCTCGCCTGGCGGGATGTTTCAGGTCCGTCGCCATGGCGAGCTAAATCTCGCCTGGCGGGCGAAGAAGGTATGTTCGCCATGGCGAGCTACGACTCCGCCTGGCGAAACGACGTCAGAACAGACTACGGGATTACGAACTTTTCCACCCCAAATCCTATTTTTCATCATGTTAAGCCCCAAATACGACTGAAATAATAGCATTAAACATATTCTAGGTTCTGTAACCCATTCCTACATCAAATAAACCAATTCCTACCGTTCAATTCATCAATTCTAGGGATTTGATCTAGTTTTCACTTTTCCAATTCAATCCTAATTCTTGCTAATTAATCATCAGAATCATGCTAATTAACATTACTGAGTTATTAGTCTCACCCTTACCTGGTTTGAAGAAAATCGCAGCACTCTCTCCTTCTCTTTTCCTTCACGTGCGTGTTCCCCTTTTTTCCAAAATTCTGATACGCGTTACTGACTTTCTAAACCTAACTTCCTTATTTATACTCCCAACAAATCTTATCTTATTTACTCTTTCTCCCACATAACTCTCTAAAATCCAAAACTAACCTACAACTAAATATTTATTTTATTTTCAAATCTTATTTTATTTAACAATAAAATAAGTCCCTTAATCTTATCAAAATCCACAAAACTCATAACTTATCACAAAAATCAACTAAATCATCCAAAATTACCAAAACATACCAAAATCACACATATATTATATAAATATAATATAATCGCCTAAACTCGATTGAAATAAATAATTAAACGAAAGTGGGCGTTACAAAACCTCTGCAACCAAGTCACTCCCAAAACCATATCAATGTCTTCCAACTCCAAGACATAGGCTTCAACCAAGGTAGAAAATTTTCCAAATTGAATTTGCAAACCTTTGCCCTTCCCCACAGCAGTAACACGATCTCCATTCCCAAATTTCAGACTTGCTGCCTTACTATTGTCTATCGGAATTTGCAGACTTGCTACCATTTGAAGGGATATGAAATTATGACTGGCTCCGATGTCAATAATTTGAAGGGATATGAAATTATGTTAAGAGCTCTGAATTTTACTTCTGTCTTTTAGCCCACACAGTGCCATAGAATTGAATTCCAGGCTGGTACTTCATCACCTTCCTGCAATTCAATGGCCATGACCTCCCCTGCGTCGTTCACCGTTTCGTCATCACTCAAAATTACCAACCAAAACTATTTTTTTGCGCACCGATACAAAGGATTTTAGCGTTCTCCACAACGGAAACACAACCCTCGTGATTTGCGATCCATTAACTCAAAGTAAGGAGGGTGTTTGATTCCTCTATTGCGGTAGTCGTTCCCCCTTCGTCCATCTTCTCCGGTGTGCCTTGATAGATTTGCATTTGAGGTCACGACTTTGTTTAAGTCGGGTTGAGTCCCTTTGTTTTGGGATGATTCAGTGGACCTAATTGTCGATCCATTACGATTTGGGCCTAGATCAAAATTTGACCCATTTCCCCCTTTTATATTTGACCCGGATCCAAAGTTAGTTGACCCATTCCCTTTACCATCACAAACCCAGTTTCTTCCACCACTCCGAGGAATCAGAGATCCTCGCAATTCTGTCTCAATATCACGCGCCACCCTCATCGCCTGAAGCCGTGTCATGGGATTGAAGGTTCTCACCTTCAATCGAATCTCAGATTTAAGGCCTCCCAAAAAATACCCTAGATACTGTTCCTCGGGGAGATGATTGACTTGAGAAGAAACATACTCAAATTCTGAGATGTAGTCCTCCACATCTCCTGTTTGTTTGAGATCCTTCAATTCCTCAAATAGATTGTCACTTCTCCTCCCTCCATATCTATCAATCAAGGCTTGCTTCAATTTCAACCATGTCAGGTTGTCCTCTGTCTCGCGTAAGAGATTGAACCAATGGATGGTGGTTCCCTCGATACTCAGTTTTGCCAAACAGACTTTCACTTATTCCGTCGTACCTTGTACTTCGAAGTATGTTTCTGCACGCGTGATCCATCCCACTAGATCATCTCTGTTGAATGCTGGCAGTTCGAACTTCTTCACCACCATCTTAAATTTATCTGCTGAATCCTTCAGTGAAGATGCTTCTGGTGTCTCCGGCGTAGGTCGATTCATAAGCTTCGCAAATTCCGCCAAAATGGTTTGGCGAAATTCATCGAACATGTTCTGCACAGATCCTTCCATCGCTGAAATTCTCTCCCCTAAAGCGTCAACTCTTTCAGACATTTTTGGTGGCATTCGGTATCACTAGCTCTTGTCGAATATCCGGTAGGTCGAACCAATGATCGAACCCCAAAATTTTAAAGTAAAACTGTATTTATTTAATTGGAAAATGATGAGCTCAAAGCTCTTACAAAGATGAAAACAGAAAGTTGGAAAGATAAACCAGAGTTCTGAGAACTCCTACCAAAGCTAAGCTCCTAGACCAGAGAGAACTTCTCTCCTAAACAACTCTTATCAAACTTTCTGAATGACTCACCTCTAGACTCCCCCCCCCCCCCCCCCCCCCCTCCTTTTATAACTGGAATTCTCTTCTTAATGACTGACCCTGTAGGCTTCACTCTCTTCAATAACTGCAATTCTGCCTAAATTCCAATAATTATTAGAATTGTTTGTATTCTTATAGCTTCTGCTAGGGGTGTACATGGGTTGGGTAAACCCAAAAAAACCCGTCAAACCCACCCAAAAAACAAACCCAAAAAAGTGGGTTGGGTTGGATGATTGGGTGGATATGGTTTTAAAAAATGAAAAACCCATAAAAAATAACGGGTTGTGGGTAAAACCAGACCCAGACCCAACAAACCCACTTACCCAATAATGTTCATATTTTTATTTTCATTTTCATTTTCATAAGGAGGAAGGAAAATAACGAACGTTTTGGTTATAATCTTTCTTTTAAAAAAAAAAAGAAGAAGTTTTGGTTATAAATCAAGTCTAATTTCTAAAATTGATACAACACATTCTCTATATTGAAAATAAAAGTCTAATTTCTAAATTTGACACAGCACATCCTCTATATTGAAAATCAAAACAAGTTATAGTTACAAATTAGGATGTTTCACTTTTTAGTTATTTTGATGTTAAAACAATTTTACGTTATCCAACTTTAGTTTGTTGCAAGTATTTCATGATGAAATTTGTTATTTAATATTATAACTTATTATTTTACAACGTTAAAATATATTGAAATTTGTTATTTAATATTATAACTTATTATTCTACAGGCTTCTAGAAGTTGTGCTTGTGTGGATTGGGCCCAACAATTAGGCCAACACATGTACATGAACTCAGGGTTCTATCAGAAACGGACTAAAATTTGAACTCACAGGCCGATGGAAGGCGGACAATAACTTGAAAGTTGGTGATGTTTGCAATTTTGAGCTCATCTCTAGCAATATACTTACCTTCGTTGTTCACATCTTTAGAGAGACCGACAACGGCGACACAAATTGTTCAGCATCTCAAAGTAAGATGGGTGTTTGATTTTCATTTCCAATTTTTTTCACCCGATTTCTCATATAGCAAAGAAACTTCTCTTCCATTTTATGCAGAATCTTCAAGGATAAAAGGAGAAGATATTCAAGGATAAAGAAAGAGAATGGAGATCATCATTACTATCAATTATCAAATCACCACCACCAAAGAGTTTTAGTTTTTGAGAGTGTAATGCCCCGGATTTTTCGCCAAGACATTGCTTCTAATTCATTTTCATGTTTAGAAAATACTGCTATTATTATTTTCATATTCTAAACAAAAACCTATACAAAATTCTTAACATAATTTAATTAAAATTCTCAAAATAAATATCCTTCAAAAATCTTTTCTAAAGTTACAATTCAATCAAAAACCTATTTTTTTTGTCCCCGTGTACGTGTTCATCACACATCAAACTTCATACATCATCTTTGGTACCTACAACATTATACTAATATAAGGGTCAATTTCCTTATCTAAGTTGGTTCATACTCAAAGCACCAAAAACAATGTCATAAAATAGATAATATTAAAACTTATCAATCACAAAGAATTAAGAAAAATACATTCAAGTCATATGCTTCAAAGTAAGGTTCATACACATTTTCCTTGTATTATAATAGTTTAATCACTTATCAACACACAAATGTATAACCGACACACAAATGCATAACCGACCCAAAGCAATGCTATTATGTGTAAAATGCATGCTCTTATAACTATATGATCCAGATATAACCCACCACATAGGCACCACACAGAAATAACCAGCCACACAGGCACCACACAAATGCATATGTCATGCATGATCATGAAAATAAAGACTAAATCCCGCCACTTAAGCACCACAAAGTAATATGATATTAACCCGCTACAAAGGCACCACACATAACAACTATATATCTCACATCACCATGAACATGATCAATGACAATATTTTCAATAAAACTCACATTTATATCCATAAGCCCAAAAATATACCCACACATAAAAGGAGAATCTACCTTTCATCTTTTGAGTTAACATATTAAGTTTTACCCACACATACATATTCATGAGTAATAAACAAAGTTCATCCTTATAGTTCATCAACCAAATTCTTTCTGACTATTGTAGAATACATTAAATATTGTTTGTTAGCTACAAGAATTAATTAGCTATAAATATACTACAAATTTAGAATGTTACTAATCTTTTTAACCGTACAGGAAGACAAAATAAAACTTTATCAATTTTTGCTCCAAGAAATATATAGGCACATATATGCTAACATTGGACTTTTACTATTATGTTTGACCGTAAGGAAGGAAAATAACACCACAAGTAATTTTCTGCAGGAAATAATATAGTTCATATATATACAAAAATAGACTTTTATGAATTTATTCAAGGATGTCAGGTACTATATCATCATTATTTCTAAAATTTATATCCAAGATAAAAAAAACATATAAACATAATAAAATAAAATAAGAATATCATTCTAGATCAAATTGTCATGCACAATTACCATACAAAAAACTTAATTTAAATAATCACTTTTATAAAAGATTAAATTTTACTACTTAAAGAAATATTTTAATTGTTTTTCTTTTCAAAAGACAAGAATTCCTACTTCTAATTCACAACATCATCCTAGTACTTAGTATGGACGTATGGGAAAAAACCCTTACCTCGAAAGCGTTTCCTAATCGAACAACTCTAAATCAAGGCACACCGATCTTTGCTCCGTGAAAGCTTTCCTTCCTAACATGTGCTCTAAGCCACATAGTGTTCTCACCGGACCAAGAAACAATCTTAAGATTTCCCACAAAATAGTGTGCACGTAGCCTTAGGAAGGCCGATTGCTAAATAGGGAATGAAGGTAAAACTTGTATCAATGTTGGCAATGGGTTTTTTGTGATATTCTCTATTGGCAACAGGATAAATGTGGATGAGCATTTAGGAAGTTAGAAGGAAAGGTGTGGAAAACACTTACCATGAGAGAACTCGTATGAGTTTATTCCCTTTTTTTTATAATACAGTGGCTGAATTTTTGTAGAAAACATAGCTACTAATGTATGCAGAAAGATGGTTTGGACCGGTACACCATGTGCGTGTGTGTCTATATATATATATATATATATATATATATATATATATATATATATAACTAAATAGAAATTAAAGAGGAGTTGGGTGTAGTGTGTGTAACGTGCTCATCCTGTTACCAATTTTCCATTTCTTTAGGAGGGAGCAGGCGTGCATATAGGAGAACATGGAGAGAAAAATTGATTTAGTCTTTAAGACTTGGTCTTATAACACTTGACACTACCGTTTTTTCTTTGTTATCTAAATACCATTTATTTTTGTTTTTAAGGCAAAGGAAACTGCAGCAACAGCTACAGCTCCATAATATATAGATAATGAAAGAAAAGATGCAAAAAAAAGAGGGGGGACAAGAACCAAGACCCTCAAAAAGTTAAGAGACCCTAAAATTAGGTAAACCTAGCTTATTAGTAACTAAGTCTGCCCTAATCTTAGAAGGAGGTTGAGAGAACCATTCATGAGAGACAAGAGATAAACCTAGATTTGCAAGTGTATCAGCACACTTATTTCCCTCCCTATATATATGAGAAACATGGAAGTTCATAAAGGAAAACATGTGCAGGCGTTGTTCCATCTATTTTGAAGATGCCGGGGCACAATTTTGGAAGACTTGAAAGCTGAGGAAACAAGCATCGAATCTGTTTCCAACCACAAAGAAAACCATCTTTTTTTGTAAGCAATTTCAATAGCTACCATTGCAGCAATGAGTTTAGAGCATAAAGCAGTAGTAACTCCAAGGTTTATAGCAAAACCACCAATAAAATCAGAGTTGGAATTCCTATAAAGACCACCACAAGAAGCCTGACCAGGATTTCCCAGAGAAGCTCCATTAGTATTGCACTTGGTCCAGTTGAGAATTGGAGGATTCCAAACAACTTCTTTAATGGTTTGAGGCTTAGGAGGCTTAATAATAACATCAAAACTTTTCAGAATGACAAAGTCAGACATGGAAGATGAAGCAGTGAGAGAAGTATTGTTTCCTGACATTGAGGTTGTAGAAATCACTAAGTTAATTGCTGCCCTAATATTAATGGTTTTGTCATTGAATCGTTTTTGGTTTCTGCAAAACCATATAGTGTGAAAAGAGTTGATAATGGAAGCAAGCATAACAATCTTACACTGAGGTGATCTAGATTTATCCAGAACTAGCAAGGAGTCAGTAAGGGATAAAACCCTAATGTTCAAATTGAGAGTAGACCTGAGCCAGTTCCATATCTGAGTGGCAAAGCTACACTCAAGAAACAAATGATTGGTGGTTTCCACAGAAAAGTTGCAAAGATTGCAGATGGAGGGAAGCTGACAGCCTCTCTTGAGCAATTGATCGTCAGTAGGAATCTTCTCTTGTAAAATTCTCCACATCAGCATAGATTTTGAGGGAGGAATAGCCTTGTTCCAAATACAAGTGGCCCAGCTAGAAAAATGAGCAGTGCTAGTGTTGTGAAACAAATATGCATCTTTAAAAGACAAGTTACCATCATGACAGTTTTTCCATAATAATTTATCTTCTTTATGAATCAGAGGAATAGTTACTAAATTCAATTGATGGTGCAAAGAAGGGTAAACAGTTCTGAGAACTTGAGGCACACTCCACCTGTTGTTACAAATATAATCTGCTACTGAAGATTGCAGTGAGTTATGAACATTTAGAGGGATGTTGAAAGCTGAGACAAAAGGTTCCCCACACCAAAAATTGATGCTTTTCCCATCACCTATCTGCCATATGGAGTTGTTGAGAATGCTAGGGAGCCTGTACTTTGCACTGCACCAGATGGAAGATGAAACATGGTAAGTAATAAGCTTGTTTTTTCTCAAAACTGTTTCTCATAAAAGATGCCCACTGCAAATCAGACTGCATGATGTCCCAACATAATTTAACATTCCCTGCTTCATTGATGTCATACAAATTCCTTATACCAAGACCACCCTCTTTGAAAGGCTTACAGACTTTGTGCCATGAAACAGTCACCAATTTCTTTTGATTAATGTCACCACTCCATAAGAAATTTCTCATCCATCTTTCCAAATCTTTGATCAAAGAAACTGGCCAGGAATAGATTGATAGACAATGAAGAAGCATGCTTTGCACCACACTCCTAATTAATTGCACTCTACCTGCCATGGTGAGGAGAGAAGCTTTCCAAGCAGCTAGCTTAATTTTGACTTTGTCAGCAATTGATTGAAAATATATCTTTTTTGGCTTGCCTTTAAAAATTGGGACACCTAAATATGTAAATGGTAGGGATCCAATTTTAAACCCTAGCATGTTTGCTATGTGAGATAGTC
Source organism: Medicago lupulina (assembly GCA_958299785.1). Lineage (NCBI taxonomy): Eukaryota > Viridiplantae > Streptophyta > Magnoliopsida > Fabales > Fabaceae > Medicago > Medicago lupulina. Next base: position 39,179,831 of record OY283146.1, on the reverse strand, counting down.
TGTGATTAGAAATAGAACCAGCATATATGGAGGATTTAAGAGGGTTAACAAGTTGGCCAGATGCCTCAGCATATTTAAAGAAAATGTCTTTCAAGCAGTTGAGATTTGAGGTGGTATCTTTGCAAAACAACATCATGTCATCAGCATATAAAATATGTGATGGAATTGCAATGTCTCTGGTGCCCTGAATCAATTGAAGATTACCATTGACAACTTGTTTTGTTAAGCATCTACTAATTACTTCTTCTACAAGGCAAAAGAGAAGGGGGAAAGAGGGTCTCCCTGTCGCACCCCTCTAGTACAAGAGAAATAACCATGCATCTTACCTTTTATGGATACTGAAAGTTTAGCAGAAGTGAGAATGGAATGAATCCATTTGCAGAAAGTTTCACTGAAACCAAACTTTTTGAGAACACGCAAGAGAAAGCTCCAGTCAAGGGTGTCAAATGCTTTTGCTATATCCACCTTCAGAGCTAGATTGGCTCCAAATGACTTTTTATGAAGAAGGTTGATTGCTTCTAAAGTAAGACAAATGCAGTCCCTGATACTTCTACCTTTGATGAAACCCCTTTGTTGAATAGATGTGATTGCAGGCATGATCCTGGATAGTCTGTCAGCTAAAATATTTGTAATGATTTTAAATTTGAAATTGGCTATAGCAATTGGCCTATAATCACTGAGTGAACCTGCATTGTTAGTCTTAGAAATAAGCACAATATTATTTGAATTGTAGTTTGGCATTATCCAACCAGTTGAAAAAAATTGCAAAACTGCTTTTGTGACATCATGTTTGATAATTTCCCAAAAGGTTTGAAAAAATAGTGCTCCAAATCTATCAAGACCAGGGGCACTATCTTTGTTCAAAGAAAACACTGCTTGAAAAATTTCTTCATTAGAAGGAAGTAAAGTAAGCATTGAATTGATTCTATCAGTGATTAAGTGAGGAATCACTTCTTCCACTAAACCATTATCTCTAGTATTTGATGTATTATTGAAAAGTGTAGAGAAATGATTGACTATATGCTCTGAGATTTCATCTGCATCTGTTAACACTGAATCACCATTTGTGATGGAGGAAATAAGGCTTGAGGCATTTTTTTTATCTTAGCTACCCTATGGAAATAGGCAGTGTTTCTGTCACCCTGACTGTGCTCGCGATTTTCGGGTATCAATCCATTAATTGGTTTTGAACCTTCAATCTTTGAACTCTCAACTTTTATTCGTGGGAAGGGAAAAAGTGAGTAAAAACCCTTATGAGATCAAGGTCCGGGAGTTGGTTTCGAATAGGGAATGTGTTAAGCACCCTAAACGACTTTGGTACTCTGAAGGAGCCTCTTGCCTAATTTATCCTGTGCTAATTACTTGCTTATTTATTTGTGAAATATTGCCTAAAGTCTAAGTGAAAGAATGGGGGGAGAAGAAGTATGTTTTTTGTTGTTTTTATTGATTTGGAAAGACAAAGTCTTTTACCTGCATACCCACAAGTGGGATCAAAATCATGTAGTTCACCTCAAAAAATTTCGTTTGGTGAGTTGGATTGATTTTAAAAGTTCGAAAAATGTTTTTGAGAGGACAAGAGGCCGAAAGGCATAGAAGAATAAAAATGTGAGGTTGTTTGATTTTAATTAAAGGAAAAAAGTCTAAATGATTAAAATTGATTGAAGTTTGATTTGAAAAGAAAGTAAAGAAAGGAAGGTTCACTTGGTTTGTTTCCAAGGTTTGTTAAGAAAATATTTTTGTGATTTTTGCATATTTGAATGTTTTTTGTGAAATGATTTTTCTAAGTTAAACGTAAACTAAAAACTAAGCGTAACAACGTAATGCAATAAAAAGCGAGACATTTACAAATGATGTTGGATCCTAAACAAATTCTCAAGTTTGAAATGAACCTAACATTACTAGTAGTTTGATTTTAAGAAAATATTTAAAGTCCAATTATTAACCTAATTTGCCACTAATTCATTTAGTTGTCGATCGCGATTATGACGTAATGCGGTAAAAATAAAGTGTGGTGTCGGTGCATATTCTCATTATTGGATATTTACATGGGACCTAGATACATGCTAATGTCTCAAGAAAAATGTAAATGACAAAAAAAATAAAATGCGGAAAATAAAATTACATCAATTCGTAAATACACACTAAAATAGTGACGATAAAAAATAAATGACAAGGAGATAAAATATGCATAAGATGATGGAGAGTAATAAAATGCAAATGTAAAATAAAAACAATAAAAAATAGTAAATAACAATTAAACAAAATCACAATATTTTTGTAAGTTTTTAGAGGAAAGATTTTAAGTAAAAGAGGTGCAGAAAGCAAAAAAAATAAGTGGTAAAAATAGTAAAACAGTAGAGAATTAAAACAAAAGAAAAATGGGCTCAGACTGGATAGATCTGAGCCGTTTGATGAATCGGAAGGTTCAGATCTAATCACAGAGAAGTCTCATCACAGCCACCAGATGACAATCAGAAGGAAAAGAGAACGAAGGAACATTGTGGACCAAATGAGCGTGCACGAGTACGAATAAACAGGGAAACAAGCAGGGACCGTTAGATCTAAGATCTGACGGCTCAAATCAAGAAGAGCAAGGAATTGAGAAAAGTAATAGACCAGTCAAACCGGTCCGGCTCGAAGGAACCGGTCCGGTTTAGTCTTCAGCCTATATATATATATATATATATATATATCAGGGATAGGTCTGAACCCTACTTCTCATTTAGTCTCTTTATATTATTTTTTATCTGCTTCCGAACCCCTCTTGGTATCAGAGCCTGATGGGGAAGTAGGAATGTGTTATTAATTTATGAATTTTTATTTATTTATCTAAGATATTCTTTACGGATGGTCTATTATGTGTTATTTCTAGCCGTTTATTCTAAAAATCTACTATTCATTATCCTTAAGGATAAGGTTTAAGATTTGGATATCTGAAACAACTGTAGCAATAATTCCCCTTGGTGGGTAATAAGTCTCAATTTAAGTGTTTAAGATAACCAAATCTAAACTAGCTTTTTAACGTCAATAGTAGGTCTTAGAGTAAATTATTAGAATAATATAACTTGGATCACCTCTAAAGAATAGTTTAGAGAATAAATGCTAATTCATATTTTAATAATTATATTTCTAACTAACCAAATGATGGCACTGGTATTAATGGGTGAGGAAAATTTATATTTTCAAATTATGCTTCGATCATTTTCCTCACTCCTGTCTTGTAAATCCTCTCAGCCCTCGTCCTCTATTACTGATCATCAATGTAACACCCCGTTTCCCAAAACAACGTAATATTATATAAAACATCAGAGTTCAACATACAACGGAGTATTACATCTACTTTTCAAAATTCAGTTTAAATAGATTATAAAAACTATTTAATTCAACACCTCATTTTATAAAAATCTGCAGCGGAATATTTATTTAATAATCAATTCAACAACTATGACATCATCCTTGGCACAAAGGCCTCATCATACTACAATTTATTTCATAATAATAAAATCTCCAACAACATGTCCTTCCAATAAAATGATACATAAAGGAATGAAAGAATTAAACATCAAAACCCCCATCCCGTTACGTATCAGAGCCTACGACACGAGAGCCAACTCCTATCTATCCTTCGCTACCTGCACTTGCCCACGAGACGGCAATTCCAGCAGAAGGGGTGAGATTCACAGCAATAATATTAATATATAAATCAAACGTCAAGATTAACAATCATAAATCCAAATCATAACATATACATTGCAGCACATCATAACATCGTCATAAACATCATCATAAACAACATCACAAACATACAACAACATCTCATCAAACATCAACGTCTCAAACATCATCTCATATATGTCACAAATGACTCGACCAAATGCAACACCTAACGTCTCAACATCATGCATGCGGTACCATATATTTATAGCATTAATATGCTTCACCGTCACTTTGAGCAAATGCTCCACCGTCGCTTTGAGCATAAAGCTCCACCGTCGCTTTGAGCATAAAGCTCCACCGTCTCATAAATATGCAAATGCATGGACTCGTCGTTTAACAACTTATTACACCGTCTCAAAACATCATTCATAATGCAAAACTGACACATGCAAGTATAATAGTTACATGGCAGAACATCATCTCATTAATCATATACATCGCAACACGTAACATCATCACAATCACATAATCATTATATTTAAACATCACTTACTATCAACAATACATCAATTATTCACAACATAAAAGAACCATCAGCAATCATCTTTACGTAACTCATCTAAGGGTATAAAATATCTCCAACACTACCCCAAGGTTCTCTCTCAAATCACATGCGAAAGCAGAATCGCAAAAACAACAAACCGTCCAAAAACTACTAACTCGCCACAGCGAGTAACCTGCTCGCCACAGGCGAGTACTCACATCAGCTCACTCGCCAAAGGCGAGTTGGGGGCGAGCTGAAGGCGAGCAATCCTGGGTGCTCTCGGCCTTTTGACATTTTTCACCAAAAATCTTCATTTTTAAGCTCTCTAAATCCAATTTGGCTAAACCAACTTCACAGGTCATCTCTATAAATATAAGGGCACTCAAAACCATCATCATCTGGGCCAAAGTCCTAAAATTTAAGGGACAAGCTCGCCACGGCGAGCTATGCTGCTCGCCTAGCGAGCAAACAAAGGCTACTCGCCACGGCGAGTGATCACTCGCCACAGGCAAGCCATCTCAGAACCCACACGGGTTCAGACCTAAAATTCACCAAAACATGCCAATTCTCTCAAATCAAACCCCTAAATCATCTGCAATATCATCCTAGGGGATAATCTAGGTTCTGTAACACGTCTCTACAGCATTACAACACATTCTCACATCAATCCATCACAATTTCATCATAACCCTAGTTCATAAAACCCATCTCAATTCCTCTCAAACTCTATGCCAATCAAGAACAAATGATTTACAATTGAAATTACTGAAGTTAGGCTCACCCTTACCTGATTAGATGAATAAAAGCTACAGCAAATCTCTCCTCTTGGCTAATCCTCCTTTGCTCTTGGTTCTTCTCTCTTTCTCCCAAAAAGCTAAGTTTTCTTTACTGTACGTACAAAGTTTTTGTCTGCCTCCTTCTAATCCTTACCAACCAAAACATAACTCCTTCTTTCTATTTACTCCCTCACTAAATCTTATTAAATTTCTCATTAACCCTCCTTAATTCTATTAACTCTAATAAATCCCTCTTTTTCTAAAATAAATATAATTTCTCCTATTTCCATAAAATTCTACAAATAATTATATAATAAAATATATATCAAATAACAACACACTAATATTCACATAAATCAACATTTTCATATAAAATACACCAAACATATTAAAATCAACCAAAAATAGTAAAATAGCAACTGGGGTGTTACAACTCTCCCCAACTTAGAGAATTTTCGTCCTCGAAAATGTACCTCTGATCGGACGATCCTCACTCACGTCTGAGTACCAGCCAAAGCAAACACCCTACCACTCGCCTGAGCCTTCTTAGGCTGCGTACACTAAGAGCCAATGTGACCTTCCTCATTACAATTGAAGCAAACAATGTCCCCACGCTTGCACTCAACTATAGTATGGCCTTTCTTCCCGCATCGGAAACACTTTTTCTCATCACGGTTGCAAACATTACTCTTGTGGCCCTTCTCACCACACTTGTAGCAAAAAACTTCAGCAGGAGCATCACTCTCCCTGGGCCTCCTCTCATCATTCACTTCCTTCTTACTCTTATCGGTCGGAGCACTATAAGGCTTTCCACGATCTTGTTGCTTACCTTTCCTCTCCTTCATAACCTTATAATGAGCTTTGGTATCCTCCTCATAAATCCTGCAGCTACTCACCAATTCAGAAAAGTTACGGATCTTTTGATAACCGATGGCCCGCTTAATCTCAGCACGCAGACCATTCTCAAACTTAATGCACTTGGAGAACTCAGCAGTCTTAGCAGTATAGTGCGGATAAAACTTTGCCAACTCGACAAACTTAGCAGCATATTCAGTTACTGACATATCACCTTGCTTCAGTTCTAGGAATTCAATTTCCTTCTTCCCACGAACATCTTCCGGGAAATACCTATTCAAGAATTCCCTCCTAAAAACAGCCCAAGTTATCGCAGTACCTCCAATTTCCAAAACGGGTTGCACACTTACCCACCAGTCATCAGCTTCCTCGGCCAACATGTGCGTGCCAAAGCGCACCATCTGAACATCACTGCACTGCATTACTCGGAAGATCCTCTCGACCTCCTTCAGCCACAACTGAGCTCCGTCAGGGTCGTATCTTCCTTTGAAGGTTGGTGGATGATTCCTCAAGAATGTCTCCAACATCCTCACTCCCTCATTAGCACCACCAGCATTATTTTGTTGACCCACAGCTTGAGCCATCGCTTGCAAAGCAGCAGCAAGAGCAACATCATTCCTTCCAGCCATCTCAAAGTTCTTCATCGCCAACAACAATCAGAATAACAAAACAGAACAGCAAATCAGAACAACAAAAGACAGTGTAAAACTGTCACACAACACTACTAGGCTCGACACGACTCTACTAATGGTCTGACAGACCGACCTGCTCTGATACCAATTGTAACACCCCGTTTCCCAAAACAACGTAATATTATATAAAACATCAGAGTTCAACATACAACGGAGTATTACATCTACTTTTCAAAATTCAGTTTAAATAGATTATAAAAACTATTTAATTCAACACCTCATTTTATAAAAATCTGCAGCGGAATATTTATTTAATAATCAATTCAACAACTATGACATCATCCTTGGCACAAAGGCCTCATCATACTACAATTTATTTCATAATAATAAAATCTCCAACAACATGTCCTTCCAATAAAATGATACATAAAGGAATGAAAGAATTAAACATCAAAACCCCCATCCCGTTACGTATCAGAGCCTACGACACGAGAGCCAACTCCTATCTATCCTTCGCTACCTGCACTTGCCCACGAGGCGGCAATTCCAGCAGAAGGGGTGAGATTCACAGCAATAATATTAATATATAAATCAAACGTCAAGATTAACAATCATAAATCCAAATCATAACATATACATTGCAGCACATCATAACATCGTCATAAACATCATCATAAACAACATCACAAACATGCAACAACATCTCATCAAACATCAACGTCTCAAACATCATCTCATATATGTCACAAATGACTCGACCAAATGCAACACCTAACGTCTCAACATCATGCATGCGGTACCATATATTTATAGCATTAATATGCTTCACCGTCACTTTGAGCAAATGCTCCACCGTCGCTTTGAGCATAAAGCTCCACCGTCGCTTTGAGCATAAAGCTCCACCGTCTCATAAATATGCAAATGCATGGACTCGTCGTTTAACAACTTATTACACCGTCTCAAAACATCATTCATAATGCAAAACTGACACATGCAAGTATAATAGTTACATGGCAGAACATCATCTCATTAATCATATACATCGCAACACGTAACATCATCACAATCACATAATCATCATATTTAAACATCACTTACTATCAACAATACATCAATTATTCACAACATAAAAGAACCATCAGCAATCATCTTTACGTAACTCATCTAAGGGTATAAAATATCTCCAACACTACCCCAAGGGTCCCTCTCAAATCACATGCGAAAGCAGAATCGCAAAAACAACAAACCGTCCAAAAACTACTAACTCGCCACAGCGAGTAACCTGCTCGCCACAGGCGAGTACTCACATCAGCTCACTCGCCAAAGGCGAGTTGGGGGCGAGCTGAAGGCGAGCAATCCTGGGTGCTCTCGGCCTTTTGACATTTTTCACCAAAAATCTTCATTTTTAAGCTCTCTAAATCCAATTTGGCTAAACCAACTTCACAGGTCATCTCTATAAATATAAGGGCACTCAAAACCATCATCATCTGGGCCAAAGTCCTAAAATTTAAGGGACAAGCTCGCCACGGCGAGCTATGCTGCTCGCCTAGCGAGCAAACAAAGGCTACTCGCCACGGCGAGTGATCACTCGCCACAGGCAAGCGATCTCAGAACCCACACGGGTTCAGACCTAAAATTCACCAAAACATGCCAATTCTCTCAAATCAAACCCCTAAATCATCTGCAATATCATCCTAGGGGATAATCTAGGTTCTGTAACACGTCTCTACAGCATTACAACACATTCTCACATCAATCCATCACAATTTCATCATAACCCTAGTTCATAAAACCCATCTCAATTCCTCTCAAACTCTATGCCAATCAAGAACAAATGATTTACAATTGAAATTACTGAAGTTAGGCTCACCCTTACCTGATTAGATGAATAAAAGCTACAGCAAATCTCTCCTCTTGGCTAATCCTCCTTTGCTCTTGGTTCTTCTCTCTTTCTCCCAAAAAGCTAAGTTTTCTTTACTGTACGTACAAAGTTTTTGTCTGCCTCCTTCTAATCCTTACCAACCAAAACATAACTCCTTCTTTCTATTTACTCCCTCACTAAATCTTATTAAATTTCTCATTAACCCTCCTTAATTCTATTAACTCTAATAAATCCCTCTTTTTCTAAAATAAATATAATTTCTCCTATTTCCATAAAATTCTACAAATAATTATATAATAAAATATATATCAAATAACAACACACTAATATTCACATAAATCAACATTTTCATATAAAATACACCAAACATATTAAAATCAACCAAAAATAGTAAAATAGCAACTGGGGTGTTACAACTCTCCCCAACTTAGAGAATTTTCGTCCTCGAAAATGTACCTCTGATCGGACGATCCTCACTCACGTCTGAGTACCAGCCAAAGCAAACACCCTACCACTCGCCTGAGCCTTCTTAGGCTGCGTACACTGAGAGCCAATGTGACCTTCCTCATTACAATTGAAGCAAACAATGTCCCCACGCTTGCACTCAACTATAGTATGGCCTTTCTTCCCGCATCGGAAACACTTTTTCTCATCACGGTTGCAAACATTACTCTTGTGGCCCTTCTCACCACACTTGTAGCAAAAAACTTCAGCAGGAGCATCACTCTCCCTGGGCCTCCTCTCATCATTCACTTCCTTCTTACTCTTATCGGTCGGAGCACTATAAGGCTTTCCACGATCTTGTTGCTTACCTTTCCTCTCCTTCATAACCTTATAATGAGCTTTGGTATCCTCCTCATAAATCCTGCAGCTACTCACCAATTCAGAAAAGTTACGGATCTTTTGATAACCGATGGCCCGCTTAATCTCAGCACGCAGACCATTCTCAAACTTAATGCACTTGGAGAACTCAGCAGTCTTAGCAGTATAGTGCGGATAAAACTTTGCCAACTCGACAAACTTAGCAGCATATTCAGTTACTGACATATCACCTTGCTTCAGTTCTAGGAATTCAATTTCCTTCTTCCCACGAACATCTTCCGGGAAATACCTATTCAAGAATTCCCTCCTAAAAACAGCCCAAGTTATCGCAGTACCTCCAATTTCCAAAACGGGTTGCACACTTACCCACCAGTCATCAGCTTCCTCGGCCAACATGTGCGTGCCAAAGCGCACCATCTGAACATCACTGCACTGCATTACTCGGAAGATCCTCTCGACCTCCTTCAGCCACAACTGAGCTCCGTCAGGGTCGTATCTTCCTTTGAAGGTTGGTGGATGATTCCTCAAGAATGTCTCCAACATCCTCACTCCCTCATTAGCACCACCAGCATTATTTTGTTGACCCACAGCTTGAGCCATCGCTTGCAAAGCAGCAGCAAGAGCAACATCATTCCTTCCAGCCATCTCAAAGTTCTTCATCGCCAACAACAATCAGAATAACAAAACAGAACAGCAAATCAGAACAACAAAAGACAGTGTAAAACTGTCACACAACACTACTAGGCTCGACACGACTCTACTAATGGTCTGACAGACCGACCTGCTCTGATACCAATTGTAACACCCCGTTTCCCAAAACAACGTAATATTATATAAAACATCAGAGTTCAACATACAACGGAGTATTACATCTACTTTTCAAAATTCAGTTTAAATAGATTATAAAAACTATTTAATTCAACACCTCATTTTATAAAAATCTGCAGCGGAATATTTATTTAATAATCAATTCAACAACTATGACATCATCCTTGGCACAAAGGCCTCATCATACTACAATTTATTTCATAATAATAAAATCTCCAACAACATGTCCTTCCAATAAAATGATACATAAAGGAATGAAAGAATTAAACATCAAAACCCCCATCCCGTTACGTATCAGAGCCTACGACACGAGAGCCAACTCCTATCTATCCTTCGCTACCTGCACTTGCCCACGAGGCGGCAATTCCAGCAGAAGGGGTGAGATTCACAGCAATAATATTAATATATAAATCAAACGTCAAGATTAACAATCATAAATCCAAATCATAACATATACATTGCAGCACATCATAACATCGTCATAAACATCATCATAAACAACATCACAAACATACAACAACATCTCATCAAACATCAACGTCTCAAACATCATCTCATATATGTCACAAATGACTCGACCAAATGCAATACCTAACGTCTCAACATCATGCATGCGGTACCATATATTTATAGCATTAATATGCTTCACCGTCACTTTGAACAAATGCTCCACCGTCGCTTTGAGCATAAAGCTCCACCGTCGCTTTGAGCATAAAGCTCCACCGTCTCATAAATATGCAAATGCATGGACTCGTCGTTTAACAACTTATTACACCGTCTCAAAACATCATTCATAATGCAAAACTGACACATGCAAGTATAATAGTTACATGGCAGAACATCATCTCATTAATCATATACATCGCAACACGTAACATCATCACAATCACATAATCATCATATTTAAACATCACTTACTATCAACAATACATCAATTATTCACAACATAAAAGAACCATCAGCAATCATCTTTACGTAACTCATCTAAGGGTATAAAATATCTCCAACACTACCCCAAGGGTCCCTCTCAAATCACATGCGAAAGCAGAATCGCAAAAACAACAAACCGTCCAAAAACTACTAACTCGCCACAGCGAGTAACCTGCTCGCCACAGGCGAGTACTCACATCAGCTCACTCGCCAAAGGCGAGTTGGGGGCGAGCTGAAGGCGAGCAATCCTGGGTGCTCTCGGCCTTTTGACATTTTTCACCAAAAATCTTCATTTTTAAGCTCTCTAAATCCAATTTGGCTAAACCAACTTCACAGGTCATCTCTATAAATATAAGGGCACTCAAAACCATCATCATCTGGGCCAAAGTCCTAAAATTTAAGGGACAAGCTCGCCACGGCGAGCTATGCTGCTCGCCTAGCGAGCAAACAAAGGCTACTCGCCACGGCGAGTGATCACTCGCCACAGGCGAGCGATCTCAGAACCCACACGGGTTCAGACCTAAAATTCACCAAAACATGCCAATTCTCTCAAATCAAACCCCTAAATCATCTGCAATATCATCCTAGGGGATAATCTAGGTTCTGTAACACGTCTCTACAACATTACAACACAATCTCACATCAATCCATCACAATTTCATCATAACCCTAGTTCATAAAACCCATCTCAATTCCTCTCAAACTCTATGCCAATCAAGAACAGATGATTTACAATTGAAATTACTGAAGTTAGGCTCACCCTTACCTGATTAGATGAATAAAAGCTACAGCAAATCTCTCCTCTTGGCTAATCATCCTTTGCTCTTGGTTCTTCTCTCTTTCTCCCAAAAAGCTAAGTTTTCTTTACTGTACGTACAAAGTTTTTGTCTGCCTCCTTCTAATCCTTACCAACCAAAACATAACTCCTTCTTTCTATTTACTCCCTCACTAAATCTTATTAAATTTCTCATTAACCCTCCTTAATTCTATTAACTCTAATAAATCCCTCTTTTTCTAAAATAAATATAATTTCTCCTATTTCCATAAAATTCTACAAATAATTATATAATAAAATATATATCAAATAACAACACACTAATATTCACATAAATCAACATTTTCATATAAAATACACCAAACATATTAAAATCAACCAAAAATAGTAAAATAGCAACTGGGGCGTTACAATCAATCTCAATCTTTTTCAAACAAAATCTTCAAAGAAGAAATTCACTTTGAAGACATCAATCAAGAATTAGATAATTGGGAGATACCTAAGATACCCCCTAAAGATTTGTACAAAACAAGTAGATCCTTCTTCCACAAATCTGACTATGTTATTAGAACCGTGGAACAAAAATTTAAACTAAAATCTGACGATGAAGAAATTCATCTTCTCTCACAAAAAAGTATTAATGAACATATATACAAAAAATACAATTATTTACATATCGGTAGTGTCCAAGTTGGTCTTAAGTGTAACGCCCTAGTTTTATTTTAATTATTGTTGGTTGATTTTAAAATCTTTTATATGATTTTTTAATGATTTATGTGAATATGTGGGGTGTTACTATTTTATTATATAGTATTTATGTGATTATGTGAATATATGATTATTTTTATTGTTTAATAAAAATAAGTAAGATTATTATTTACTTGAAATTATGGGGTTTAATGAGAATTAATAGAAATTAAGGAGGGAGTTAAGTGAAATAAGTGGGAGGTTAAGGAAAAATAGAAAGAGAAAGGAGAGGTTTTAGTTTACAGAAAAACAAAAGTCTGTTTCATTTTTCACGTACAAAACTTTAGAAAAGAGAGAAAGTGAGTTTTTGAGAGAAGAAGAGGAGAAAACCTAGAACCAAGAGAAGAGGCTAGAAGAAGAGAGAAGAACGCAGCTTAATTCAGGAATCATAATCTAAGGTAAGGGTGAGATTCCTTCAATAATATGTATATATAATTTTGATTGTTGATAAAATTGTGTTATAGGTTTAGGGTTTAGAAAGTTTATGATAATTGATATGATGTGATGAATTGTGTTGTTTAATGCATGTTTCTGTGTTGTTTTGATTGTTATGTTGTATGTAGAACCTGTAAACATTGTTCTCTATCAAATTTGGGATTTGGGTAGATGAAATTTGGGTTTTTGAGTGAAAAATAGAGTTTTCCCGAGAGCTACCTTTGACAGCATACCCTGTTTCATGTTGTTGCGTCTTTTGCATCAATTTCTGTTTCGAACTAGCTTTCGATGTAAACACGAAAGTTGTAGGCATGAATGTTATCTTTCTAATTCCGTTGGTCTGACGTCAAAATGATTTATAGAACTTGAGTTATGGTCAAATTACTGAACGTAGGTCAAAGTGAATTTTTATGAATTTCAGCACAACTTTGTCCGAATTTGAAATGAAAACTGGTATTGATTGGTACATAATTGGCTTTAGGTGTAAACCTGAAAGTTGTAGATAATTAAGTTAGCTTTCTAATGGCACTGGTTTGACTCGAAGAGGATTTGTAGATTTTGAATTATGATGAAAATAGTCCAAGTAGGTCTTCAGAAATTTTTTAGAAAACTTAGCTTAACTAATCCCAAGTTAGTCCAAAACTTATGGTTGGTTTCCCAACTTCAAACTTAAGTATTAGGGATTTAGTCGGAGTGTTTTATGAGTATTTGGCTTATGTTTTATTGATCAACTTGCTTTATTTTTGAAGAATGTTTTGGTTTGATATGGATGTAGTTGATTAATGTATATGTGCTTTCCGGAGATGTGTGATTTAAATATGTGTTATATCAAGATGTGTTGTTTGTAGATGTGTGACTTAAATATGTGCTATATAAAGATGTCATATTTAAATATGTGATATTTGACGATGATGCTATTTAAAGATGTGTATTTGTCGAGTCATCTAAAGATGTGCATTGTTGAGTCTTTACTCGTGTCGTTGCATTTGAGTCGTGTCGTTGCATAGCATAGTCAACGATGGGGGCTTAATGCCTGACAGGTTTTTTTATGACCTTTAGCGATGGGGGCTCAATGTCTGACAGGTCCTATTTGACCTTTAGCGATGGGGGCTTATGCCCTGATGGTACCACATGCATGATGTCTAAGACGTAGAGTTGCATTTGTTGAGTCGTGTCTTATGAGATGTCGTGACGATGATTTGTGATGATGATGTGATGTTTGAGATGGTTGTTAAGACGATGATTTATGATGGTTTGTGATGCATTTGTGATGATGATTGTTCTTTGATGTTCTTGATGGTATCTTCGTGATGAAGTTCCTTGAAGCTCTTGATGATATTTCGTGATGATATTCTTGATTGACGTTTAACGTGTTTCGTGAATGGTGTGCTTGATGATGTATAAGGTGATTTAGGACGATAATTATGATGTTAGATGATGCCTATTTTGCTATGACTATATGATGTTTTGTTGATTGATGATTCTGTTGTTGGTGTATTTATATATATATATATATGTATATATATGTGAACCTGATGATGCTTGTCATTGAATTGTTGTTGTTTTCATTAACTTGATTGATCATATATTATTATTATTGAATGTGTATCTCACCCCTTCTGTTGGAATTGTCGCCTTGTGGACAAGTGCAGATTTCCAAGGCTAGTAGGATGTTGACTCAAGTGTCATAGGGCTCTGATACGTAACGGGATGGGGAAAATGTTGTTTTGTTTCTTTCATTCCTTTATGTATCGAATTTTGAACATGTTGTTGGATTTTAAGTTGAAGAATAATATTTTGTTGTTGAGGCCTTTGTGCCAAGAATTCTGTTGAAGTTGAATGATGATGATTTTAAAAGAAATATTTCCGCTGCAGATTTTTATAAGAATGAGATTTTGTTGGTATTTTAAATAGTTCTATTTTCTATTTAAATAATTTTGAAAAGTAGTGTAACATGCCCGTTATTGTTGAACTCTGATTGTTTTAATATTATTATGTTGTTTTTGGGAAACGGGGTGTTACATTAAGCCTCTCACGAGGGGCTCTCTTGACGTAGCTGTTCTTCTCTGTTTAAGGGATAAAATACACAATAGATTTCATGATTCCCTTTTAGGAACTGTTGAATCCAGCCTGAGTCATGGACCTATCTTTTTCAATTGCTTTCCAGATTTAACTGTTAGTTTGGATGACAAAAATATCCTTGATGTCTTATTTCTCAATGTCAAGCTGCATGGCTATGACATGAAAGAAGGATCTGTCCCTATAACTTTAGTTTATAGAGTTCAATACAAGGTTATGAATTCCATTACCTCCAATTTCCTTAAAACAAAATGCGATAAATCGGGAGAAACAACTTTGTTTCTTACTGATGAAACCAAAGCCAATGTTATTGTGCCAAAAACAATCCAATGGAGCGATATCACTCTTCCTGAAAAATGGGCTCTTGAAAGAGCAACCCTAGCCTTACCTCGTATTACTCCTGATTTTCATGATATAATTCAACATCAAACAGGAAAGGTGGAATTAGTCTTTGATAGAAGAAATTTGTTCTCTATTCACAGACCTCTTAAAACTAATGACCTAACAATGGATGATTTTAGATCTAATACCCCTAGAAGATCTTTTTCTGTTCATAGGTCTGTTTCCCAAACTGAACCAACCCATGATGGGTCAACAATCCACTTACAGGGAATTGAAACCACAACTCCTGTTAGAGCAACTTATCATAAAGACGAAGAAGATCAAAGATCTATTCAGTCTCCAACTTTCTCCTCCCTTAATGAACCTTATGATGTTATATAAGTTCACTATCGATAAGGAATCCCTTAAGAAAGAATTCTATTCTGAGGAATGGTCTCCTCAAAGAGAATGGTTCTTTCGCCAGTACAAGGGAAACAAAAGGAGTATGTTACAAAATGAATTTTACAAATTCTTAGATAAAGTAAAACTTAATATCCCATTCTTTGACTGGTTTCATGCTTATACCATCAAAAATAATGTTGATTATCCTTTTCAAACTGATTTAATAGGAGATAGAACTACTAATGTTATAAGTAGTTGGCATTTGAAAGATGATAAAACTATCCAATCTGAATTTCCTCCAGATGCTCCCTTTAAGCTAAAAAGTAAAAGTGATAATCTTGTTTTGGCTTCTCCTTTCAAAACTAAACTTGAGAGTGAACCTATAAACTCAACTGATATTAAAAATCTTATGGAGCAATCTAATTATACTAATAAATATCTTCAAGCTTTAGGGAAAAATTTAGGAACAAGTCAAGTAAATCAAGCTTCGACATCCTCTCCTAACCTAATTGAAAAACCCTTATTCAAACCTTTTAAATTGTCTAAACAAATCAAAAAGGAGTTGCAAGACTCTAACCCAAAACTTAAATTAAAGGAAGAAGCTAAAAATGAACTTCTCGACATGGTTAATAAACAATTAAAACTTTACCATACGACTATTCCTGACAGTCCCCAAACACCTCAACAGTCTTTTACTAAAGGCCTCAATATGATACAGACACAATGTTGTTCCGACAAAGATGAAAAATTTGAGATGAACATCAATCCTGTCATTACCGGCCCTAAGGTTAATTGGAAAAACCAAACCAAATTCTATTATCCCAGGGCTACTGCCCCTGACCTTCTCTTAGAAGAAAAGGATTCTAATTTCAAAAGTTTCAGTGCAAACAATGTTTACGAATGGAACATAGATGGACAAAATGAGTATTCTATCACCAAGATACTCCAAAATATGACAATGGTAGCTACTGCTTATGAGACTTCTAATAACTGCCCGGAAACAGTTATTGTTGAAATCTTAGTTGCTGGATTTTCTGGCCAGTTAAAGGGTTGGTGGGATAATTACCTTACCGAAGATGAAAAATCTGCAGTTCTTACTGCAATTAAAACAGATTCTGACGGTAATCCCATTCTTAATGGCAGCGAAACTATCCCCGACGCCGTTAACTCTCTAATCTTTACTATAGCCCAACACTTTATTGGTGATCCATCTTTAATCAAAGATAGGTCTGGAGAATTACTTTCTAATCTTAAATGTAAATCATTAGGAGATTTTAGATGGTACAAAGACACTTTCCTTACTAGGGTTTACACTAGAGATGATAGTCAACAACCTTTTTGGAAAGAAAAATTCTTAGCTGGGCTACCTAAGTCTCTAGGTGATAAAGTTAGAGAAAAACTTAGAGGCCAAAACCCTAGTGGTGATATCCCTTATGAACAATTAAGTTATGGCCAATTAATTGCTTATATGCAAAAGGTAGCCTTAAAGATCTGTCAGGATGATAAGATCCAACAATAGCTTGCTAAAGAAAAGGCCCAAAACCGTAAAGACTTGGGAAGTTTTTGTGAACAATTTGGTCTACCTCCTTGTTCTAAAAATTCTAAACCTAAACCAAAAAAGGATTTACCTAAACCAAATTATTATAATAATAATCGTAATAAACCTTATAATAAAGGTTACAATAAACCGTATAACAAACCTTTTCATTCTGAACCTAACAAACAACCTAACTCTGGCTTTCCTTTTAGTAATGTCCCTAGGAAACCTAGGACAGGGGCTGGTTGTTATAATTGTGGGAAGCCGGGCCATCATAGTAAATATTGCAGGTTACAAGGGAAAATTAAATCCCTCAACCTTGATCAAGAAGTTGAAGACCGTATTAATAATTTGTTAATAGAGTCATCTGAAGATGAATCGCATAAAGAATCTTCTGAAGATTTAAATCAAATTCAGAATGACGATTTATCTGAGGAAGATTCAGGTTCCTCTAGTCAAGTTAATGTTCTGACTAAGGAGCAAGATCTCCTTTTTGAAGCCATTAATGCTATCACTGATCCTGTTGACAAGAAATTTTATCTAGAAAAGCTAAAGTCAACTCTTGAAACAAAACCTACTAGAAATCCTCTTGTAAATAATAAATTCAATCTTAAAGATACCTTTAAAAGGCTTGAAAAAACTACTATTAAACCTGTAACTATCCAAGATCTCCAACATGAGATTAACAATCTAAAAAATGAAATAAAAGACTTAAGACAAACTCAGAGCAATCATGAATTCATTTTAGGACAATTACAAAGCTATGAAAGTTATGAAGATAACACTAATAATGTTAATACTCCTGTCCAGAATTCTAGCCTCCTTGAAAGACAAGAAGATGAAGACTTTTTGGGCTTAATTAATCAAATGAAAATCCAAAATTTTTATATAAATATTAGGATTGTCATAAAAGAATTTATTCTTGAAACTACAGCCCTTTTTGACACTGGGGCTGATTCAAACTGTATTTTAGAAGGATTAATTCCTACTAAGTATTTTGAGAAAACATCCGAACAACTTAGCACTGCTAACGGGTCTAAATTAAAAATTAATTATAAACTTTCTACTACAACTATCGAAAACCAGAATCTTAAGATTGAAACTCCATTCCTTTTGGTAAAAAATCTTAAGAACAAGGTAATCTTAGGCACACCATTCATAAGATCTCTCTTTCCTTTACAAATTAATAATGAAGGAATCATTACCCAACACTTAGGACAACCTATAATCTTCAGGTTTATTAAGAAACCAATTATTAAGGACCTTAACCCAATCCATTATAAACAAAATCAAATTAATTTCTTAAAAGAAGAAATTTCTTTTAAAAATATTGATTACCAAATAGAACAAACTATAACTAAGCAGAAAGTCCAAGCCCTCCTTGAACAGATTCAATCTACCATTTGTTCTGATCTTCCTAATGCCTTTTGGGAAAGAAAACAACACATTGTGGACCTTCCTTATGAAAAGGATTTTCAGGAGAAACTTATACCAACTAAGGCCAGACCTATCCAAATGAATGAAGAACTTCTTCAAATCTGTCAAAAAGAAATCAAAGATCTTTTAGTAAAAGGATTTATTAGAAAAAGCAAGAGTCCTTGGTCTTGTTCAGCCTTTTACGTCAATAAACAATCCGAAATTGAAAGAGGTGTTCCTTGTTTAGTTATAAATTATAAACCTCTTAACCAAGCCT
Organism: Medicago lupulina; assembly: GCA_958299785.1. Taxonomy (NCBI): domain Eukaryota; kingdom Viridiplantae; phylum Streptophyta; class Magnoliopsida; order Fabales; family Fabaceae; genus Medicago; species Medicago lupulina. The sequence continues at coordinate 39,160,916 of OY283146.1, read as the reverse complement.
TAAGCTGGATTCGTTACCCTATCCCTAACAAGAAAGATCTCCTCAATCGCTTAAATGGTGCTAAAATTTTCTCTAAATTTGATATGAAATCTGGATTTTGGCAAATCCAAATCAAAGAAGAAGATCGCTATAAAAACAACTTTTACTGTTCCTTTTGGACAGTATGAATGGACTGTTATGCCTTTTGGGCTAAAAAATGCTCCCTCAGAGTTTCAGAGAATAATGAATGATATTTTCAATCCATTGTCAAAATTTACTATAGTATATATTGATGATGTGTTGGTCTTCTCTAAATCTCTAGATGAACATTTTAAGCATATAAAAATTTTCATATCCACAATCAAAAGAAATGGTCTTGCTATTTCTAAAACTAAAATCAACCTTTTTCAAACAAAGATTAGATTTCTTGGTCATAACATTCACCAAGGGACTATTATCCCCATTCATAGAGCTATTGAATTTGCTGATAAATTCCCTAATCAAATCATTGACAAAACTCAATTACAAAGATTTTTAGGATGCCTGAATTATGTTTCTGACTTCTTTCCCCAACTCAGTAACATCATTAAACCTCTCCATGATAGGCTTAAAAAGGATCCTCCTCCTTGGACTGACGTCCATACAAATGTTGTCAAAATTATAAAAGGCCAAGTCAAAGATCTTCCTTGCCTTTATCTTCCTATTCCTCAAGCATTTAAAATTGTTGAAACAGATGCTTCTGATATTGGTTATAGGGGCATTCTTAAACAAAAAATCTCTGAAAAAGAACAAGTCATTTCTTATACTTCCAAACATTGGAATCCTGCACAACAAAATTATTCCACTGTTAAAAAAGAAGTTTTAGCAATTGTTTTATCTATTTCAAAATTTCAATCTGATTTACTTAACCAAAAGTTTTTAGTTCGTGTTGATTGTAAGTCAACAAAAGATATTTTACAAAAGGATGTTAAAAATCTAGCTTCAAAGCAAATTTTTGCCAGATGGCAAGCAATATTAAGTGTTTTTGATTTTGAAATTGAATATCTCAAAGGCTCAGATAATGCTCTCCCTGACTATCTCACTCGTGAATACTTACAGGGTAAAGAGTAGGATGCCCAAAGCGGCAAGATCCGCCTCCTCTCGGGGAGGTAGGACTTCAGCAGATCTAATAATGGCAGAACTAACAACAAGGCAAACAAGACAATCAGGGTCATCCACCCTTGGGTCATCTACCCAGAACCAATCTCTTGGGTCATTAACCCATAACCCCCAAATTGGGTCATCTACCCAAAAACTTCAAAATCAAACTTCCATTGAAAAAACCTCCATTGAAACATCAAAACAAACTAGAGCAGATTATGCTATCCCAATCCAAACTCTTTTAGCCTTCCAAGAACAAGGTTTAGTCAGTCTCCCAAAAAAGACTTGGGCAGATATTGCTGATGAAGAAGAGGAACAAGAATCCTTAGACCTCATCATAAACAACCTCAAAAATAAAACTTTACAAACCAACCCACAAGCTAAAAATAATCAAATGCAGGAAGGAACAACCCACACACAATCCCACAACAACCAAACTATCCAGTTTCAATACACTCCAAAGTCCAAATACCTACCTGTTATCCAAATGGAACCTGAATTTTGGGATAGAAACCCGAACAAAGTTTATTCAAGGATTTTTCCACCAAGATTCCACCACCAGCCTATAGCCTTCAATAAAACACAACAATTTTATGAATTTATCTTGGTAGATTCAGACTCAATCTCCATCAAACATTATAAAGATGCTAAAGATGCATCAAACATTACACATTCAACAATTCAAATCCTCAAAGTTCTTACGCCCGCATCTTTTGGGAAAAATCCAAACAAAACCAAAAAAATTTCTCAGGCCTTTGATCCTATCGGCTACAATTATTGGGACTATGTCCAAGCCTGGACACACGTCTTTTGGAAACAAAATAAAGCCGGGAAACACTCTTGGCTGATATACTTCAAACACGGAGTTAATTATACCTTTCCAAATTGGTTCCTTCAATGGTGGGACTACTTTGGACCAATCTATCAAATTTTTCCCCTCGAAGTCCAAGAAGGCTTTCAAGTTTTTAATAAAAGGTTTAACAAAGACCTTGACAATCTTCCAATAGAACTCAATTTCTTCACAAAATTCTCTTTGACATGGATATTTTCATGGCAATACAAATACGTGCAAAACTCAGACCAGAAGGTTTTGCCAATGCTTCAAAGACAAACTTTTGTCAAATGGTGGCCCCGTTTTGATACCACAAAAGCGACGGGAGAAAGTGTTACCATATGGTTTAAAACTAACCCAAAATTTTTGCAGGTTGCAGATCCTGAAACCTGTAAATTTCTCAAACAAAAGGCAAGAATTACAGCTGCCTTAGCAGCCGCATCATCTGAAGACGATTTTGTAGAAAATCTACAAGATGTTCTTAAGCTCCTAAAACAAGACAAAGAAAGCAAAAAAGGGAAGAATAAGCAAGATCTACCTTCCTGCTCATCATCTACAGTAGATTCCTGTTCAAATGAAGACGACTGTTACGAAATCTACTCGCCAATCAATTTGGCAGACGACTAGAAATGACTCTGCACAAATCATCATTACAAAAATCAATAATTTATCACCTTGTACTGTAGCTACAGTAGCAACTTTTTACTGTAGCAATATTTTTAATTTTTAATTTTCGCAAAAAATGGTAAACCGTTCACTGTTGAAATAGTTCCGGTTTTATACCCGAACTGTAGAAACAGTATCTTTTATTTTTCTATTTAAGGGAATGCCATTCCTTGTTAGAAGGCACCCTTTGTTTTCACAATCTTAGAGAGTTTTAGAGAGATATCTGAGCATTCTGATTTTCTCCTTTGTAAGCTTTCTACAATCTTTAATCAATTTAATACAATCTTTCTTCAATCTTTCTTCAATCTTTCTTTGAGCAGTTCAGTTCGGCTCTGCCGCGTTCTGTTCTTTCTTTTTCTTTATTTATGCTTTGATTCATCTATGTTTTAATTTGCTTATACTTGGTTTTATGGAAGGCTAAGCCTCCTCTTTATCTGCATTCTATTTAAACTAGTTTTATTAAAAGAACAACAGTCTGTCTGCTATCCTACTTCTCATTTAGTCTCTTTATATTATTTTTTATCTGCTTCCGAACCCCTCTTGGGAGGGCTTGGACTTTCTTCTTAGTTATAGTTTGTTCTATTTGGTAATCAATATTTTTAAAAGAAATTTCTTCTTTTAAGAAATTAATTTGATTTTGTTTATAATGGATTGGGTTAAGGTCCTTAATAATTGGTTTCTTAATAAACCTGAAGATTATAGGTTGTCCTAAGTGTTGGGTAATGATTCCATATATATATATATATATATATATATATATATATATATATATATATATATATATATGCATAAATCCGGTTTTTAAATCATTTTTCACATGCTTTTCTTTCTCTAAACATTTCATTCTCCTATCTCTCATTAGTTTCTAAAAAAATAAATGAAGAACATGAAGAACAATCTTCATCTTCTCCGGCCAGAAGCAATTTTTCGGCACGGTGGCCGATGGTGGCACCACCGCGCCGGAGTTTCAAACTCCTCCTTTTTAAAATCAAACAACAAAAACGGATATCCTTTTTGCTTCTAAGTTCGAAAGTAGCCTCAGATTTTGAAGATAAACGTTGTACGAGCCTAGATCTGATTTTGAAAACCAAAGTGCATGAAATATTTTACTACCTCTTTCTTCTTCTCAGTCTCAGTGTGTATGGTTCGGTATCGTGTAGATCTGGTTCGATTGCGTTGCTACCGGTTCGGCTCTGATCCTCTTCTCTTCACGAATCCGACTCCGTTTCCACGACGATTTGTTGTTGATTTTCGCGGATCTGGGTGCTTGAAGTGTTGTTGTGTTGTTGTAGTGTGTTTGGATCTTGAAAAGTGACGTTGTGATTGTGTGTGAACCGAGTTGTTGTGATGTTGAGATTTCTATAAAAAAAGATTATGGTTATGTTTGTGTTGATGATTTGTGCGGTTTGAATATGATGATATTTGAGTTTCTTTGAATGTTTACATTATGGATATTTGTTTGGTTATCTTCTTGAGATGTTCGCGAGAAAAATTTGAAGAAAAGGTGTTTGATCTGAAAAGATGATGAGAGAGAAATGAAAAGGTGTTTGTGTGATTTGGTTGGGTGAATTTCTGACTGATTTCTGAAGCGTGAATTAGTGATTCCTCCTTGAGCCAATGATTGATAGTCTATTTATAGTGACCAATTAGGGTTGATGAAAATTGGATTGGACAAAAATGCCCTTAACTTGGGCAGCAAGAACCTTATGGACAAAATGACTAAAAAGGACTAAAGGATAAAAATAGAAAAATAATTAAAGACAACTAATAAAACGAAAAATATAGAGATAAAAACAATAAAAAGATAAAAACACTAAATAGTAAAGCTAAAAATAATAAACCTTAAAATTGTCCCTTCATAACAAAAATGAGGTATTTTAAAATACCTTTCTGCCGAAATTTTGACTGAAACGACGAAACTTCGCAATTTTAAAAGACGAGTAAAAATGAGAAAATAAAAGTTAAAAGTTGAAAAATAAACCGATAAAATGTTGGTAAAAAAGTTGAGATTTAAATGGTTAAAAATTGAGGAATAAACAAGTAAAATGCTTGCAAAATAGACAGATAAAATGTTGAGATATAAACAGGTAAAATGTTGGGAAATAAACTGATAAAATGCTGTGAAATAAACTGTAAAATGTTGAGAAAATAACAGGGTAAAATGGGTTCAAAAGACAAATAAAAAGAAAGCAACTGGTCAACAAATGGGGTATGACACTCACAATGCCATTTGGTTTTAGATTTTTGTTGCCAAAATATCTCTTCAATGTTCAAAGCTTGTTCTAAACTAATTTGAGCCTCTTTTTCTTGCCTCATGAGATTGTCTGTGTGCCCTAAAGTATCAATATCAGATTGTATCTGATCAAGCTTCTCCTTAGCAGATTTGACTTGGTTATTCACATTTCCAAAAGTGTCTATGTTCCATTGCTTTAAGGCTGCCTTCAACAGTTTTAACTTTTCAGAGAAAATAAACATAGGACAGCCTACAATAGAAGTATTCCAGCTATTTCTCACCACATTAACACAGTTAGCATGAGCCACCCACATCTTCAAAAATTTGAACTGAGAAACAAAATGAAGGTCTTGATTTTTAAATTCTAACATGATGGGGAAATGATCAGATCTAAGTTTTGTGAGTGTAGAACAAGTGACCACATTACAAGCATTAAACCATTCTTGGTTACAAATGGTTTTGTCAAGTCTTATTTGGACATGTAATCTACCCCTACGACAATTTGACCAAGTAAAATTTGCCCCCTAGTTGGAATGTGAATGAGGTTGTTGAGGTCTGTCCAGGTTTGGAAGTCAAGGATAGGGTTGGGTGAGGGTCTATAATTGCTTCTTCGTTCATGTGCCCCTAATATAGAGTTGAAATCTCCTATTAAACACCATGGAATCTAATGATTAACTAGAAGATGGGTTAGGGATTCCCACAGAGTTCTTCTTTTAATGTGACAAGTTGAGGCATAAACTGCTGTTATACCAAAAAGTTGACCATTATAGGTAATGTGGAAAGAAATATGTTGGTTCTCAACATTAACAATAACACCAAGGAGAGTTCACTAAAATGTAATATCTGATTACAAATGCTCACTGCTAAAACTTAGCAAGAGACTTCAAATGCTCAAGCACAACTGCAATAGACTTCATATGCTCCTGAACACAATCAAGAGACTTCTATGCTCAAGCACAACTGCAAGAGACTTCTAATCAAACAGAATTACAAAGAAAAATGTTTGACATTGAACACTTGATATACAATCTGTGGTGTTCACAATACAAATTAGATACAAACTCTTAAGACTCTAGAATTTCTAAGATATGAACTTTGATATGAAATTCTAAGTGAACTTTTTGATGCAGAACAATTTCAGCAGAGGTTTGGCTCTTTTAAATTGTTGTTAAGTCTCTTACAATTCTCCAAGTCTTCACTCCTTTATATAGAGGTGTGAAAGAGACGTTGTGAATTGTCAGCACATCAAAATAAGAGTCGTTTGAAGCTTTGATCAATCACCAATGATCTTTTGCCTGATATGGTTGTTGTCCTATGAAGGATCAATTTCAAATCCATTCCAAGTCTGTAGGAACATCGTTGCAGGTAGAGCTGTTATTCTTGTCTTGTAGCAGAGACAAAACCTGAGTAGTGGAGGTAGTGGTTGTACACTTCGTACAATTGTACTTTGTCAACGCTCTTCAAAGAACAAGCATCCAATGCCTTCAAATTCATTTGAATTAGTCGTTGCTTCACTGTTCTGGTCTTCTGCAATGCTTGGACGAGATTAAATCCATTGAACAACCTTTGAAGCTTTAAGTCTTGCATCTTTTGATGAACTACAACTTTCGGGTATCTTCAGCTTCTTATGAGATGCTTCTAATGAACTTGCTTCTGATGACATCATCACTTTAGGAGCACTTTGTCTTCATGAGCACTTTGACTTCAGGAGCAGTTCTCTTCAAACGCTTTTGTTGATTCCTTTGCTCTCTTTTGTTCTTCCAGAACCTAATGGTGATCTCAAATTTTTGTCTATGGTCCTGTACACTTGAACAAATGTTAGCATATCCAATTGACAATTTTTAATACCTTGTTATCATCAAAACTCTAAAGAGGTAATGTTAAACACATTTTGTTCCAACAATCTCCCCCTTTTTGATGATGACAAACATTAGTATTTAAAATGTTCAATTGTTGTTAATCTACTTCACAAGTTGACTTTTAGGGTATGAGGTTTGTAAGCTCCCCCTGAGTCCAATAGCACTATAAGGTGAGGTTTGTAAGCTCCCCTTGAGTTCTATTCTTGTTAATTAAATCCATCATTTAAGGACGTAATAACTCTCAGAATAATCTCACATTAAAAGACTAAGAGATAAGAAGATGGTCCTATTAATTTAAATTGTTTGAAATTAAATTAACGGGGCTCAGAGCCTTTAAATACTATACATCTACTTCCCCTTTTGTCATTAACAAAAAGATATAAAATAAAGACAAAAAGAAAGAGATGAGAAAAACGTAGTGAGAAATTCTGTAGTCACAAGTCATATATCATAACGTAAAAGCAGTTCAGAAGCATAAACATTGTTCAGAAGCAGTAAGTGTTAGTCAAAAGCAGTAATTCAGAAGCACAAATATGTAAGCAAAAAACATCTAAAGATACAAATAACATAAATAAACAAGTTAGGGTTGTACAACTAAGGTTGGGCTTGTTTTTGGAACATCTCCATCATTTGTTTCATCATCCTTTGTGTTTCTTCAGCTTGTTGCTTCATTTCTTGCTTGAATTCTTCATTGCTTTTGATCATCTTCTCCTCTCTAACTCTAGCTTCTTCCAATTTTGCTCATGTTAAGGACTTGTATTCAAGAAGCAGTAGCTTCTGTTCAAGAACTTCTTTTTCTAAGCTGCTTGTTTTCCTTTTCCATTTGAGCATTCCTTTTCCTTTTCTAAATTGCTTGTTTTCCTTTTCTAGCTTCTGTAGATATTGGTTTGACATTAATCTTTGACAAACAGTTGATGTTCAACTCTCTTGGGTGTATTCCTATTGGAATAAAGTCTGTAGCATTCCTTGCTCTTAAGCTAAGAGGAGTACGCACCCAAGTTCTCATCACTTGCACTTCTTGAAGATTGCTATCAACCCCTTTCAGCCACTCTTGAAGCTTTCTTTGAGAAGAGTCCTGAGCATCAATACATGATCTCTGGAGTTCAGTCAAGACATAGTCCACTCTTTCCTTTAATCTCTTCCACAACTTCTCATAGCTATCCTCATGAATGAGATTGTTCCTTGCTTGAACTAAGCTGTTCAGCTCCTGAAAAATGTTCTCACACACATCTGCTAGAATAGTAGAATCTAGAAACTGGGTGGGTGGAGAAGGGACATTTGTTCTAGAAGAAGCACAAGGTTGAATGGCTAAGTTGGATGATGATGGTTTGTCATTTATTGAAGTTTCAGGTTCAGCAAAAGTGTTGGTTGTTGATGATTGGTTGTTGGTTTGTTCAGAAACACTATGTTCAGGAACAGGTTGTTCAAGAACAGGTTGTTCAGGAACAGTCAGTTCAGGAACAGAATCAGGGATAGGAACAAAATCTATGTTGGTGGTTGAGGTCATTTGTTGGTTAGGTTCATGTTGTTGGGGGCTTTCTGTCATAACTTCATCAAAAGCTATGTCAGATGCTTTATCTTGGTTTAACTCATACTCAGGTAGTTCACCTGAATAATGATCTACAAGGTTTTTTATTATTGATTGTTCAGAGGTCTCTGTAGATGTTGGAGTTGTTTGTATTGGAGAGTTAGGTTTAGATGATTATACATCAATATTAGCAATATCTGTCCATGTGTGATCATCAGCACCCTCTACATCAGCACGAAAAGATTGAATAGGCTCAATCATAGGTGGTTGTAAGGGATGATCAGCAGGTAGATGAATGTAGGCATAAATTCTTCTTTGTTGCAAACCAATTAACCTCTCTTCAACATAGGGATACATTGGCACAAAGGTATCATAATCTGGCTTTTTAGAAGTTTTGGTTGATGGTGATGGGGATAAAGCTTTGTTGAGGGTGGTGTAAACTTTGCTTGAAGGTATATCATCTGGATCAGATGATGTGGATGAAGATGATGAGAGGGAGGCTGAACTAGTCCTAGTTTCAGAAGATGTACTTGATTCTACTAAAATAATTTCATCAGCAGCAATGTGAGAATCAGTATTACCTTCAGGAGCTTCTGAAGCAACAACTTCTGAACAAACGGCTTCCTCTTGAGCATCTTCAGCAGTCTTCAAGACACCCTCAGCTTCTATCATCTGCTGCAGGTTCTCTGTAAGCTCAAATCCAAGTTAAGCAGCTTCAACTATGGATTCCTTGGCCAGGACCTCAGCAGGTATCTCAATATCTTTCGCAAGCTGCAGTGCCTTCTTCACAACAGCATCTGTTTCCTTCCTTCTCTTAACTTCCCTTGTTACAAGAACTTTAGCTTCTTCATCCTCTTTTGAAGTAAGCTTCAATTTCCTGACAGTGGGTTTTCTTTTCCTTTTAGGAATGAAAGGTTGAGGTGGTGAAGGTACAACTTCCTTACCACTTCTGGTTCTTTTGTTCAGGACCTTAACAGGTTCCAGATCCTGAACTTCTTCTTGTATTGAAGATAGACCAGAACCAATTGCTTCAACTGCTTTGTCTTTCTTGGCCTTCTTATCTTTCTTAGCAGGTTGTTCAGAAGCTTCTTCCAGATACTCAGCTTCTGAAACTGGCTTTCTTTTTGACTTCCTGCTCTTTGCTAATGGAAGAGCACCACCATACATCTGATCTGGTATATCCTCCAGTTGGATATTCTCTCTAGTGCTTTGCAGATGATCGTGTATGAAGTACAGTTGAACATCAAGAGGGTCTTATTTGCAGATTGGGGGAAATCCTTCCATAAGATTTGATATGGTGCTGGATTCCTTCAAGTCTGTTTCCAACTTCTTGTAATCATCCTTCTTGATTAGAGTCATGTTTCTAAAGGTACTTCCATTGATAATTTTCTCTGTGATTGTATCCAGCTGCTGATCTGTGAAACCTCTTGTTTCACTCAAAGCCTTCAGAAATCCTCCTTGATGAAGAATCTCTGAAATTAGTCTACCATAGGGAATCCATGATCTCTTGATTGTCTGACTCTCTTTCAGAGCTTTGATCATATGTTTGAAAATGTATTTAGGTACATTTGCTTTTTCTTTCTTGATGAAGTAGTGCAAAAATACCCTATGTTCCAAGGAGGGTTGATCAGAACCTCCTCCCTTAGGCAGAAGATTCTCATTTTGTATCTTCAGAAGCATCTTCTTCTCCATGCTCAAGTCACTGTAGGCACCTTTTTTTTTTGCTGTTGTACATGGTTTGATTTACAATCTTATTCCATGGACTTTTCTTGTTATTATCTAATCCATCCTTGAAACTTCCTTCAGAAGCTCTTCCAATCACATACGCTATAATCTCCTGAGAGATGAAGACTGGTACACCCATGATACTTGATCTGATCTCAGTATCAACGAAAGGTTCCAGACCCATATCTTTTCTGGATTTCCCAGCCAAAGAGGGGTCAATAAACACTTTTTCTTCCATTTCCAGCTTAGCAACATGTTTATCATAAACAGATGCTCTTACCCAGAAGTGCCTTATGAGATTCACATAGGTTGGACCATTTAGCATATCAAAGTAGTGTAAGAGGTCCTGAGCTTCGTAGAATTCCTTGATGTTGCAGCCATGATAAGCCAGAGAAGTGAAATCAACTAGGCTTTCAACTTGTACTGTTAACTCCCATTCTTCCAAAGACATGGTTCTTCCTTTAATCTCATACGCATGAGTTTCCTGTTGAGGAGACGTTCCTTGTGATATATCTTGCGTAGTTGATTCTGGAACTAAGCTTGATGATGTCATTGACAGAGATGAAATTTCTAGGGTTCTAGGTTTGATTGAAGTGAAATGCGTTTTACTTCGCAGAGAACAGCTGAAAAGAGAAAGTGTAGGCTGTGAAGTGAGTATTGTGTGTATTGTCTAAGTGTTTTGAGTAAAAACCAAACGATTGCAATTTAGAGGGGACAAACAAACACAACATTAATGACAGTTGGGGGCGCGAGAATAGTACATTCAAAGCCTTAAAAACATCATTGCCCCCTTAAGTTAGACACCAATACAAATAAGCCATGTCAGATAACTTCAGATGCGCTGTCAAGTTAGTGGGACAAGTGTTGCCAGAATGCAACTCCAACGTTTCCACTAGCTCTGTTATTAAGAAGCACAAAATCCAGCTTCTGAAGTTAAAGTGTTGATGTCATCTTCAGAAGCACATTTTCGTCAGAACCTCAATTAGGAGCTTCTGATGGACCATAGCTTCTGAACTAACTTGAGAACCTAACTTCTAGTTCAGGAGCAAGCAATTTTAATCAAAGACAAAGTGCATTTTCAAATTTTTCTTTATAAAATCAAATCTTTCCATAGTTAAAGGTTTAGTGAATATATCAGCCCACTGATGTTCAGTATCAATGAATTGTATATCCAGGATTCCTTTTTGAACATAATCTCTAATAAAATGGTGTTTGATTTCAATATGCTTGGCTCTGGAATGTAGAATTGGATTCTTTGACAAACAAATAGCAGTAGTATTATCACAATAAATGGGAATACTGTTAGCATTAATTTGATAATCTTTCAACTGATGTTTCATCCAGAGTAGTTGTGTACAACAACTTGCAGTTGAGATGTATTCTGCTTCTGCTGTAGACATAACAATAGTTACTTATCTTTTGCTAGCCCAGGATATCAGATTCTCTCCCAGGAACTGGAAGTTGCCACTTGTTGATTTTCTTTCAATCCTGTCACCTGCATAGTCAGCATCAAAGAATCCAACCAACTGATAATCTAGGGATTTCCTATAAAGGAGTCCAACATTAGTTGTTCCTTTCAGATACCTGAAGATTCTCTTAACAAATGTTAAATGAGATTCTCTAGGATTTGACTGGAATCTTGCACACAAGCATACACTAAATAAAATATCTGGCCTAAATGCAGTGAGGTATAACAAAGAACCAATCATACCTCTATACAGCTTCTGATCTACTTTTGATCTAGTAACTTCTTTGCTTATGGTGCAGGTTGGATGCATTGGAGTGTTAATCACTTTACAATCTTCTAGCTTGAACTTCTTCAGAAGCTCCTTTGTTTACTTTGTTTGATGAACATATACTCCATCTTTACATTGATTGATTTGAATACCAAGGAAGAACTTCAATTCTCCCATCATGCTCATTTTAAATTCATCCTGCATTAATTTAGAGAATTCCTTGCAAAGAGATGCATTAGTAGAACCAAATATTATGTCATCAACATATATATGCACAACAAGAATGTCTTTCTCAAGAGTCCTTTTGAAGAGTGTTGTGTCAACTTGACCTTTTTTAAAATCATTTTTAATCAAGAAATTACTCAATCTATCATACCAAGCTCTGGGAGCTTGTTTCAAACCATATAGTGATTTCTTAAGTTTAAAAACATGGCCAGGATGCTTAAGATCTTCAAAACCAGGAGGTTGTTTGGCAAACACTTCTTCTATGACTCCATTTAGAAATCCACTCTTGACATCCATTTGATATAATATTATGCCATGATTAACTGCATAGGATAGAAGTAACCTGATTGCTTCCAATCTTGCAACTGAAGCAAATGTTTCAGTGTAATCACTGCCTTCTTGTTGACTGTAACCTTGTGCAATAAGTCTAGCTTTGTTTCTGGTTACTTCACCTTGTTCATTCAACTTGTTTCTGAATACCCATTTTGTTCCAATAATGTTCTTCTGAGGAGGTTTGCGTACCAGATCCCACACATCATTTCTTTGAAACTGATTTAGCTCTTCTTGCATAGCTAATATCCATCCATCATTTGATAATGCTTCATCAACTTTAGCAGGTTCAATCACTGATAACAATCCTATCATAGACTCTTCTTGTCTGAAATATGATCTTGTTCTTCTAGGACTGTCTTTGTTTCCAATGATTTGATCCTCAGGATGTGAAGACTTGTACTTGAATGAATTATGTGATTGATTTTCTTGCTGAAGCTACTTCATCTTGAGCTTCTGAAGTTGGTTCAGCTTCTGGACTGTCTTCAGATTCTTCTATCTGATCAAGTTCTGAAGTATCTTTAGTAGCCTGTATATCTGCAAAATTTTCATCTTGCTCTGGAGTTTCACTTCCAGGCTCTTTGTCATCAAATTTGACGAGCATAGATTCTTCAACACAGAGTGTCTCTGAATTATACACTTTGTATGCCTTTGACCTTTCGGAGTAACCTAAGAAGATTCCGCTTTGGGCCTTGGCATCAAATTTCTTTAGGTAGAGCTCTTTATTTAAAATGTAACATGTACATCCAAATGATGAAAGTAAGATATATTTGGTTATCATACCCTCATTTTGGACCTAAAAATACTCATTCAAATTTCTTTTCTATTTCTGTTACTTTTCAATTCACTGTGTTTTACTCTGTAGTTTTTTTTACCGTGCTTCGACTGCATATTTTACTGTTTCTATCTTTAAATCTTCTTGCATATAAGGCCATCCAAAGTGTTTTTCTTGCATTACAAGTTATTAAAGAGTTTCTAAACCATTGCACATTTTCTTGCATTTTATTCCAAATTTTTGCATAAAAATCATACAGAAAGGGTATTTTGGTCATTTCCTGCAGTGGAACCCATTTTAGTCCCTACATTTGTCTCTGAGTCTTTTCAACTTGTCTGTACAAATCATTGATCAAAGCTCTGTCTAAAAATCATTTCAGCATTGCATCTGAGTCAGTTTGAGTCGTTTTAGTCCTTAGGGGTGTTTTAGTCTTTTCACATCAAATTTTTTGACAGAGAGGTATTTTAAAATACCTCATTTTGGTAGTTTGTTCGTTTTAGTCCGTTTTGTCGTTTTTTAACTGTTTCACTTTACGTTATTTTCAAAATTACTTTTTTACCCATTTTATTTTTTATTTTACAAGTCAGTCCAATTTTATTTTTTATTTTGCAAATTAGTCCAATTTTACTTTTTGCAGATTGGTCCTTTAGTTTTATTATTTTGCAGAGAGGTCCTCAAGTCCAAGTTTAGTCCAATGCCACACAGGTAGTTCAAGGCCAGATGTCACCGTCCCATTGGTCCAAGGTACACATGGCAGCCTATAAAAGGCCGGCCACTGTAGAGTCAGAAAAAAAGACACAGAATTCATGCCACATCACAAACAGTTCACAATTTTCTCTCTCTATTCAGTTACGATCGAAATCCACCAAAACTCATAAAATCACAAGAACACAGAGCAATTTCTACAAACCCTAACTTTTCCAGAATCGAATTCAAGCAAAATGCAGTGAAATCCATGGCATTTCTCAGAGATTCAATCTTGAACCTTCATCATTGAACCTTTTTCCTCTACAATTCAAGTGCGAATTCACCACTGAAAGCAGCAAACTCAAGCGCGATCGCAGAGGAAAATTGAGAAGAAGAAGGAAAGAAATTCAAAGGATTTGAACCGGTGAAGAAGAAGAAGAAGAAATTACCGATTTATTTTCGGATTCAAGCCAAGGAATCAACAAACAGAATCAAAACTCAAGAGTTCTTGAAGATTCCGGTTTGGATCTCCGATTAAAACACAGGTAAATACATGAACATACCTTTTTCTTGCTCAAGAACATCAACGAATTCAAATCGATGTAGATCCATGGAAGTTCAAAGAATTTCATTCAAAAAACTGTGAAACCCTAAAAACCTTTGAAAACCGTAAAGATTCCGCGATCTACAACGAATATGAACCGTTGTAAATCTACGAATTCATAAAAGATTTCATTCAGAAAAAGATTTGAACAAAAGAACAAAAACAGTTTGAAAACCGTGAAGAAACTTTCAAGATCTACATTGATTTACGGCTTGCATGTAAGTTTCAATGGTAGATTTGTGTTTAGAACAACGAAACGATTTGATTGAAACATGTTTGAACGGATTCTGGGTAGGTTAGAACAAACTAGGGTTAGGGTTCATCGGAGAAGATGAGAGAACGAGAGAAGAAGAGAGAACGGTGAAGAAGAAAGAGAAAGAAAGAAAGAAAATGACCTGAACCGGGCCAAATCCTTTTATATAGGCGCGCTGGACCGAGTCGGTTTAGACCTGATCCAGCTTCCTGTGCCCCTGGCCATTAGATCTAGGTATAGGGGGATCCGGATCAATCCAACGCCTCTGAGGCACCCTGAGGATCCGGATCCACCAAGCTGCGTGGGTTTGGGCTTCGTAACCGTGGGCCTTTGTTTTCTTTTAATTTTTCTTGAGTTTTTTGCTATGCACACCACTGTTCTTACTATCTGAACCCCTGTGCGCACTAGTTTTCTTGCAAAAATTCCTAAAAAAATTGCTATGTGTTTCTTGATGCATTTTTGATTGTTTTGTGATATTTTTACATGTTTAAAATGGGTTAAAAATATATGCTAATTTTTTCCATTGATTTGTGTACTTTGTGTATTTTTTGTGAAGTTTCTTGCATGACTTTTGACCTAATTTGTGCCATATGATGTTGATACTTGATACATGACTTTGTGATATGTTTACTTCTGAGTTCATGCTAATTCTTACAATTTTGCAAGTTTAATTGTTAGTTTCTTGTTTTGCAAGTTTAATTGTTAGTTTCTTGTTTTGCAAGTAATTGTTAGTTTCTTGTTTTGCAATGTTAATTGTTAGTTTCTTGTTTTGCGAACTTAATTGTTAGTTTCTTGCTTTGCAAGTAATGTGGATTCTTTGTTTGAAAATAAAGTGTGAAATATGCTTGTGAATATGTGCTAAGATGAAGTTTGGGCATGTCTTATAATTCTCATATTGTGCTTAAAATAAACCTCTTGAAAATTGTTTTGAATGAGAAAATTATGGGTCATGTGCTTGCTTCTATTTTGAGACTAGTTTTTGTGCATTTTTTTTTCCTTTCTTTCCATTATTGCATCTTGCTATTGTCTTTTGCCAATTTGTTTAACATTTTTTTACTATCATTTCATATCTTGTTTTACTAACCATTTCATTTCATATTTCATACATGTTGAGCATTCCACCATCTCATCTCTATTCTTTAGCCTAGGCTTTTATTCAATTTCTATTCCATTTTCCATATCATTTTTAGGTAGTTATTTCTTCATTTTTACTTCTTGCAAGACCATAGAATGTAAACTAGGGCCAATGTAAAGGACAATGAACTCTATAATGATGTACACCGACACAAGCACCGACACGCACACACGTTGTATGACTTACCGTTAGATGTATGTTTAGGAAACACGAAACTTAGAAAAAATCCATTTTCCAAAAAGTTAGCCATCTCATCATATGAAAAAACAATTTTTTCCAAGAAACTTTGGAGTCAAAACTCCATTGCATTTTTTCCTTTTATTTTCTTAATCAAAAATTCAAATGGGAACTAAATTCCTACTTAGACTACCATTTTCTTTAATAATTGAACCAACCTCACTATTTTCTTTCTCAAGCCTTACGACCTCTTTCATTTCTTCCAAACTATTTTCAAAAATTAAAATCAACTTAAACTCACCAAAAAACCTTTTTTGAGAGAGAACTACATGAAGTTTGATCCCTTAAAAGGGTATGTAGGCAAGAGGCTAAAACCTCTCCAAGTCCAATAAAAATAAAATCCAAACACTTCTTCCTCCATTCTTAAAATAAACAATCTCTTTTCCAATAAATAGCCTTAAAAATAAAGCGTAGACGTAAATCTAGAAAAACGGTTCCTATAGAGTACTATAGTCGTCACGGGTGCCTAACACCTTCCCGTAGCGAAAATTGCCCCCGAACTTAGAATTTCTAAGGGTTTTCTCAATTTCTCCCTTCCCCGAAAAAATAGAGATATCAATGATTGAAAGGTTCAAGCCTAATTAATGACTTGACATCCGAAAATCGCGATAACATTGGTCTTCTTCCCTTAAAGAGTTCAAATGCAGTTTTCTCTAAGATAGGTCTGATATAAATCCTATTTTGAACATAACATGTTGTACTCACTGCTTCTGCCCAGAAATGTTTAGCCAAATTGTTTTCATGAATCATGGTTCTTGCCATTTCTTGTAAGGTTCTATTCTTTCTCTCTACAACCCCATTTTGTTGTGGAGTTCTAGGAGAAGAGAATTCATAGACAATTCCATGTTTTTCACAAAAAAGTTTCGAATGGCTCATTTTTAAATTCACCACCATGATCACTTCTGACTTTCAAAATATTCATTTCTTTTTCAGACTGTATTTGAGTGCAAAAGTTACTGAATACATCATATGTATTGTCTTTGTTTCTTAGGAATTTTACCCAAGTCCATCTGCTGTAATCATCAACAATGACTAATCCATATTTGCTTCCATATAAAGATGCAGTATTAACTGGTCCAAATAAATCAATATGAAGCAGTTCTAAAGGTCTGGAGGTTGAGACAATGTCTTTAGCATTAAAAGATGATTTCACAATCTTCCCTTTATGGCATGAACTACAAAGTGCATCTGAATGATAGTCTATGTTAGGTAAGCCTTTGACAAGTTGTAACTTACTAAGCTTAGAGATTAACCTCCAGTTATCATGTCCTAACCTTCTGTGTCATACCCACTACTTATCATTCATTGATAGAAGACAAATTACCTTCTGATCAACCAGTTCAGAGAAATTGATTTTATAGACATTCTCTACTCTCTTTCCTTTGAACACAATGGATTTGTTATCTTTGTTGATTACTGTGCAGTTGGTATTTTCAAACATTACATCCTAACCATTGTCACAAAACTGACTGATACTCAAAAGGTTATGTTCAAGACCATCTACCAACCACACATTATTAATAGAGATAGAGGAGTTACCAATAGCTCCTGTACCAATGATCTTGCCAGACTGGTTGCCTCCAAACTTCACATTTCCTCCTTCTTTCATTGTGAGAGTAAGTGATAGAAGTTTGGCAAGTGCACCAAATACTATCGAAGTAGTAAAAATATCGATCCCACGAGGATTGTTTTTAATCGCAATAAGTTAATTTCGTTATGCAATAGGATGTATAAAGGTTACATTTGTTTTGCCACTAGGCGGAAGATTTGGTTTGTTTTTAAAACAAATAACAAAAAAAAATAAAGTTTGTTTAGAAAATATTGAGAGAGATGAGATCGGATCGTCGAATCCTCTATGTTTCCCCTAATTGGTTACTGTACTCTATTCCTATTAATGGTTCTTTAAGTCCCACGATAGTTAACAAAATAGCCCTAATCAATCCCTTGAGTTAGGACCCTCCTCTTAAACTACAGCCCCTAATTCCTTAGGTGGTCTAATATTTCTTGAAGGTTTAAGTACGTTAACCTAATATCACTAATAAACGATTATCCATTCCTAGACTAACCATGTTTATTAGAACAATTCAATTAAGTCTAAGTTGAAAGCTAGGGTCAGTAGTCATTCATTCTCACGAAAACATATTTATATTTGATCTGGATATAAAAAGGATTAAGAACAATTGAATTGAATAAAGACTTAAATAATCATTAATATGAAATGGAGTTTCATCACAACAACATAAGATCAATTAGGGTTTACACAGAATCATCTAGGATCCAATCTCTAAGAGATTTAGCTACTCATAACAATGTTTACAAATAGCATAATCAATTGAATCAATAAAACATACATGAAACTGGTAAAAGGATGAAGAAATTGTCCTCCTTGCAGTCGCCTTGATGTCAAAATCGCACTTTGCTCTCCAAGATTCGTAACCCTTGTTTTTGGAATAGACTTCAGCTTAAATAGGCACAAAATTTCGCCTAAACGTGTCACGTTTTAAGTAAATTGTGACACGTTTTTTCCTTATGTAACAAGAAACAGAATTAGGGTTTCACAAATCGTGTCACGTTTTGGCCAACGTGACACGTTCTCCTTGCTTCCAAAAACATGCGTTCTGACTTGTGGAAACGTGTCACGTTTTTCAGCCAACGTGACACCTTTTTTGACTTAACCTTTTTCTTCAGTTTTCTTGCTTTTCTTGCTGCTTAAGTTGCCTTGTGAACTCCATAATATGATAATATATACATAAAATTACGTAATGATAGCATGTCATCACAACCCCAAACTTAAACCATTCCTTGTCCTCAAGGAATTTACATGCAATAATTGACAATCGACAGTAAAATAACAAGTACCTGATCAAGTGATGGTAATCCAAAAAGTTCATCTCCTTGCTAGCTAAAAGTGAGCTAGTTTGACTTGAATGCATCCACCAATTCACAACTCCATGCAGCAAAATGAATAGGGTTCACACTCAATCACATGCAAAGCTACATATTGTCATACGCTTGAAAAGTTTCTAAACGTCAATTAAAGTCAATATCAATACACACTTTGAGGTCTTTTAGGGTTATAACGGGGCTTAGGTGAAGGTGGGATGATATTTGGATAAGTAGGCTACGCAGAATGTGAGTTAGGCACTCCTACGAAGGTTAAAGCACAATTCAATCATCTTTCACCTATGGAACACAATTCTTTGTCAAGATGGGGCTAGAGAACATTCTTAACTATTGGGACCTTCGAGTTTGAAGTTACTCGGATTTTCAATGTGTTTTTGTCCCTTTTTCATTATGTATTCTTCTTTTATTTTTTTTTGATACACCATTTTTAGTGTATGTATTTCCCTTTTTCTTTTTTTTTATGTTCTCTAGTTCCCCCACCCCAAACTTAATTGGTTGCACATTCCAAAAGCAACCCCAAACTTAATTTTTAAGCAACATTCTACAATGCCTAACTCAGAAAAACAATATGGGATAAATCCTAAGAGTCTCTAAGTTTGTTATGTAGTTTGTCACCGAACAACGAAAGTTCTAAACCTACCGGCTCAACTTGTCTAAGAAAAGGATAAATTCAATATAATCAGGGTAGGTTTCAAAAGGCTCACAAGACCAAGCACTTTTGCCTCAGTGTGTATTTGACAAAAACCAATTAACAGAAAAGAAACAATGCAAGTTCTAGAAATGTAGATGCATGGAACACTCTATATAAGTAAATTGAAAAATAAAATTTGGCCATGAACCTTACAGTTATGATATCTGGGAGTTGTGACTACCTAGCACTGCCGTACACTTCGCCTTTGAATCAAGTCACTCCTCCTTATGAACTTTTGGAAACATCACTTGAACACCCATTTGTTACTAAACTGTAAAAGGTCAATAAAACACATAAATTCATCAATAATAAACAAGTTTAGGCTCAATTACATCACAGGGGGATACAACTGATTAAACTTCAAATTGTTTGAAAATAAAAATAAAAGTACAACAAAATGAAAAATGCTGAAACAAAAAGAAAAATCATAACAAGTGAGCCATCAGTAGCCCACTCAATCCTGCATCAAGTCTGGATCAATCCATGTGCTCGGGTTCTGCTCCTCATATGTATCCTCACCAAAATGTGACCTAGACCTCGCACCACCAGCAGCAAAGTCTGCCCTAATCTCCTGCTCTCTTGCTTGGGCACGACCTCTGGTGACATCAAAGTACTGATCCATCGCCTCCTCGGACCCATCAAAACAGTCAAAAGACCCAGTAATCGCTCTCCTGTTGAGGCAGACTGCCTCCGTAAGCTCCGGCCCGAACCTAGGACGGTTCCAATAATCTTGGTCTGACACCTCATTCATCCAGTTGCAGTGGCCGAATATATAGTCCAGCATCATGGGATGAATAGGTGCATGGGCACCTTGTTGGCTGCTTCCTTCTCCCGGCACAAACTCTGGCTGAGGCGGGGGCTGCTGTGGCTGTGGCTGAGGTTGAGGGCCTTCTTCCTCCTCAGCTCCCAACTGTTGCATGCGCTCCAAATAATCCTTCAGAAAAGCCTCCATGTAATTATTAGTGATCGGCTTCATCATCTTTGTCTCGAGGTCATTGATGTAGGACTCGCAGTCAGCTTCCTCACAAAGCCAGTTGATGAGGCTCATGTGAGGGATTGCCTTCTTATTACCTTGGACAAAGTCAGCTATGTTGTTGGCAATCAACTCACCAACATTTATAGGGCTCCCCTCCAGAATGGCAGCAATAGTGTGCACTTGAACCAAAGGAATCTCCGATGAACACGAAGTTCCCTCCAAAGTTTGCACCACAAAGGATGCCCAAGCCTTTGCAACCGGCTTGAAATCCGCCTTCAGCAACATTCTTCTGCTACCTTGCCATTGAGCACCCTCCACACACAACAAAGACTTCACCTCTTCCCATGTCTCCTCATCCCAATTAGCACAAGTCTCCCTCCTCCTCTTAACATCACATTGTTCCGGAGGAACAATCTTCAGCATGGCATTGATAGCATCAGGGGAAAAATTAATGTCCTTTCCCCGCACATATGATTCATACCGCCTCCCGGAGAACCGAGCGTTGGCATAAAACTCAAGTGCCATTGTCTTATTTGCCTCTGGAAAGACCATGTCATTAAGCCCGTGCCACCCCCGAGCTGTGATAACTTGTTCGAATTCCGGGTTTCCTAAAAGTTTAGGGAGTAGAAACCCCCTCTCTGGTATAACACGGTAACTTCTTATCTCTTTGAACCGGTCTCGGGCCGGTGTGTCATGGAAACGGTAAGCAAGGGAAGGTGGTATGGCCGGTGGGGCTGTAGGTTTGACCGGTTGTTTGCGTTTGGCGGTGGTTTTAGACTTTTTAGCTTGAGGGGCCTTTCCTTTCTTCCGGGTGTCAACCATGGTGTAAGGTTAGGGTTAGGTAGGAAAAGGCTAGGGTTTGAGATTAGGTTTTGAGATTAGGGAGTGAATGATGATTTTTTTAGAGGTTGATGATGATGAGGTTGGTTTTTGTGGTTGGTATGGTGATTTGGAGATGAAAAGATGAAGGTTTTTGATGTGTAAGGTTAAGAATATCGTAGGTTAGGGTTTTGGCGAAATTTGGGCAGAGTTTGGCTACTTGTGGAAGTGAATGGGAAGAAAATTGTGTGAGGGGTATTAATAGGGAAGAAAAACGTGTCACATTTGGCCAAAAACGTGTCACGTTTCTCGGTTTGTAACGGTCAAAAATTTTGAAACCACCAAAATCGTGTCACGTTTGGGCAAAACGTGTCACGATCCACCTTTTTTGAAAATTTACGTGCCCAGAAATCGTGTCACGTTTTGGCCAACGTGTTACGATTTGGCTTGGCAGAATGGACGTCAATTTTAACTTAGAAAAATTTTGAGACGCTTCAGAGGGTGGCAAAATCGTGTCACGTTTTGCCCAAAACGTGTCACGATTTTGCCCAGTATTGGACTTGAAAATTTTCTTCCTCCGATTGTTTCAGCGAAAATATTTTTGTATTTTTGATTTTTTTGAAAGCAATAAAATAAAAATAGAAATACTACCTGCGATAAAATGGTGGGTTGCCTCCCACAAAGCGCTTCTTTACCGTCACTAGCTTGACTACTATGGACCTTTACAGGTCCTTCAGCATCAATCCTACCCTTTCTTTTGGTAGGTCGCCACCCAGATATGGCTTAACTCTTTGTCCATTGACCTTGAAACTTCTGTCACCCTCCGGCGTGATTAATTCAACAGCTCCATATGGTGATACGCTCTTGACCAAGAAAGGTCCAGACCACTTTGACTTGAGCTTTCCAGGGAACAGCTTCAACCTGGAATTGTATAACAAAACTAGTTGTCCAGAGTTGATATCCCTAGATACTATGTTCTTGTCATGATACCTTTTAGTCCGGGCTTTGTATATGAGCGCATTTTCATACGCTCTATGCCTCATCTCTTCAAGTTCGTTTAGTTTCAAAAGTCTTTTCTTACCAGCGGCTACTTGATCAAAATTTAAGGCCTTAATGGCCTAGTAAGCTTTATGCTCCAACTCGACTGGAAGATGACAAGCCTTTCCATAGACTAATTGATAAGGTGAGAACCCGATGTGAGTCTTAAAGGCTGTCCTATACGCCCACAGTGCGTCATCTAACTTTTTGGACCAATCTTTCCTATTAGACGCAACTGTCTTTTCTAGAATTTGTTTCAGCTGCCGGTTTGAAACCTCTACTTGACCACTAGTTTGTGGGTGATAGGGATATGCAACTTTGTGCCTTATATTATATTTTTTTAGCACATTTTCAAGAAGATTATTGCAAAAGTGCTTCCCCCCATCACTGGCATCATTAGCAACACACGGTATCACTTCAACCCACTTAGTAACATAATCGACACAAACTAAGATATGAAGATAAGAGTAAGAGGAAGGGAATGGTCCCATGAAGTCGATACCCCAACAATCAAATGGTTCTATTTCAATGATTCTTGATTGGGGCATCTCGTTCCTCTTTGATATGTTACCTGTCCGTTGACATTTGTCACACCGCCGCACAAAGTCTTGGCAGTCCTTGAACAAGGTGGGCCACCAGAATCCACTTTGCAAGATCTTCGCCGCGGTTCTTTCTCCACTATGGTGGCCCCCATAAGCTGAGCTATGGCAATGCCACATAATACTTTTGGCTTCCTCACCTGCAACACAACGTCTTATTAACCCGTCAGTTCTTACCTTAAACAAATATGGATCATCCCACAGATAGTGGTTTGCATCCTTGAAGAATTTCTTCCGTTGGGAAGAAGCCAAGTCATCCGGACTATATTACCGGCCTTGTAGTTCACCATGTCGGCAAACCAAGGCCTTTCTCCAATAACAAACAGCTTTTCATCCGGGAATTCCGCCACAATGGCCTTTTCTTTCGCTGTCACCTTTTTGTTCTCCAACCTTGAGAGGTGATCAGCCACCACGTTCTCGACTCCCTTCTTGTCACGGATCTCTATATCAAACTCTTGCAGCAGGAGGATCCACCTCAACAGCCGAGGTTTTGAATCCCCCTTTGTCAGAAGATATTTTAGGGCTGCATGATCTGTAAAAACAATGACTTTGGAGCCGATTAGATAAGAATGAAATTTTTCCAAAGCAAATATTACCGCAAGCAATTCCTTTTCAGCTGTGGAATAGTTAACTTGGTTTTCGTTTAAAACCTTGCTTGCATAGTAAATTGCATGGAAAAATTTGTTCTTGCGTTGGCCTAAGACTGCACCAACAGCATAATCACTTGCATCACACATTAATTCAAAAGGTTCATGTGCAGTCACCAACTTGGTCTTTATCAAAGAAAAAGCATTTAAACATTCATCATCAAAATTGAACTCATTTTCTTTGATTAAGAGGTTACAAAGGGGCTTTGATATTTTTGAAAAATCTTTTATAAAACGCCGATAGAAACCAGCATGCCCTAAGAAACTCCTCACCCCTTTAACATTAACAGGAGGGGGAAGTTTCTCTATAACCTCTATTTTTGCTTGATCCACCTCTATGCCTTTAGCACTTATCTTATGCCCCAAAACTATACCCTTGTTCACCATAAAATGGCATTTTTCCCAATTTAAAATGAGGTTAGTTTCGGTGCATCTTTTAAGGATGGCATCTAGGTGGATTAAACATTGATCAAAAGACTTACCAAAAACAGAAAAGTCATCCATAAATACCTCGATGTTCTTCTCTATCATGTCAGAGAAGATGGAGAGCATACACCTTTGAAAGGTCGCCGACGCATTACACAGCCCAAAGGGCATTCTCCTATACGCAAAGATACCAAACGGACAAGTGAAGGCAGTCTTCTGTTGGTCTTCCAAGGCCACCGCAATTTTATTATACCCCGAATACCCATCCAAAAAGCAATAAAAGGCTTGGCCAGCCAACCTCTCTATCATTTGAACCATGAATGATAACGGGAAGTGATCCTTCCTTGTTGCGG
Source organism: Medicago lupulina (assembly GCA_958299785.1). Lineage (NCBI taxonomy): Eukaryota > Viridiplantae > Streptophyta > Magnoliopsida > Fabales > Fabaceae > Medicago > Medicago lupulina. Next base: position 39,136,519 of record OY283146.1, on the reverse strand, counting down.
TATTTAACCTCCGGTAATCTATGCACATCCTCCAACCAGTGACGGTACGGGTGGGTATTAATTCATTTTTCTCGTTAGCCACCACCGTCATTCCACCTTTCTTAGGTACCACATGAACAGGACTCACCCAAGAGCTATCAGAGATAGGGTAAATCATACCTGCATCCAGTAGTTTCAGCACCTCTTTCTTAACAACTTCTTTCATTGTGGGGTTTAGTCTTCGTTGAGGTTGAACAACCGGTTTGTATTCAGCCTCCATATGAATTTTATGCATGCAATAAGCTGGACTAATACCCTTCAAATCAGAAATTTTCCATCCCAATGCTCCTTCATTCTCCCTTAACACCCTCATCAATTTTTCTTCTTCTAAAGGTGTCAAGGTGCTGCTGATGATTGCTGGTTTAGAGGCATCTTTGCTTAAGAAGACATACTTTAAGTGAGAAGGTTGTTCTTTTAATTCAAGAATCTTTTCCTCTTCAACACTCAAAGTAGGCGCCCCCTTATTCTCGTCAAGAAGTAACTTTTCAATCTTTACCGGTTCCACTTCTCGTTTGCTTGCCTCTAATTGCTTAACACACTCCTTCACCCCTAAATCTTCATCAAGATCACAACTCTCCATAGAATTCACAATTTCTTTCTCCATTGGTTGTGTTGGTTGAGGTTCACGAGAATTATCTTCAACAATCTCTTCGACAACATCGATACGGTAGCACTTTGGGTTTTCAGCTCTATGCTTCATAGCTTCGAAGATGTTAAACACAACTTGTTCATTATGGAATCTCAACATAAGCTGCCCCATTTCAACATCAATCAAGGCACGACCAGTTGCAAGGAAAGGTCTTCCTAGAATGAGTGGTGTCTCATCATCTTCAGCCATATCCATGATAACAAAGTCAGCGGGAAATACTAGCTTATTTACCTTTACGAGCACATCTTCTAGAACGCCAAAAGGATAAGAGATGGACCGATCAGCTAAAGTGAGGGCCATTTTTGTTGGTTTTGGTTCTCCACATCCAAGCTTCTTCATCATAGATAGAGGCATCAAGTTGATACTCCCCCCTAAGTCACATAAAGCTCTACCAACTTTCACCGATCCAATGGAACAAGGAATAGTAAAGGCACCTGGATCTTTCATCTTTGGTGGAAGTTTATTTTGGAGGATGGCACTGCAGTTTTCTGAAAGGGTTATGTTCTCGTCATCTTTTGGCTTTCTTCTTCCAGTCAATAACTCCTTCATAAACTTTGCATAAACGGGCATTTGATCAAGGGCTTCACTAAAAGGAATATTCACCTGAAGTTGTGAGAAAAGTTCCATGAACTTTTTGAATTGGCTTTCCTCCTTCTTTTTCTTCTTAGCTAGATGAGGGTATGGAAGCTTTACATAAGATGGTACAACTTAGGGTTTATCACCATCTTTGAAAATTTGGCTCCTAGACTTCCTCAAGATAGAGTCTTCATCTATTAACCTCTCACTTTTTCTTCCTCTGATTTTTCCTTCTTTTCTTTTTCAACTTCTCCTTGATCACTCTCTTTTTCAACTACTCCCTCTATTTCTTTCTCGACTTCACCATCTGTTTCTACCTCCTCCGTCACAACATCATCAACTGTTTTCTTAACTTTTGGAACTAAAGGTGTAAGAACCTTTTTGCTCCTAAGTTCAATAACATTGCACGTTTCATTTTTAGGGTTATCTTTTTTATTACCTGAGAATCTTCCCTTGCTTTGTTCAGCCAATTGTTTAGCCACTTGCCCGATTTGGGTCTCAAGCAACTTCCTTGAAGCTTCATTGTTCTTTCTCTCAGCTTCTTGGCTCTTCTTCATCTCTTCAAAGTTACTTTGAGTCATCTTCATGAAATTCATCATTGTTTCTTCAAGAGCTGAAGGCTTTCTTGGTTGTTGTTGTTGTTGAGGATTTGGAAGTAGAGGATTGAGAGTGTTGTTGTTAGAATAACTCAAGTTGGGATGCTTGTTAAAACCAGGATTGTAGTAAGGATTTTGCCTTTGAAAATTCACATAGTTCACAAATTCCTCACTAAATCCTTCCGGTACACACTCACCATTTGCATGTCCTTCTCCACATAAATCACACTTTACTGCCTCCACTTGTTGTTTGTTTGCCAAAGTGAATCCTTGAAACTCCTTAGTTAGAGCTTCGATTTGTTTGTTCATGGCTGCTTGGTTTGCTAGAATAGAAGTGGTGTCACTTACCCCATATATTCCCCTTTTCTTCTTCTCCGCATTATCACGATACTCGTTTTGAGCCATGCTTTCAATTAAGGCTTCGACCTCATGATCGGTCTTGTTTTTAAGACTACCTCCAGCTGAGGCATCTAAGAACATTCTAATATTATGTGTCAAGCCTTCGGTGAAGATTTGGAGGTATAGCTTTTCAGAAAGTTCATGATTTGGGCACCTCTTTAACATTAACGTAAATCTCTCCCATGCATCATATAAAGATTCATTCTCCCCTTGCTTGAAGTTTTGTGTAACGCCCTAAGTTGTTATTTATTTATTTTAGTTGATTTGTGTGTGTTTTATGTGCTTTAGAATTATTTATGTTGATTTATGTGAATTATTGGTGTTTGCTATTTTAATATATTTTATTATAAAGAAGTAGTAATGATTTTTATTATTTAAGTGGAGTAGAAGAAATAATATTATTTTTTTGAAAATAGGAGAATAATGGTTATTTAGAATTAGTAGAGTTAGGAGGGGGTTAATGAAAATTAAAAGGAATTAAGTGAGGGAGTAAAGAGAAAAGGGGGGTTATGTTTTGTTAGAAAGAAAAGAGAAAACCAGTAAGGAAAGAAAACATTTTGTACGTACAGTAAAGAACAAACAGAGTTTTGGGAGAAAAGAGCCAAGAACAAGGGGAGAGCTAGGAAGAGGGAAATTCATCCATTTGTTGTAGAAATTTGCTGAATTAAGGTAAGGGTGGGTTTACTCTTCAATTGTCAATATATATGTATATGATTTCATGAATTTGGATTGAAAATTGGTAGTTTAGGAACTAGGTTTATGAATATGTTGAATTGCTCATTCTTGATGAATTGTGTTGCTAATGATGTTGTTATGATATGTTCTGATGTTTTGTTGTGCCTTAAACCCATAAACATTGTTCCTAAACCATTTTGGGTGATTGGGGGATTAAAAATGGGATTTTTGGATGAAAATGGAGTTAGAAATCGTAGGTTATATTCTGCCCAGATGAACACTCGCTTAAGCGAGATGCCCTTCGCTCAAGCGAGCAACACTTTGCTACGCCCAGTCTGAATTTTTAGCCGCTCGCTTAAGCGAGCCACGAGCGAACCCCAAGCGAGCAAAATGCTAACCTTCGTCATTTGCGTCGCTTAAGCGAGATTCCCGTCGCTTAAGCGAGAGACGCCCAGGATAGTGTATTTAGCCTGTTCGCTTAAGCGAACCAGAAGCGAGCCAGAAGCGAGGAATAACCAAACTTACGTGTTTTGACTCGCTCAAGCGAGATACTGCTCGCTTAAGCGAGCTGGGTCCTGTGCGACCCAAAATGTGATTTTTCTAAAGTGTTCCAAACCCAAACCTAAGCTTTCTAAGATGTTTGTTGGATTTATTAAGAATTGTTTAGATGATAAAACTGTATTTTGAAGATGATTAAGATGGAATTATGTATGCTTATGTGCAAATAATTATATTTTGCTAAACTTGAGTTGCCTTGTTAATGTTGAGTGGTCTTGTCCAGTTGGGGAGGGTATCCTAAGTTGTTGTTGTTGTTGGTTGCATGCTGATATGCTCCATTAAGATGTTGGGTTGTATGCTGATATACACCATAGAGTCATTCATACTCATATGCATTTGTTGGGGGCTTATTGCCCTGGAATGTTTATCATTCACTGTTGGGGGCTTATTGCCCTGGAACGCTTTGTCGTTCACCTGTTGGGGGCTTATTGCCCTGGGATGCTTTAACCATCCAAACTATTGGGGGCTTATTGCCCTGGAATGCTTAGCATTCAACGCGCGTAGTTGGTACCACATGCATAATGCATTAGAAGTTGATGGAGTCTTGCATTAGTTGTAGGTGTGAGTTATCCTTTTGGGATTGTTGTTGGTGAGATGTCGCCACAAGTGTTGTTGTTGTTGCTGATATTAATCAAAGATGAATTTAAATTATAAAGTTGAGATGATGTTGATAATGTTGCTGTTTGTTGTTGTTGTTTCAATTTACTTTGATGATTCATATATCTGTATATTTACTTTTGATTTGTGAACTCACCCCTTCTGCTGGAATTGCCACCTTGTGGGCAAGTGCAGGTAGTGAAGACTTGTAGGTTGATGGCTCCTGTGTCTAGGGCTCTGATGCGTAGAGGGATGGGAATATTGCATATTTAATTCTTCATTCCTTATGTATCACTTGTTGAACTATGTTGTTGATTTCATTATTGGAGAATATTGTTATGTTGAGGCCTTTGTGCCAAGGATTGATGTGAATGACTTGAGATATTTTTATAATAAATATTCCGCTGCAGAAATTTAATATGATGGAATTTCTTGATGTTTTTAAATAGTTTTATATTCTATTTAAATAATTTTGAAAAGTAGATGTAATACTCCGTTGTTTGTTGAACTCTGATAATTGTTGCATATTATTATGTCATATTGGGAACGGGGTGTTACAATTGGTATCAGAGCAAGTCGGTCCGTCAGACCATTAGAAGAGTCGTGTCGAGCCATGTAGAGTAGTGTGACAGGTTTAAACTGTCTTTGTTGTTCTAATTCCTGTTGTTATGTAGAACTATCGAGATGGCCGGAAGGAATGATGCTGCTCTTGCTGCTGCTTTGCAAGCAATGGCTCAAGTTGTTGGACAACAGCAAGGTGCTGGTGGTGCTGGTGAAGGTGTAAGGATGCTTGAAACCTTCTTGAGGAATCATCCACCAACCTTTAAGGGAAGGTACGACCCTGATGGAGCACAGACTTGGCTGAAGGAAGTCGAGAGGATCTTCCGGGTGATGCAGTGTACGGATGTTCAGATGGTGCGGTTTGGCACCCATATGTTGGCTGAAGAGGCTGACGACTGGTGGGTAAGCACTCAACCCATTCTCCAAGCTGAAGGAGCTGAGATTACATGGGCTGTGTTCCGAAGAGAGTTCTTGAGGAGGTATTTTCCGGAGGATGTCCGAGGTAAGAAAGAAATAGAATTCCTTGAGCTGAAGCAAGGAGACATGTCCATTACGGAATATGCTGCTAAGTTCGTGGAACTTGCAAAGTTTTATCCTCATTATGCTGCGGAGACTGCTGAGTTCTCCAAATGTATCAAGTTTGAAAATGGTCTGCGAGCTGATATCAAGCGGGCCATCGGTTATCAGAAGATCAGAGACTTCTCTGAGTTGGTGAGCAACTGCCGTATTTATGAAGAGGACACTAAAGCTCACTACAAGATAATGAATGACCGTAGAGGTAAGGGGCAGCAGAGTCGCCCGAAGCCTTATAGTGCCCCAGCTGATAAGGGCAAACAGAGAATGCATGATGAGAGGAGACCTGCACGTAGAGATGCTCCTGCTGAAGTGGTTTGTTATAAGTGTGGTGTGAAAGGCCACAAGAGTAATGCTTGCACCCGTGATGAGAAGAAGTGCTTCAGATGCGGAAAGAAGGGCCACACTGTCACCGAATGCAAGCGTGGGGATATTGTTTGCTTCAACTGTAATGAGGAAGGTCACATCGGTTCTCAGTGTACTAAGCCTAAGAAGGCGCAGACCAGTGGAAGAGTTTTTGCCTTGACCGGTACTCAGACTGATCAGGAGGATCGACTTATCAGAGGTACTTGTTTCTTTAGTGGTACTCCTTTAATTTCTATAATAGATACTGGTGCAACGCATTGTTTCATTGCTATTGATTGTGCTAAAAGATTGGGTCTGTATATGTCCGATATGAATGGGAAAATGGTTGTTGAAACTCCAGCTAAGGGTTCAATGACTACTTCCCTTGTCTGTTTAAGTTGTCCGTTGTCGGTATTTGGTAGAGATTTTGAGGTGGACCTTGTTTGTTTGCCGTTAGTGGGAATGGATGTAATATTGGGGATGAATTGGTTAGAGTACAATCATGTCCTGATCAATTATTTTACGAAGACGGTACGGTTATCTTCTGCTGAAGAAGAGAGTGGAGCAGAATTTTTATCCACCAAGGAGATGAAGCGGTTAGAACAAGATGGTGTGTTGATGTTTTCTTTGTTGGCATTCTTGTCGGTGGAGAACCAAGCTGTGATTGATGGGCTGCCTGTTGTGAAGGAATTTCCTGAAGTTTTCCCTGATGAGATTCCAGATGTGCCACCAGAGAGGGAAGTGGAATTTTCGATAGACCTTGTGCCGGGTACGAAGCCTGTGTCGATGGCTCCTTACCGTATGTCAGCTTCGGAGTTGGCTGAATTGAAGAAACAATTAGAAGACTTGCTTGATAAGAAGTTTGTGAGACCGAGTGTTTCACCATGGGGAGCGCCGGTGTTGTTAGTAAAGAAGAAGGATGGTAGCATGCGGTTGTGCATTGATTACCGTCAGTTGAATAAGGTGACTATTAAGAATAGGTATCCACTACCGAGGATTGATGACTTGATGGATCAACTAGTGGGTGCCCGCGTTTTTAGCAAGATTGATTTGAGGTCAGGTTACCATCAGATAAAGGTGAAGGATGAGGACATGCAAAAGACGGCGTTTAGGACGCGTTATGGTCACTATGAGTATAAGGTGATGCCTTTCGGTGTGACGAATGCACCTGGTGTGTTTATGGAATATATGAACAGAATTTTTCATGAGTATCTGGATCAGTTTGTTGTGGTTTTTATTGATGATATTTTAATTTATTCTAAGACTGAAGCAGAGCATGCAGAGCACTTGAAGATTGTTTTGCAGGTGCTGAAGGAAAAGAAGTTGTATGCCAAGTTATCCAAGTGCGAGTTCTGGCTGAATGAAGTAAGTTTTCTTGGCCACATTATTTCTGGTAAAGGTATTGCTGTAGATCCTTCGAAGGTTGATGTTGTGTCGCAGTGGGAGACACCAAAGTCAGTTACTGAGGTAAGATGTTTTCTTGGGTTGGCTGGTTATTACCGTAGATTTATTGAAGGATTTTCGAAGTTGGCACTTCCTTTGACGCAGTTGACCTGTAAAGGTAAAGCATTTGTGTGGGATGCTCAATGTGAGAGTAGTTTCAATGAGTTGAAGCAAAGATTGACGACTGCTCCTATTTTGATTTTGCCGAAGCCAGAAGAACCTTTTGTTGTGTATTGTGATGCATCTAAGCTGGGATTAGGTGGTGTTTTGATGCAAGATGGCAAGGTGGTAGCGTATGCTTCTAGACAGCTGAGAGTGCATGAGAAGAATTATCCTACGCATGATCTAGAGTTGGCAGCCGTAGTGTTTGTGTTGAAGATTTGGAGGCATTATTTGTATGGTTCCAGATTCGAGGTGTTTAGTGATCATAAGAGTTTAAAGTACCTGTTTGACCAGAAGGAGTTGAACATGAGGCAGAGAAGGTGGCTTGAGTTGCTTAAGGATTACGATTTTGGTTTGAATTACCATCCTGGTAGAGCTAATGTTGTGGCTGATGCGTTGAGCAGAAAAACGTTGCATATGTCTGCTATGATGGTGAAAGAGTTCGAGTTGCTTGAACAGTTTAGGGACTTGAGCCTTGTTTGTGAGAGATCACCTCAGAGCGTGAAGTTGGGTATGTTGAAGATTAACAGTGACTTCTTGAACAGTATCAAAGAGGCGCAGAAGCTTGATGTTAAGTTGGTTGATTTGATGAATGATAATGATCCGAATGCAGATGGTGACTTCAAGGTCGATGACCAAGGTGTGTTGAGGTTTAGAGGAAGGATTTGTATTCCGGATGATGAGGATTTGAAGAAGTTGATCTTAGAAGAAAGTCATAAGAGTAGTTTGAGCATTCATCCTGGAGCTACTAAAATGTATCATGACCTGAAGAAATTGTTTTGGTGGTCCGGTTTGAAGAGAGATGTTGCTCAATTTGTGTATGCATGTTTGACTTGTCAAAAGTCTAAGGTTGAACATCAGAAGCCTGCAGGGCTGTTGACTCCGTTGGATGTACCCGAGTGGAAGTGGGATAGCATTTCGATGGATTTTGTGACGAGTTTGCCGAATACTCCAAGAGGGCATGATGCCATTTGGGTTGTTGTTGATAGATTGACTAAGTCGGCACACTTTATCCCGATTAATATTACTTATCCGGTAGCTCAGTTGGCGGAAATCTATATCCGTGACATTGTGAAATTGCATGGTGTTCCATCTAGCATTGTGTCGGATAGAGATCCGAGGTTTACATCAAGGTTTTGGAAGAGCTTGCAAGATGCGTTGGGTTCGAAGTTGAGATTGAGTTCGGCTTATCATCCACAGACAGATGGTCAGTCGGAGAGGACTATCCAATCCTTAGAAGATTTGTTGAGGGTGTGTGTACTCGAGCAAGGTGGAGCTTGGGACAGCCACTTACCGTTGATAGAGTTTACCTATAACAATAGTTACCATTCGAGTATTGGTATGGCACCGTTCGAAGCTTTGTATGGTCGAAGGTGTAGAACTCCTCTATGTTGGTTTGAGTCGGGTGAAAGTGTTGTATTAGGACCTGAGTTAGTGCAGCAGACTACGGAAAAGGTCAAGATGATAAGAGAACAGATGAAAGCATCTCAAGATCGTCAGAAGAGTTACCATGACAAAAGGAGAAAAGCCCTTGAGTTTCAGGAGGGAGAGCATGTGTTTTTGAGGGTTACTCCTATGACGGGTGTAAGACGTGCATTGAAGTCGAAGAAGTTGACTCCAAAGTTCATTGGTCCTTATCAGATTTCCGAGAGAGTGGGAGCCGTGGCATACAGGATTGGATTGCCACCACATCTATCGAACTTGCATGATGTGTTTCATGTCTCGCAGTTGAGGAAGTATGTAGCAGATCCTTCGCATGTTATTCCTAGGGATGATGTGCAGGTTAGAGATAATCTTACTGTTGAGACTTTGCCTTTGAGGATTGATGATCGTAAGGTGAAGCAGTTGAGAGGCAAGGAAATACCTCTGGTTAGAGTTGTTTGGGGCGGTGTAACCGGTGAGAGTTTGACTTGGGAATTGGAAAGCAAGATGCAAGAGTCCTATCCTGAGTTGTTTGTTGCTTAAGGTATTATTTCGAGGACGAAATTCTCTAAGTTGGGGAGAGTTGTAACGCCCTAAGTTGTTATTTATTTATTTTAGTTGATTTGTGTGTGTTTTATGTGCTTTAGAATTATTTATGTTGATTTATGTGAATTATTGGTGTTTGCTATTTTAATATATTTTATTATAAAGAAGTAGTAATGATTTTTATTATTTAAGTGGAGTAGAAGAAATAATATTATTTTTTTGAAAATAGGAGAATAATGGTTATTTAGAATTAGTAGAGTTAGGAGGGGGTTAATGAAAATTAAAAGGAATTAAGTGAGGGAGTAAAGAGAAAAGGGGGGTTATGTTTTGTTAGAAAGAAAAGAGAAAACCAGTAAGGAAAGAAAACATTTTGTACGTACAGTAAAGAACAAACAGAGTTTTGGGAGAAAAGAGCCAAGAACAAGGGGAGAGCTAGGAAGAGGGAAATTCATCCATTTGTTGTAGAAATTTGCTGAATTAAGGTAAGGGTGGGTTTACTCTTCAATTGTCAATATATATGTATATGATTTCATGAATTTGGATTGAAAATTGGTAGTTTAGGAACTAGGTTTATGAATATGTTGAATTGCTCATTCTTGATGAATTGTGTTGCTAATGATGTTGTTATGATATGTTCTGATGTTTTGTTGTGCCTTAAACCCATAAACATTGTTCCTAAACCATTTTGGGTGATTGGGGGATTAAAAATGGGATTTTTGGATGAAAATGGAGTTAGAAATCGTAGGTTATATTCTGCCCAGATGAACACTCGCTTAAGCGAGATGCCCTTCGCTCAAGCGAGCAACACTTTGCTACGCCCAGTCTGAATTTTTAGCCGCTCGCTTAAGCGAGCCACGAGCGAACCCCAAGCGAGCAAAATGCTAACCTTCGTCATTTGCGTCGCTTAAGCGAGATTCCCGTCGCTTAAGCGAGAGACGCCCAGGATAGTGTATTTAGCCTGTTCGCTTAAGCGAACCAGAAGCGAGCCAGAAGCGAGGAATAACCAAACTTACGTGTTTTGACTCGCTCAAGCGAGATACTGCTCGCTTAAGCGAGCTGGGTCCTGTGCGACCCAAAATGTGATTTTTCTAAAGTGTTCCAAACCCAAACCTAAGCTTTCTAAGATGTTTGTTGGATTTATTAAGAATTGTTTAGATGATAAAACTGTATTTTGAAGATGATTAAGATGGAATTATGTATGCTTATGTGCAAATAATTATATTTTGCTAAACTTGAGTTGCCTTGTTGATGTTGAGTGGTCTTGTCCAGTTGGGGAGGGTATCCTAAGTTGTTGTTGTTGTTGGTTGCATGCTGATATGCTCCATTAAGATGTTGGGTTGTATGCTGATATACACCATAGAGTCATTCATACTCATATGCATTTGTTGGGGGCTTATTGCCCTGGAATGTTTATCATTCACTGTTGGGGGCTTATTGCCCTGGAACGCTTTGTCGTTCACCTGTTGGGGGCTTATTGCCCTGGGATGCTTTAACCATCCAAACTGTTGGGGGCTTATTGCCCTGGAATGCTTAGCATTCAACGCGCGTAGTTGGTACCACATGCATAATGCATTAGAAGTTGATGGAGTCTTGCATTAGTTGTAGGTGTGAGTTATCCTTTTGGGATTGTTGTTGGTGAGATGTCGCCACAAGTGTTGTTGTTGTTGCTGATATTAATCAAAGATGAATTTAAATTATAAATTTGAGATGATGTTGATAATGTTGCTGTTTGTTGTTGTTGTTTCAATTTACTTTGATGATTCATATATCTGTATATTTACTTTTGATTTGTGAACTCACCCCTTCTGCTGGAATTGCCGCCTTGTGGGCAAGTGCAGGTAGTGAAGGCTTGTAGGTTGATGGCTCCTGTGTCTAGGGCTCTGATGCGTAGAGGGATGGGAATATTGCATATTTAATTCTTCATTCCTTATGTATCACTTGTTGAACTATGTTGTTGATTTCATTATTGGAGAATATTGTTATGTTGAGGCCTTTGTGCCAAGGATTGATGTGAATGACTTGAGATATTTTTATAATAAATATTCCGCTGCAGAAATTTAATATGATGGAATTTCTTGATGTTTTTAAATAGTTTTATATTCTATTTAAATAATTTTGAAAAGTAGATGTAATACTCCGTTGTTTGTTGAACTCTGATAATTGTTGCATATTATTATGTCATATTGGGAACGGGGTGTTACATTTTGAATCTCCATCTTCTTATCCCAATACTTGGACATAGGAAAGTATTTCTCAAGGAACTTCAGCTCGAGCTCCTCCCATGTTTGGATGGTACCACCTGGTAAGGTCAGCAACCAATCTCTAGCTCTTCCTGTCAAGGTGAAAGGAAATAACTGCAGCTTCTTTTGGCTTTCAATAACCGTAGCTGGAGGTACACAGAACTCACAAGTCTGCAAACCGACTCAGGTGCTCATGTGGACTCATGGCTTCAGTGCCATCAAATTGCTTATCTCTCAACCCATTCAGAACGGTGCTCTTAATGTCAAAAGCAGCAGGGTTGGCAGGACGGAAGGTGTGTGTCAGTTGACCACGTTGAGTAGCTATCCTGTAGTCTCCCAACTTAGGTCTCGGTGCAGCGTCTCCCATGATACTTGGTTCAGGAGAAATAGACTTCAAGGATTTGGACGGTGGCGGACTCGGTGACCGCCCTTTTTCGATTGGTGGGACTAACTTTGACAACCGGAAAGTTCTCCGATTGGCTCTTGCAGTCCTTTCTATCTCCGGATCGAACTGTAAATCGTCCTTACTCCGTCTACCTCGCATAAACAGCAAAATACCTTAGTAGCATTACACAATACAAAGTAACAAAATTTAAAAAAAAACAGAAAATAAATTGCAGAAATCCTAAATTATAACTAAATTGCCTTATTGAAATAAATCAACAATCCCCGGCAACGGCGCCAAAAACTTGATAGAAGTTTGGCAAGTGCACCAAATACTATCGAAGTAGTAAAAATATCGATCCCACGAGGATTGTTTTTAATCGCAATAAGTTAATTTCGTTATGCAATAGGATGTATAAAGGTTATATTTGTTTTGCCACTAGGCGGAAGATTTGGTTTGTTTTTTAAAACAAATAACAAAAAAAAAATAAAGTTTGTTTAGAAAATATTGAGAGAGATGAGATCGGATCGTCGAATCCTCTATGTTTCCCCTAATTGGTTACTTAATGGTTCTTTAAGTCCCACGATAGTTAACAAAATAGCCCTAATCAATCCCTTAAGTTAGGACCCTCCTCTTAAACAACAGCCCCTAATTCCTTAGGTGGTCTAATATTTCTTGAAGGTTTAAGCACGTTAACCTAATATCACTAATAAACGATTATCCATTCCTAGACTAACCATGTTTATTAGAACAATTCAATTAAGTCTAAGTTGAAAGCTAGGGCCAGTAGTCATTCATTCTCACGAAAACATATTTATATTTGATCAAGATATAAAAAGCATTAAGAACAATTGAATTGAATAAAGACTTAAATAATCATTAATATGGAATGGAGTTTCATCACAGCAACATAAGATCAATTAGGGTTTACACAGAATCATCTAGGATCCAATCTCTAAGAGATTTAGCTACTCATAACAATGTTTACAAATAGCATAATCAATTGAATAAATAAAACATACATGAAACTGGTAAAAGGATGAAGAAATCGTCCTCCTTGCAGTCGCCTTGATGTCAAAATCGCATTTTTCTCTCCAAGATTCGTAACCCTTGTTTTCGGAATAGACTTCAGCTTAAATAGGCACAGAATTTCGCCTAAACGTGTCACGTTTTAAGTAAATCGTGACACGTTTTTTCCTTATGTAACAAGAAACAGAATTAGGGTTTCACAAATCGTGTCACGTTTTGGCCAACGTGACACGTTCTCCTTGCTTCCAAAAACATGTGTTCTAACTTGTGGAAACGTGTCACGTTTTTCAGCCAACGTGACACATTTTGTGACTTGACCTTTTTCTTCAGTTTTCTTGCTTTTTCTTGCTTTTCTTGCTGCTTAAGTTGCCTTGTGAACTCCATAATATGATAATATATACATAAAATTACGTAATGATAGCATGTCATCAGTAAGGAACATTGACTTCTCTTCTGTCATATGTCTTGAGCAACCGCTGTCTAGATACCATGATTTTTGCTTTTCCTTTACTCTTAGGCATTTCTGTAGTATCGACAATTTCATATTTAGGTACCCATAACTGTTTTGTACTTCTAAGACTTAGACTTCAAGATATCAGATTCTGGTTTCAACAGACTCTGAGGAGCAGGTTCTGATCTTTTCATAATCTTGATCTTTGAGGTCTTCCCTGGGAATTTTAGAATATACGTCATTTTCTTCTTCTGAATCTGATTTTGGTTCAGCTTCTGAAGTTACTGTAGCCACTAACCCAACAACTACCTTTGCATCTTCATCAACATCATCCTTATTACATTCAGATTCACTGTCTAAATCTGCCCATGTTGCCATCAAACTCTGCTTGATCTGCTTCTTGATCTTGTTTGATTTGAAAGTTGACTTCTTAGACTTGTCCTTTGATTTCTCCTTCTGAAGATCAGGGCAATCAGCAATGAAATGTCCAGGCTTCTTACAGTTGAAGCAACCCTTCTGATCTTCTTTCCTGGAGCCTTTGTAGCCATTTCTTCTACTCAAGAACTTCTTGTTCTTCTTGGCCAAATATTGCAGCCTGTTTGAAAGCATATCCATCATCTCAGCAAAATCTTCATCAAAATCTCTATTAGGTGACTCTTCTTCAGATTCTACGACTTTTAGAGCTTTTGATGATTTCCCTTTAGATGGTAGAGCAATAGATTTACTCTTCTTAGCAGGCTCATGTTCATTAACACTTATCTCATGAACTTTGAAAGAGTTGACATTTAACTTCCTCAATAGCAGTATCCTTTGGTCTCCATCTTGTAGGCAGGCTTCTTAGTATCTTGCTCACATGATCATAAGCAACATAGCTTTTCTTCAGTATTTGTAGTCCAGAGACTAAGGTTTGAAATTTTGAGTACATCTCCTCAATACTTTCATCATCCTTCATCTTGAACAACTCATATTGATGAACAAGCATAAGTGCTTTAGCTTCTCTAACCTTCTTGCTACCTTCATAGTTTGCACAGAGAGAAGTAAACATAGCCTTTGCAGTAGATTTATCACTCATTTTCATATACTCTGCACGAGGTATATCAAGAACAAGTGATCATGTGATCTTGTGATGTTTCTTGTACATCTTCTTTTGAGCAGGAGTATGTTTCTTTTTATCAACAACAGCTCCTTCTTCATCCAGATCCAAGTCACCAACTCCATCTTCCAGAATATCCCATAACTCTTCATCTAAGCCCATGATATAACTATAGAAGTTGGTTTTCCACCAAGAGAACTCTTCAGGATCTCCATTGAACTTTGCAACTTTTCTTGAGTCAGCTTTCTTATCACTGTAATCATAAGGTACAACATTATGACTACCACCAGAACCAGAAACAGATGGTTCACCAGACATGTTTTTCTCAGATCTTGGACTGTCACACTGCTAAGTGTTCTCAACAGAACCAATGTAACACCCCGTTTTCCCAACATAAAAATTTCTTAAAAACATTTATCAGAGTATGCAACACAACAACAGGATGTCACATAAAAACTTAATTCAAAACAGTTAAATAATAATTTAACCCAATAACTTCAAACTTTGCAGCGGAAATCATACTTAAAATTCATAAAACATTTGGCACGCAGGCCCCATAAAAATTATCTCAAAGTTAGTTTCATTATTGCAACATAACATAAATAATCACGTAAAAGAATGAAGCATGCATATATGATGACCCCATCCCGTTACGTATCAGAGCGACCTAAACGACACAGTGAGGCAAGGCCACTCACGAAGCAACTGCACACTAAGCACGATCACCTGCACTTGCCCACAAGGCGGCAATTCCAGCAGAAGGGGTGAGATTTCATAACAAAATAATATTAATCAACATAATTTAGAATAACAATTAACATCAAAACATCAATAGCATTCTTGCATAATTTAATAACAATTAGCACGTAATCACATAATCAACTTCATATCATCTTTAAGCAAGTAGCATAGATAGATACCACTTATCACGTAATCATATAATCAATCTTTATCAACAACATGACATGATAAATATGACCATGCGACAATGCTCTTAGACTCCTTATATGCATGTGGTACCAAACTTCATCATAAGTATTAATATACTTTTAAAACGTGCGGAGGACAAAGCTCCTATTATGGTGAGGACTAAGCTCAATGTATGCTATGCATGGACTCAATTCAAAACAACATTTATCCTTAATCATCTTATCAACATGCATCCAAGAAATTGGAGCTAACAACAACTTATCATCATATACATATATATATCATACGTTTTCAGTTTAATAACATCAGCAGCATATTTCAAATAACAAGGGCAGAATGATATCATTATATCAATTACAATTCAAGGCAACATAAACTTTAGCATATTTGCACAAGGTATAATACTTTAATTCTTACTCAAATTTCAACCATAAACTACTCAGCTCTATACACATTACTCTCAACCACACTAACAGGTCTCAGTAGCTCTATGGGGGGGTCCTCTCCTAATCCAACGTACGAAACAGGTCGCACAACTCTCAAACACCCCATTCTGGTAGTGCTCGCGAGGCGGGGAAAAGCGCTCGCTATGGCGAGCTGCCAAAAGCAACTCGCGAGGCGAGAAAAAGCACTCGCTATGGCGAGCTGCCAGAAGCAACTCGCGAGGCGAGGAGAAGCACTCGCCGTGGCGAGCGATGAAGCTCATCACTCGCGAGGCGAGTATCACTGCTCGCCGTGGCGAGCGATGAATCTCACCGCGGCCAGAACTGCTATTTTCTCAAAATCTCACAAATTCTCATGGTTCTAAGCCTTCTACTGATTCCAGAATTCATCCTAAACATATTCTAAGGTCTAGGAACACTTCCTACACGAATTAAACCTAAACTAACCGTTAGATCATCACTTTCTAAGGATTTGACCTAGTTTTCTCATTCTCTCAATTCAATCCTAATTCTTGTTAATTGTTCATCAGAACTATGCTAACCAATATTACAGAGTTATTAGTCCCACCCTTACCTGGTTATGAAGAAATCGCAGGTCTCTCTTTCTCTTCTCCCTTCACGTGCGTGCGTTTCTTTCTTTCTGTTTCCAAAGTCTGAAAGCGTTACTGACTTCCTAACCTAATTTTCCTTATTTATACTCCCAACAAATCTTATCTTATTTACTCTTTCTCCCACAAAACTCTCTAAAATCCAAAACTAACCCACAACTAAATATTTTATTTTCTTTTCAAATCTTATTTTATTTAACAATAAAATAAGTCTCTTAACCTTATCAAATCCACATAAATCATATCTTATCTCATAAATCAACTTAAATTATCAAAGCATACCAAAATCACACATATATTATATAAATATATTATAATCACCTAAACTCGATTTAAATAAATAATAAAACGAAAGTGGGCGTTACAACTCTCCCCCACTTAAAAGATTTTCGTCCTCGAAAATTACCTCAAGCAAATAACTCTGGATAAGACTCCAGCATCTTACTCTCAAGCTCCCAAGTCAAGCTTTCACCAGTCGCTCCCGACCAAACGACTCTAACGAGAGGTATATCCTTGCCTCTCAACGTCTTCACTTTCCGATCATCAATCCTTACCGGTAAAGTCTCCACCGTAAGGTTGTCTCTAACTTGCACATCATCGCTCTGGATCACATGAGATGGATCCGGAACATACTTCCGAAGCTGCGACACATGGAAAACATCATGTAAATTCGAAAGATGCGGTGGTAACCTAACTCGGTACGCCACCGTTCTAACCCTCTCTGATATCTGATACGGGCCAATAAATCTCGGAGTCAACTTCTTTGACTTCAACGCACGTCCAACACCAGTCATAGGTGTGACCCTTAAAAACACGTGGTCTCCTTCCTGAAACTCAAGATATTTCCTTCGCTTATCATGGTAACTCTTTTGTCGACTCTGCGACGCTTTCATTTTCTCGTGAATCATCTTAACCTTCTCAGTAGTTTGCTGGACAATCTCTGGCCCTAAAACCACTCTTTCACCTGACTCAAACCAACACAACGGAGTTCTGCACCTCCGACCGTACAAAGCCTCAAAAGGTGCCATTCCAATACTAGAATGATAACTATTATTGTATGTGAACTCGATTAGGGGAAGATGACTATCCCAAGTTCCTCCTTGCTCAAGAACACAAACTCTCAACAAATCCTTGTCATCGCGATTTTCGGGTGTCAAATCATTAATCGGATTTGAACCTTTCGATCATTGATGTCTCTATTTTTTTTGGGGAAGGTAAAATTGAGAAAACCTTAGAAATCCTAAGTTCGGGGCTGATTCCATTACGGGAAGGTGTTAGGCACCCGCAATAGCTATAGTATCCTATAGGAACCGCTTTCTACGCTTTATGCTTGTACCTTGCTTTTATTGCTACTTGTAAAAAACAATTGATTTTAAGAATGAGAGGGAGAAGATGGGGTTTTATTTTATTGGACTTGGAGAGATTTTGAATCTCTTGCCTACATACCCTTTTAAGGGATCAAAATTCCATGTAGTTCTCTTCCAAAATATTTTTGTGAGTTTGGTTCAATTTTTAGTTTTGAAAATGGTTTTGAAGAAAAAAAGTGAGAGGCCGTAAAGGCTTGAGATTAGGAAACGAATGAGGTTGGTCAATTATTTACAAAAAGGTTTAAAGTTGGAAATTAGCACTAGTTTTAGTTTTGATTAAGAAAAAGGAAAAGAAATGAGTGAGGTTTTGACCTCATTTTATTGCAAAAATAGTTTGAGTTATATGTTGGTTTTTTGATGAAGAAATTATAAGTTTCCTAGGTGTTACGCTTCCTACGCATACATCTAGCGGAAAGTCATACAACGTGTGTGCATGTGTCGGTGCATGTGTCGGTGTACATCACCATAGTCCATAGTTTTTTTTTTTTTACATTGGGTCCTATTTTACATTCTAAGGTCTTGCATGAAATTAAAGAAAATAAACTAAGCCTAAAACATTACATGAACTAATTGGAAATTGCATGAAGGAGTGAGAAAAAAAGGTGAATGAGGTGAGATGCTTAGTATGCATGAAACATAGAGTAAAATGGTTAGTAGAATAAGATGAAATGATAAAGAAATGCTAATCCTGAACAAAATAGTAACTATCACAAAAAATGGCCTAAAATCACACTAAACAAACATTGCAACGTATCACCAAATTGGTATCAAAATCCTAACTAACGAGATTGCAAAAATAGCACACAATTAGCACCAAGAATCAAATTAACAAAATTGTAAAATATCACAAAATCAATGTCAAGAGTCAAATTTAACAACATTGCAAAATATCACAAAATTAATATCAAGGATCAAATTTACCAAAAATTGAAAATATTGCTAAAACTATAACCAAAAATCAACTAACACAATTGAACATATGAAAAAGATTGTAAACAAAAAAAATCAACTAACACAATTAAACATATGGCTAAAATTGTAAACAAAAATCAACTAGCACAATTGCATGAATTAGCACAAAATCAGAGGTAAGCTTATGATAAAATTAAACACCAAACACCAACATCACATGACAAACTTTGGACCAAAGATCAAACAAGTGAATTCACACAAGAACATACAAAACGTACGCATCAAAAATGAAATTAACACGTATTATTTCTACCAATCCTGAACATGTAAAAATATTACTAAACAGCCAAAAACACATCAAGAATACACAGGAAAATTTCTTGGATTTTTTGCAAGAAATCTGGCATGCACATGGGTTCAGATAGCAAAAACGTGGGTGCAACTAGCAAGCAACTCAGAAAACTAAGAAGAAAAGAGCCAAAGGCCCAAAAAACGTTGATCCAACCCAGCGCTGGTGGATCCGGATCTTCAGAGCGTCTCAGAGACGTTGGATTAGTCCGGATCCACTGAATTCGCATCCAAAGGCCGTAAGTGAAGGATAATGGGTCGGTTTTGACCCGACCCGGTTCGGATAGTACATAAAAGGCCAAGGGTCCGGATCTTTCATTTTTTGGAGCATTTCTCTCTCTTTTTCTTCTCTTCCTCGCCGTTCTCTCTTCACCTTCACAAACCCTAACCCTAAAAGCTTCAAATCCTACCAGAAATGGTTCGTTCATGGCTTAATAGCTTCGTACCGTTTGTCTAAACATGAATCTCTTAACAAAAAGCAATTTAAACGGTTGAATCAATGTGAATCCGCAAGCTATGCTTCTGTAGGTTCGATCCGTTCGATTCTTGTGTTTTTTGACTGAAATTTTTTATGAAACCGTGAGAACCTGTTGTGATTCACACTCGTTCGTGGATTTGAAACGTTTTCTTGGATTCAGAACCAGTTTTGGTTAGGGTTAGGGTTTGGATCGAACGGTTCGGATCCACTACAGGTTCACATTGATTCGGACTCAGTACTGATTTCTTGATGAGGTATGATAAGGTTTTGGTGTTACCTGTGTCTTAGTTTGGAGGTCTGAACCGTTTCTTTCGATTCTTGGCTCGGAATCCTTCCTGGTGAACTGGTTTCGCTTCTTTTCTTTCTTCCTCCGATCCAAAGCTTGCATTCACGCTTGCAGCGCGCTACCTCCGGTGGCGTGCTCGCGTTGGATTGCTGGCTCAACAACTCAGTGATGAAGGTTCATGCAAATCTCTGAGAGTTGTTCGAATTTGCATGAATTTGTGCTCTGTTTGATGCTGGTGATTGAATTCAATGATGAATTTTGCTGTTTTTGGTATGAAATTGATCTGAATTGGTGTTGAATTTGATCTAGGGTTTGTGTGTGTTCTTGAGTTTTTTTTTTGTGAACTTTTGTGGATTTGATCTGTAACTGCCAAGAGAGAGAAAGGAAATTCTGTTAGCGATGTGGCTTGTGATGAATGGCGCTGAGTTGTGAATTTCTGACACTGTGTGCCTTATATAGGCTGACATGTGGACTGTGGGCCAATGAGCTTCTGCCATGTGTACTGGGAACTGCCTGCGTGGCTTTTTGGACTGAATTGGCTTATTTTGACTTGGAGGACCAATCTGCAAATATGTAAAATATGGGACTGTCTTGCAAAATAATAAAAAATGGGACTATTTTCAAAAGAATAAAACTTGACTGTCTTTTAAGAGAATTGGGACAAATTTGCAAGAACAAAATATTTGGACTGAAATGCAATTTTTTTTAAAAGATTTGGACTAAAATGCAAAAAAGTAATAAAATTGGATAAAAAAATGTAATTTGAAAATAACGTAAAGTGAAACGTTTAAAATTGACAAAATGGACTAAAACGAACAAACTGCCAAAATGAGGTATTTTAAAATACCTCTCTGCCCAAAATTCAAATAATGTGAAAATACTAAAATGCCCCCGGGGCAAAAACGACTCAGACTGACTCAGATGCGAACTAAGATGATTTTGTACCAAATTTGATTAAAGATTTATGCAGAAAGACTCAGGAACAAATTGTAGAGACTGAAAATGGGTTCCTTTGTAGAAAATGACCAAAATACCCTTTTGTATGATTTTATGCAAAAAATTTAAAAGGCTGAAGCGGTAATGTATGCAGCTGAAGCACAATAGAAAATACGGTGAACTTGAAAGTTTTAGAAAATAGTAAAGGAAATTGAACGAGTATTTTTAGGTCCAAAATGAGGGTATGACAGCTGCCCCTATTTAAGTTTCTTCGTTTAGAGAGTCAAGAGACGGAGTCTTTGGCTTGACATGACGAAGATACTTAAATATCGACATTTGCACTGATTTTGGGCGTAAAAATACGTTTGTGAATGTTACGTATGCCATGCAACATTTGGGTTATGAATGCAAGACAAACTGAGAATTGAATTTAACAAAATATGTCGTATCCATTGCGGGATTGGTAGACATTGACAGAATAGCAAACAGCAGAGTATGTCGTATCCATTGCGGGACTGGTTGACATTGGCAGAATAGTAAAAGGAATATGTCGTATCCATTGCGGGACTGGTTGACATTGGCAGAATAGCAGGTCACAAGACTCACTGGGGAGACTCGAAAGCAAATTGACAGGTACAAGCTGTTCTTGGATGCGAACTAGCCACTTGACCGGGAATATTGACAACAAAGGGTGCAAGCTGCTCTTGTATTTGAGCTGGTTACTTGGCTGGAAGAACATATAGAAAGCACAAGCTGTTCTTGGAGATGAACTGGTTACTTGGCTGGCAAAAACAAAATAGAAAGCACGAGCTGTTCTTGGATCTGAACTGGTCACTCGGCGGATATCAAAAGGATAGGTACAAGCTGTTCTTGGATGCGAACTGGCCGCTTGACCGATAACAGAAACAAATTGACAGGCACAAGCTGTTCTTGGACGCGAACTAGCCACTTGGCCATTAACAAAAACAAATTGCATTTGAAAAGGAATTGAATTTGATTGACATAACTGCAAGAGCTTGAATTGGACAAGGGTGTTGACAAGACTGTTGAATTTTGAAATTGACATGACGGTAGACATTTATTGTTGGCAGAAGAAATTTGAAGTTGACATGATTGATTTTGATTGAGATTAACATAGGAATTGAGAATGCAGATACGTATGGATAGCATAACAATTTTACCAAATGCATGAACATGTAAGATGCATGATTATGCATGTATGGATGCTCTGGAATGCATGATGATTGGCAATTTGTAGACACAATTTCGCAGAGGCAGACGAAACATTGGAATATTGGGCACGTAATGGCTCGCGCTCGGACACATATTTGCAAAAGTTCCTTTTCTGGGGATGCCGCCGTTTGAAGATACGTCGAGACCGCCGTTGAAGGCAGGAAGCTGTAAGACAGTTCGAAGGGTATTGTTGCTTGTTGGAACAGTCACATAAGTGCTTTTGACATCGTATCTGTGGTCAATGCTTTTGCATGTTTGCTTTTTGTTTTTTTTCATCATCCCATTTTTGCCTGGATCGCCCTTTCGGGTTTTCGATCCACCGGGGAATAATTTTCATGCCCCTGTTTTTGCCTGAACTGCCTTTGAAGGTTGTCAATCCATCGGGGTGCTCTTTTTTGCCTAAGCCGCCCTTTCGGGTTTTCGACTTAGCGAGCAATTTTTTTATTCATGCTTTTCATTCTGTTTTTTCATTCTTGCCATTGACCACATACCGTAACTGGGAGGAGGGCTTGCTAGTAACTTGAATTGGAATCGATATCAATGTAGATTTATTCATGCATGTTCATTTGAATGTACCTAGCTGTTCAGGCTTGTTTTCAAAATACTTAAAAATTTTCAGTTTTCAGAATGTTTATTCCAGACACATCGTTATTAACATAGAAGAAATCTTTTGTACAAAGCTTTGAAAATAGAATAAGAAATGAGTGCCAAACAAAAGCATAGGCTCAAATCAATGTATAAGGGTGGTGGTCGGCCAAAAGCGCGACCCCACGGATTTACAAAGCTTGGAAAATGGTAATTTTATTGGTTGGTGGTACATTGAACACAGTAACTACTACGGCATCTGAAACTCTTGAATCCACAGGCGTCGGAACCTCGGATGAGAACAGTCAAACATCAATTGTAAAAATCCCAAGAGGGATAGTAACTTGCCAGATATAGTCAATGGTCTTTTTATTTCAATCTCATTTTTGCATGAACCGCCCTTTCGGGTTTTCGGCTCATCGAGACGCTCATTTTTGCCTGAGTTACATGTAGTCTCAGCGAGCTTTTTACATTTTGTTTCTTGTCCCTTATTTTGCCTGGACCGCCCTTTCGGGTTTTCGATCCACCGGGAAGCGCATTTTTGCCTAGGCCGCCCTTTCGGGTTTTCGACCTACCACGCTGTTCTTTTCATATCTAGACAAAGTACTTTTTGACTATATCGGCATTCACAGGATTCGGGAGTTCTACACCATCCATGTGAGTGAGAATCAGAGCCCCGCCAGAGAACGCCTTCTTGACAACATAAGGTCCCTCATAATTAGGCGCCCACTTGCCCCTTGGGTCGGGTAGCTGACTCATTTTTCTTTTCAACACGAGTTCACCTTCCTTGAACATCCGAGGACAGACTTTCTTGTCAAAAGCAGCTTTCATTCTTGTCTGATACATTCGACCATGAGCCAAAGCGTCCAGTCGTCTTTCCTCAATCAAATTCAACTGGTCGTACCGACTCTGGCACCATTCAGCCTCAGACAACTTGGCTTCCATAATCACACGGAGAGACGGAATCTCCACTTCCAAAGGGAGGACTGCTTCCATACCGTATACAAGAGAAAAAGGCGTTGCCTCGGTTGAACTACGGACTGTAGTGCGGTAGCCGTGTAGAGCGTAGGGCAACATCTCATGCCAGTCTTTGTACGTTGTTACCATCTTTTGCACAATCTTCTTAATGTTCTTATTAGCGGCCTCAACTGCACCATTCATCTGAGGTCTGTAAGGAGAGGAGTTGTGGTGTTCAATCTGGAATTTCTCACATAAGGCCTGCACCATGTCATTGTTCAAGTTGGTACCGTTGTCAGTGATGATCTTGCTAGGGACGCCGTACCGACAGATGATATTGTTTTTGATGAATTTGACTACCACTTGCTTAGTCACGTTGGCATAGGATGCAGCTTCGACCCATTTGGTGAAATAATCGATTGCTACCAGGATAAAACGATGACCGTTTGAAGCCTTCGGTTCGATTCTTCCAATCACATCAATGCCCCACATAGAGAAAGGCCACGGAGAAGACATAACATTGAGGGCGTGCGGAGGCACGTGAATCTTGTCAGCATATATTTGACATTTGTGGCACTTTCTGGCGTATTGATAGCAATCGCGCTCCATGGTAATCCAGTAGTAACCAGCTCTCAACAGCTTTCTAGACATGACGTGCCCCGATGCGTGAGTCCCGAAGGTGCCGTCATGCACATCGTGCATTAGCTGTTCTGCTTCACATTCATCCACACATCTTAACAACACCATATCGAAATTCCTCTTGTACAGGACATCACCATCCAGCAGGAACTTGCTAGCCAACCTGCGCAATGCTTTCTTATCTTTGTTGGAAGCACCTGGCGGATACCCACGGCTTTGCAAAAACTGTTTGATATCACAATACCAGGGCCTGTTGTCAACCTCGCCTGAATCCGTTCGTACGATCGCATCACTGACAGTAAACACATGAGCGGGCCGGTCTAGGCGTTGTACCTTGATCATCGGCACATGATTCCAATGGTTTACCTGAAGCATGGAAGATAAGGTAGCAAGAGCATCAGCCATTTGGTTCTCCTCTCGGGGGATATGGTGTAACTCGACCTTCGTGAAATACGTTAACAGACGCCTTGCATAATCCCGGTAAGGGATCAAATTAGCATGATGGGTTTCCCATTCTCCTTTTATCTGGTTGATGACTAATGCAGAGTCTCCATAGATGTCCAGACACTTAATTCTCATGTCAATGGCTTCTTCAATTCCCAGGATGCATGCTTCATACTCGGCCACATTGTTAGTGCATTCAAACACAATCCGGGCTGTGAAAGGGATGTGGTGCCCCTGCGGAGCCACGATTACTGCGCCAATTCCTCGGCCATAGGCATTAACAGCACCATCAAAGACTAATCCCCACTTGCTATCGGGGTCCGGGCCTTCACCGATTAGCGGTTCCTCACAATCTCTTGACTTTAAAAACATGACCTCTTCGTCGGGGAAATCGAACTTCAATGGTTGATAATCATCAAGTGGTTGGCAAGCTAAATGGTCAGCCAGAATACTCCCTCTAATGGCTTTCTGAGCTTTAAACGCAATATCATACTCTGACAGTAACATTTGCCAGCGTGCGATTTTTCCAGTAACAGCTGGTTTCTCAAAGATGTACTTGATTGGATCCATGCGGGATATCAACCAAGTCGTATGATTCATCAAGTAATGACGCAAGCGTTTGGCGGCCCAGGCCAAGGCACAACAGGTCTTCTCAAGCATTGTATACCGAGTCTCGCAATCGGTGAATTTCTTGCTCAAATAGTAGATTGCATGCTCTTTCTTTCCAGTCTCATCTTGCTGACCGAGCACACATCCCATAGACTCATCCAATACCGACAAGTACATGATCAATGGCCTTCCTTCCACTGGCGGAACGAGGATAGGAGGCTCTAACAAATAATTCTTGATGTTGTCGAAGGCTTCTTGGCACTCGTCATTCCATACCACCGGTTGGTCCTTCCTGAGCAACTTGAAAATCGGCCCGCAGGTTGCAGTCATGTGGGATATAAATTTGGAAATATAGTTCAAACGCCCGAGGAACCCTCTGACCTGCTTCTCCGTCTGCGGGGCCGGCATCTCGCGGATGGCTCGGACTTTGTCTGGATCTACTTCAATGCCTTTCTGGCTGACAATGAAGCCTAACAACTTCCCGGACCTAACACCGAATGTACACTTGTTTGGGTTCAGCCGGAGCTTGTACTTCCTCAACCTTTCAAACATCTTAGCCAAGTATTCGACGTGTTGTTCTTCATCGCTCGACTTGACAATCATGTCATCTACATACACTTCAACCTCCTTGTGAATCATGTCATGGAACAAAGTGGTCATCCCCCTTTGGTAAGTAGCACCAGCATTTATTAGACCGAACGGCATCGCTTTACAACAGAAAGTCCCCCACGGAGTAATGAACGACGTCTTCTCCCTGTCCTTGGGTGACATTTTGATTTGGTTATAGCCCGAAAAACCGTCCATGAAAGAGAACACCTTGCACTGGGCAGTATTGTCAACAAGCACATCAATGTGAGGCAGTGGGAAATTGTCCTTCAAGCTTGCTCTGTTCAAATCTCTGTAGTCAACACACATTCGAACCTTACCATCCTTCTTTGGTACTGGCACGACGTTAGCAACCCACTCGGGATACTCAACTGTCATGAGAAAACCCGCATCAATCTGTTTCTGCACTTCTGCTTTGATCTTCAGAGCCATGTCCGGCCGCGTCCGTCTCAACTTTTGCCTGACAGGAGGACAGTCTGGCTTTGTCGGTATCCGATGTTCCACAATCTGAGGATCCAAACCTGGCATGTCTTCATACGACCACGCAAAAATGTCCGAGTACTCCCGGAGAAGCTGGAAGATCCTTTTCTTGACCCCTTCCTCCAATGCGGCACCGACTTTGATTTCTCTTTTGTTATCTTCAGTACCCAAGTTGATTAGCTCGATCTCTTCCTGATGAGGCCGAATGGTCTTCTCTTCTTGTTCAAGCAACCGGGCAATCTCATCTGGTATATCATCAACATCCTCATCTTCGGTCTCGAATACCGGGGATTCAACAGTTTGGAGAAACATAGAGTCACTGTGTTCAACGGGTTCATTTTGGTTCGATCTGCGTGACATGATTGGATGATTTTTAGAAAATAGTTTTCATGCAGATCTTTGAAATTAATAAGAAAATGCAGATGTTTTGGTTTTTTCTGGCATTACCATTATTTCCAAGGGAAAAACATTAAAGAAAGAAAAAGGGGTCGTGAAAGAAACGACGTTTTTTTTTTTTATTGATAATGGTGATGTCGGAACAAACATGCCCTTTACAAAAATGTCACTTCCGCCTCGGGCAATGCGGAAGGATTGTTATTTTGAAAACAAAGCCTAAACAGCAAGACATATTACTTAGAATCATGCACAAACACAGGGAGATTGATAACGTTCCAGTTCTTTGCAATGCCTCCCGGTATCACAAATGCGGGTCTGACCCCTCTTTCAGCAGCACCATCAAGAATTGCATTGGTAAATCCAGCACTACGGAATGTTCCAGTTGATACGCCTGACGTCGGAGAGAAACCGAGACCCTCTTTGTGCTTGTTGTCCTGCAGCTGTATCAATTGGCCCCAACCAGCGGCTTGACCCTTCTGAACGGCTCCCTGCGCATCCTTAAATGAAGCCATGGCAGCACTAGCTCTCTTGGGCTCCTCGCCTTCGATGGTCAAACCCTGGAATGCAGTTCCTTCGGCGGACTTAGCTTCGATACAAGAGAAGGATGATAACTGACTGACCAGATAAGCTTCTTCTCCGTGCACTGTCACAAGTTTACCATTCTTTACGAACTTCAGCTTCTGATGGAGGGTAGAAGTGACTGCCCCAGCCTCGTGTATCCACGGTCTCCCGAGCAGGCAACTGTAAGAGGCATCTATGTCCATAACCTGGAAGGTAATCATGAATGTTTCAGGACCAATAGTCATGGGGAGATCTACTTCTCCGAGCACAGTTTTACGGGAACCATCGAAAGCCTTGACTAAAAAAGTACTCCTTCTCAAGGGAACTCCTCGGCAACTCAACTGATCCAAAGTTGACTTAGGCATCACATTCAGCGATGATCCAGTGTCTACCAGCACGTTGGACAACATATCCGTTTTGCAGTTCATGGAAATATGCAGTGCCAAGTTATGGCGCTTTCCTGCCTCTGGAAGCTCATCTTCACCAAACCAAAGGTTACTGCAAGCAGTGATGTTAGCTACTATTCCGCCAAATTGGTCTTCTGTAACTTCGTGGTCAACATACGCTTGTTCCAACACTTTCAATAACACGTTCCTGTGAGCCTCTGAACTGAGGAGTAGGGCCAAGATGGATATCTTCGAAGGAGTCTGTAGCAGTTGATCAACGATCTTATAATCGCTCTTCTTGATTATCCTCAAAATCTCATCCAGATTGGAATCATGAATGGGTTGGCCTGGACGGCTGGTACTTTCGACAACAGCAGGGATTGTCAACGGAGTAGTCTCATTAGCAGGAGTTGTAACTTGCACATCATCTTTTTTCTGAAACAAGAGTGGTCGGACCTTGCCGCTCCTCAAAGTTGTCACTTCAGCGATACTGCCTACTGTGCTTGAGGACACCAAAGGTACTTCTTTCCCGTTTTCCAACATAGTTGCACTGTACTTGTACGGGACGGCTTTTGTAGAAGTATATGGTACTGGACCTGGTAACCGTATGACCAACGGCTCAACATCCCTCTGGACGGGTGCGCTCCTGACTGGGGTATCATGAAAGATCGGCACTATCATACAAACATCACTGGTAGTCAAGTAGTTGTCATTCATCAATCTTTGGACATCAGTCTGAACTATGCTGCAACCCATAGGGTTCTGAAGACATTCACAGCAGGCAGCGTGGTCGTGGTTGAACAATGAAGCTTGGCATAGCTTGATATGTAGTGGCACCAGGGGTGTAGCAATATTACGGACATTGAGACGAGGGATTCCTTCACAGACTTCAATCATATTTACAGCGGCATGATTGGGGAGTGGATTGTCGAGTACGTGCGGGACATTGTTTTCAAAGGACAGCTTTCCCTGGTCAATCAACTTCTTTACAATGTATTTCAGAGCGTAGCATCCTTCCACGTCATGACCTAGGGCGCCTTGGTGGAAATCACATCTGAGATCGGAGCGGAACCTGGGAGGCAATGGGTTTGGCGGAGGCTTGCCGGGCCTAGTGGTGCAATACCCCTTGTGTAACAGAGTCGGGAGTAGTTCAGCATACGCCATTGGGATCGGCGGGAAAGATGGTCTAGATTGCGGACCTTGTTGTTGCTGTTGCTGGGCTAATGGTTGTTGTTGCATCTGTTGGGCGATGGCATTAACAGGGACCTGAGGCTGGCCCGGTAGTGGAGGGTATTGATGGTAGAACGGCGGATAGAACGGGTGCTGGGCATACTGTAGGTACTGATACGGCTGAGGCAATTGTGCAGCATTGACAGGAGCGGCAGTGGCAGATTGATTGGTTCCGGCGGACACCATCCCAACCTCTGATTCCTTTTTCTTATGGTGACCGTTGCCGTACTTCTTCGGTGCATTCGAAGATTCGCCCTTCTCAAACACGATAATCCCTTCTCGGACGGCTTCCTCCAAGCGAGTACCCATAGTGACCATCTCAGAGAAGTTACTTGGGGCAGCAATGATCATTCTCTCAACATAATCTTTCTTCAAGGTCTTCAAGAATGTTTGAGTCATCTCTTCCTCGTCCAAAGCGGGTGTGATACGGGCGGCTGCCCCTCTCCACCTCTGTGCGTATTCGCGAAAGCTTTCGTCCTTCTTCTGAGAAAGAGATCGGAGGAACTCTCTATTCGGCTTGAGCCTGGTGTTAAACCCATAGTGGTTCTTGAAAGCAGTAGCTAGATCATCAAAAGTGTGGATATCATCCTTGCTCAAACCGGTATACCACTCCGCGGCATCTTCCATTAGACTGTCCTGGAAGCAGTGGATCATCAGTGAATCATTGTCTGCATGGTTAGCCATCTTCCGGACGTATTTGATAATATGGTTCTGGGGGCAAGTCAGCCCGTTGTAGCGGTCAAAATCCGGGACCTTGAATTTCTTGGGAACATCTACCCTTGGCACCAAACAAAGATCGTGGGTTCGGACGAGGTCACTGCTCCCACGGTTGGCCTTGATCTCGCGACGGAGTTCCCTGGCAAGTTCTTCCATTTTTTCTTCCATAGTTCCCAACACAGGGGTTTTTCCACGGTGATCATCAGCATTGGCGCCCTGAGGCGTAGGGTGCACAATCGGCACTGTGAAGACTGTTGACTGAGGCAAGGTAGTATGAAGAGATGTGAAATCTGGTGGTGGTGTCTGACCAACATTAGCGGCAGCTGACGTCGCGGTTCCTGAAACACCGGCTGCAGTATTGGGAGCAAAATAAGGCGGGAGTCCATACGGGAATCCTCTTGGCATGGTGAAACGGTTATCAAGAGTTGATATCGGAATTGCCTCGGTGGCCTCTGGAGCAGACGAGGCTGGCTGTTCTTGAGCGGCTAACAGAGCGGTCATGGCATCGAGAGTTTTGGCTAACTCTTCTCTCACGGAGGCTAGTTCAGCACGAAGCAGTGCATTCTCTTCTTCCATAGCTACTTGATTTCTCCTTCTGTACTGTCTGGTCTGATGTACTCTGGTAGGCTGATCAGTCCTTCGAGCACGAGCCACTTTTCACTCTGTGGCAGAAGAACCAGGAGGCAATGAGCACTTGGAAGTTTTTTGTGACCAATGAATGATGCATATGATGCATGATATGCAAATGCGGATGTAAAAATGACTCTTTTATTATCAAAGGGTTTTTTTAGACAGATTAGAATTCTTTGCAAACATTTTTGGACTAACAAATTGTTTTGATACACTGAGCCAAGGGAGTAGGCTTCTGAAACATAAGCTGAACAAACAACAAAATAACAATCATATCATCCAGAACTAAGGAGTAACTGGGTAGTATTCGGAATCTGAGTCTGAAGCTGAACCACAATAACTGGCAAAGAAATCTCGACGACCTCTGACTCTCCTGGAGTCTCTCCTCAATAGATCATCCTTCTCCTCAAGCTCTTTCCTAACTCTGGCTAATTCTTTCTTCAGCATTCGGTTCTCATGATCCTTCTGCTCGTCTCTGCCATCCAAAGTCATGATCAAGTTCTCAGCCTCACCGTAACGGGCTTTCCATGCTCGCTTCTCCTCACTCTCCATAGCTAGATGCTCCTGATACATCTCCTGAGTCGCGGGGAGCAACGGTAGAGGTCTAGACGAAGTAGCTGCAGATACATGTCTCATAGCAGGGTAAGGCATGCCAATCTCCTCAGCTCGGTCGATCACCCACTGCGTATAGGCTTCATGAGCAATACCGGATCTCACACCCAAATGCTTCACATCTTTCCTTCGAATCTTAGACCAAGCGTCTGTAAAAGCTTTCCTTTGCCCGGTGGGGGCATTGGAATAGTAAAAGAACTCCTGGGATGTAGCAAGGTTGATGGGCTTCGCTCTCATAGGAAAACCAAACTGCCTCATGGCTAACTCGGGATTGTAGTTGATTCCTCCCCGGGTACCGAGAAGAGGTACATTGAGGAAATCCCCACAACCAGTGATAATCTCCTTGACGCGAGTTGCTGGAGTGATCCAAACCACTTCATCGGGAGTAAGAGCCATAATCCGCTGTGAATAGGACCAATTCTCTGTGTTGGCATGGAAAGAACTCGGGAGGTGAGAAATAAACCACCTATAAAGAAGAGGTATGCAGCAGAGAATAAATCCACGACCTTTGAGAGTCCGATCATGGATAGCATGGTATGTGTCAGCTAACAAAGTAGGTACCGGATTCCTGGAATGGAAGATCTCAATAGCATTCATGTCCACAAAGTTGTCAAGATTCGGAAAAAGAACGAGCCCATAGATGAGTAATGCAAGAATAGCCTCCAGAGTGTCCTGACAAGTAGACTCGAGATTAGCCCGTTCAAGTAAATACTTCGAAGTGAACCCCTGAATATGAGACTTCGTGATAAGATTCTTAGACACCTCGGAAGTCTTGAGATAAAGATCTTTAGCAATAACCAGAGGAGTAAGAGAAGGCCCCGGGCCTGTGAATGGTACCCTCTCAGCTATAGGTAGACCCAATAAACAAGAATAAGCCTCAAGTGTAGGAACCAACTGAAAATCCGGGAAAGTGAAGCAACGGAAAACTGGGTCATAGAATTGCACCAGAGTGTGCACCAGCTTCTCTTCTACATTAGTCCGGAGAATACCAAGCAAACCACCATATCGGAGACGAAACCTAGTCGGATTCTTAACCTTGAGTGCCAACTCCCTTAGGCTAGCCAAATCAACTTCTTTGAACTTGTAAGACTTAGTCCTCTTCATGCCTGATTACATTTGCAAAGAATTTTAGTTTGTCTATACCCTTTGATGAATGCATGTAGAAAATTTATGCATGAATGCATGTATGCATGATTTAAATAAGGAAAGCACGGTGGGCTAAAGTAACAAGTGGACGCGGCGTCCGGTGAAACTAAGGCTTTGGATAATAGTGACCAAGGTTCTACAAAGTTCCCAAACCACAACCTCTCTTGCGTATATCATGGTAGTACGAAGCAACGCTCGTCCATGATTATCCGTAAGAAGGTTTAGTTTGGGTGTAGTATTGCGTGACGACTAAATTTCGAGGCAACGCTCGGTTTAGCCACCGCACTACGTCCTAAGAAAGGCCAAGGATGGGTTTGGTAACTACGGTCCATAGCCTTCATCGGTCAATTGGAAGTAAAGTGCCTAAGCATGACAACACACGCCGACAACATCACCTCCAAAATGCCTCAGCTATGTGAGATTGATCGCGTAATCCAATGCACGAGGCAACCCCCGGAATGGATTGTCGATTATATCTCCCCTAATCTTAAGTTCACTCAGCCCGGGTATAGGGCTTTTGATATTCTCACCCCACACGTACACAAGAAAGTCTTACATGAAATAATAAAGCAAAGTGTAAATAAAAAGCGTGAAAAAAACTAGGCGTAGCCCTAAGTATTCCCCGGTGAAGTCGCCATTTCTGTCATCGCGATTTTCGGGTGTCAAATCATTAATCGGATTTGAACCTTTCGATCATTGATGTCTCTATTTTTTTTGGGGAAGGTAAAATTGAGAAAACCTTAGAAATCCTAAGTTCGGGGCTGATTCCATTACGGGAAGGTGTTAGGCACCCGCAATAGCTATAGTATCCTATAGGAACCGTTTTCTACGCTTTATGCTTGTACCTTGCTTTTATTGCTACTTGTAAAAAACAATTGATTTTAAGAATGAGAGGGAGAAGATGGGGTTTTATTTTATTGGACTTGGAGAGATTTTGAATCTCTTGCCTACATACCCTTTTAAGGGATCAAAATTCCATGTAGTTCTCTTCCAAAATATTTTTGTGAGTTTGGTTCAATTTTTAGTTTTGAAAATGGTTTTGAAGAAAAAAAGTGAGAGGCCGTAAAGGCTTGAGATTAGGAAACGAATGAGGTTGGTCAATTATTTACAAAAAGGTTTAAAGTTGGAAATTAGCACTAGTTTTAGTTTTGATTAAGAAAAAGGAAAAGAAATGAGTGAGGTTTTGACCTCATTTTATTGCAAAAATAGTTTGAGTTATATGTTGGTTTTTTGATGAAGAAATTATAAGTTTCCTAGGTGTTACGCTTCCTACGCATACATCTAGCGGAAAGTCATACAACGTGTGTGCATGTGTCGGTGCATGTGTCGGTGTACATCACCATAGTCCATAGTTTTTTTTTTTTTACATTGGGTCCTATTTTACATTCTAAGGTCTTGCATGAAATTAAAGAAAATAAACTAAGCCTAAAACATTACATGAACTAATTGGAAATTGCATGAAGGAGTGAGAAAAAAAGGTGAATGAGGTGAGATGCTTAGTATGCATGAAACATAGAGTAAAATGGTTAGTAGAATAAGATGAAATGATAAAGAAATGCTAATCCTGAACAAAATAGTAACTATCACAAAAAATGGCCTAAAATCACACTAAACAAACATTGCAACGTATCACCAAATTGGTATCAAAATCCTAACTAACGAGATTGCAAAAATAGCACACAATTAGCACCAAGAATCAAATTAACAAAATTGTAAAATATCACAAAATCAATGTCAAGAGTCAAATTTAACAACATTGCAAAATATCACAAAATTAATATCAAGGATCAAATTTACCAAAAATTGAAAATATTGCTAAAACTATAACCAAAAATCAACTAACACAATTGAACATATGAAAAAGATTGTAAACAAAAAAAATCAACTAACACAATTAAACATATGGCTAAAATTGTAAACAAAAATCAACTAGCACAATTGCATGAATTAGCACAAAATCAGAGGTAAGCTTATGATAAAATTAAACACCAAACACCAACATCACATGACAAACTTTGGACCAAAGATCAAACAAGTGAATTCACACAAGAACATACAAAACGTACGCATCAAAAATGAAATTAACACGTATTATTTCTACCAATCCTGAACATGTAAAAATATTACTAAACAGCCAAAAACACATCAAGAATACACAGGAAAATTTCTTGGATTTTTTGCAAGAAATCTGGCATGCACATGGGTTCAGATAGCAAAAACGTGGGTGCAACTAGCAAGCAACTCAGAAAACTAAGAAGAAAAGAGCCAAAGGCCCAAAAAACGTTGATCCAACCCAGCGCTGGTGGATCCGGATCTTCAGAGCGTCTCAGAGACGTTGGATTAGTCCGGATCCACTGAATTCGCATCCAAAGGCCGTAAGTGAAGGATAATGGGTCGGTTTTGACCCGACCCGGTTCGGATAGTACATAAAAGGCCAAGGGTCCGGATCTTTCATTTTTTGGAGCATTTCTCTCTCTTTTTCTTCTCTTCCTCGCCGTTCTCTCTTCACCTTCACAAACCCTAACCCTAAAAGCTTCAAATCCTACCAGAAATGGTTCGTTCATGGCTTAATAGCTTCGTACCGTTTGTCTAAACATGAATCTCTTAACAAAAAGCAATTTAAACGGTTGAATCAATGTGAATCCGCAAGCTATGCTTCTGTAGGTTCGATCCGTTCGATTCTTGTGTTTTTTGACTGAAATTTTTTATGAAACCGTGAGAACCTGTTGTGATTCACACTCGTTCGTGGATTTGAAACGTTTTCTTGGATTCAGAACCAGTTTTGGTTAGGGTTAGGGTTTGGATCGAACGGTTCGGATCCACTACAGGTTCACATTGATTCGGACTCAGTACTGATTTCTTGATGAGGTATGATAAGGTTTTGGTGTTACCTGTGTCTTAGTTTGGAGGTCTGAACCGTTTCTTTCGATTCTTGGCTCGGAATCCTTCCTGGTGAACTGGTTTCGCTTCTTTTCTTTCTTCCTCCGATCCAAAGCTTGCATTCACGCTTGCAGCGCGCTACCTCCGGTGGCGTGCTCGCGTTGGATTGCTGGCTCAACAACTCAGTGATGAAGGTTCATGCAAATCTCTGAGAGTTGTTCGAATTTGCATGAATTTGTGCTCTGTTTGATGCTGGTGATTGAATTCAATGATGAATTTTGCTGTTTTTGGTATGAAATTGATCTGAATTGGTGTTGAATTTGATCTAGGGTTTGTGTGTGTTCTTGAGTTTTTTTTTTGTGAACTTTTGTGGATTTGATCTGTAACTGCCAAGAGAGAGAAAGGAAATTCTGTTAGCGATGTGGCTTGTGATGAATGGCGCTGAGTTGTGAATTTCTGACACTGTGTGCCTTATATAGGCTGACATGTGGACTGTGGGCCAATGAGCTTCTGCCATGTGTACTGGGAACTGCCTGCGTGGCTTTTTGGACTGAATTGGCTTATTTTGACTTGGAGGACCAATCTGCAAATATGTAAAATATGGGACTGTCTTGCAAAATAATAAAAAATGGGACTATTTTCAAAAGAATAAAACTTGACTGTCTTTTAAGAGAATTGGGACAAATTTGCAAGAACAAAATATTTGGACTGAAATGCAATTTTTTTTAAAAGATTTGGACTAAAATGCAAAAAAGTAATAAAATTGGATAAAAAAATGTAATTTGAAAATAACGTAAAGTGAAACGTTTAAAATTGACAAAATGGACTAAAACGAACAAACTGCCAAAATGAGGTATTTTAAAATACCTCTCTGCCCAAAATTCAAATAATGTGAAAAGACTAAAATGCCCCCGGGGCAAAAACGACTCAGACTGACTCAGATGCGAACTAAGATGATTTTGTACCAAATTTGATTAAAGATTTATGCAGAAAGACTCAGGAACAAATTGTAGAGACTGAAAATGGGTTCCTTTGTAGAAAATGACCAAAATACCCTTTTGTATGATTTTATGCAAAAAATTTAAAAGGCTGAAGCGGTAATGTATGCAGCTGAAGCACAATAGAAAATACGGTGAACTTGAAAGTTTTAGAAAATAGTAAAGGAAATTGAACGAGTATTTTTAGGTCCAAAATGAGGGTATGACAATCCTCTAGCGACTGAATTGTCCTTTCCGACTGACCATCTGTCTGCGGATGATACGCCGAACTCAATCTCAACTTAGAACCCAAAGCCTCTTGCAAACTTTTCCAAAATCTAGAAGTAAATCTTAGATCTCTATCTGATACTATGCTCGAAGGAACACCATGCAATCTCACAATCTCCTTGATATAAATCTCTGCCAACTGGGCAACAGGAAAACTAATATTAATCGGTAGAAAATGAGCCGATTTCGTCAATCTGTCAACTATCACCCAAATGGCGTCATTCCCTCTTGGAGTATTCGGCAAGCTAGTCACAAAATCCATGGATATACTATCCCATTTCCACTCCGGCACATCTAAAGACACCATCATGCCAGCCGGTTTCTGATGCTCAATTTTCGACTTCTGGCAAACTAAACAAGCATACACAAACTGTGCCACATCACGTTTCAATCCAGACCACCAAAACAACTTCTTCAAATCATGATACATCTTCGTAGCTCCCAGGTGAATACTCAAGCTACTTCTGTGACTCTCTTCCAGAATCATCTTCTTAATCTCCTCATTGTCAGGAATGCAAATCCTACCTCGGAATCTCAACACTCCCTGATCGTCGACTTGAAAATCACTATCTTCAGTCTGATTACCAGCAACCATTAAATCCACAAACTTGACATCTTCTTTCTGCGCCTCTGTTATATTCATCAAGAAGTCACTATCAATCTTCAGCATCCCTAGCTTCACACTCTGAGGCGTCCTTTCACAAACCAAACTCAAATCTCTAAATTGCTCAAGTAATTCGAACTCCTTAACCATCATAGCAGACATATGCAAAGTCTTCCTACTCAAGGCATCTGCCACCACATTCGCTTTACCCGGATGATAATTCAACCCAAAATCAAAATCCTTCAATAGTTCTAGCCACCTCCTCTGCCTCATATTCAGTTCCTTTTGGTCGAACAGATACTTCAAGCTCTTGTGATCACTGAACACTTCGAATCTCGCACCATATAAGTAGTGTCTCCACATCTTCAATACAAAAACCACAGCTGCTAATTCCAAATCATGCGTCGGGTAATTCTTCTCATGAATCCTCAACTGTCTTGAAGCATAAGCTACCACTTTACCTTCTTGCATAAGCACACCTCCTAAACCCAACTTGGACGCATCACAATACACTACAAATGGCGCATCTGGCTTTAGCAAAATCAAAACTGGAGCAGTCGTCAAACGCTTCTTCAACTCGTTGAAACTGTTCTCACAATGCACATCCCAAACAAAAGCTCTACCTTTACAAGTCAACTGGGTCAATGGAAGAGCCAACTTGGAGAATCCTTCAATAAACCTTCTATAATACCCAGCTAAACCCAAAAAGCTCCTGATCTCAGTAACTGACTTCGGAGTCTCCCATTGCGATACGGCTTCAATCTTAGACGGATCTACTGCAATACCATCACCAGAGATAACATGACCAAGAAAACTCACTTCTTTCAACCAGAACTCACACTTAGACAATTTGGCATAAAGTTTCTTCTCTTTCAACACTTGCAAGACAATCTTCAGATGTTCAGCATGCTCTTCCTCAGTCTTGGAGTAAATCAGAATATCATCAATAAATAGAACTACGAACCGATCCAGAAATGCATGGAAGATGCGATTCATATACTCCATAAACACTCCCGGTGCATTAGTAACTCCAAAAGGCATAACCTTGTACTCATAATGGCCATAACGCGTTCTGAAAGCTGTCTTCTGCATATCCTCATCCTTTACTTTAATCTGGTGATAACCCGACCTCAAGTCAATCTTGCTGAAAACACGTGCACCCACTAACTGATCCATCAAATCGTCAATTCTCGGTAGTGGATACCTATTCTTGATAGTTACCTTGTTCAACTGCCGATAATCAATACATAGCCTCATACTAACATCCTTTTTCTTTACGAGCAACACTAGCGCTCCCCAAGGTGAAACACTTGGTCTAACAAATTTCTTCTCGAGTAAATCTTCCAACTGTTTCTTCAATTCAGCTAATTCGGAAGCAAACATACGATAAGGTGCCATCGACACCGGCTTAGTTCCAGGAACAAGATCAATAGAAAACTCGACTTCCCTCTCTGGAGGCACATCAGGAATTTCATCTGGGAAAACTTCAGGAAAGTCGCATACCACTTGTAATTTATCGATCACGGCTTGATTCTCTAAAGATAAAGAAGCCATCAACGAAAACATCAACATGCCATCACGTTCTAGTTGCTTCAGCTGCTTAGTAGATAAGAACTCAGCACCACTTTCCTCTTCAGCGGACGAGAAATGCACCGTCTTGCGAAAACAATTGATAAGAACGTGGTTGTACTCTAACCAATTCATACCCAGAATCACGTCCATACCGCTTAAAGGTAGACAAACTAGGTCCATTTCAAAATCGCTACCAAACATGGACAAAGGACAACTCAAACATACGAGAGAAGTAGTCACCGAACCCTTGGCTGGAGTTTCGACAACCATCTCTCCATTCATATCAGACATAGCAAGACTCAAAGCAGAAACACAGTCTAAAGCAATAAAGCAATGTGTAGCACCAGTATCAATAATAGCAACTAAAGGAGTATTATTAATATAGCAAGTACCTCTGATCAAACGATCATCACTGTCTGTCTGAGTACCGGTCAGGGCAAAAACTCGACCCGTAGTAGGCGCCCTCTTCGGCTGCTTGCACTGGGAACCAATATGACCCTCTTCGTTGCAATTGAAGCACACGATATCATTACGCTTGCAATCAGCTACTAAATGACCCTTCCTGCCACACCGGACACACTTCTTGATCTCTTCTGGACAAGCATTGCTCTTGTGGCCTTTCACACCACAGTTGAAACACACGATCTCGGCGGGGGTACCCTTCTTCGCAGTCTGCCTATCCACGACCATCCTCTGTTTCCCTTTATCAGTGGGAGCACTGTACGGCTTAGGACGACTCTGCTGACCCTTGGCTTTCCTCTCATTCACTACCTTGTAGTGAGCCTTTGTATCTTCCTCATAAATCCGGCAGCTGTTCACCAAATTCGGAAAAACTCTGATCTGTTGGTACCCAATCGCCCTCTTAATGTCGGGCCTCAAACCGTTCTCGAACTTGATACACTTCGAAAACTCCGCAGTCTCAGCAGCATAGTGCGGGTAGAACTTTGCCAACTCTACAAACTTGGCAGCATACTCGGTCACTGACATATTTCCTTGCTTCAGCTCAAGGAACTCGATCTCTTTCTTCCCGCGAACATCTTCCGGAAAGTACCTCCTCAGAAACTCTCTTCTAAACACGGCCCAAGTCACAACAGCCCCATCTTGCTCGAGGCTAGGTAACACGCTGACCCACCAATCATCAGCTTCCTCTGACAGCTGATGTGTACCAAATCGCACCTGCTGGACTTCGGTGCACTGCATCACTCTGAAAATCCTTTCTATCTCCTTAAGCCACGTCTGGGCTCCATCGGGGTCATACCTTCCCTTGAACGTTGGAGGATGATTCCTCATGAAAGTCTCCAACATCCTCGTTTCAGCATTCACGCCAGCATTTGCATTAGGTTGTTGTCCCACAGCTTGGGCAACAGCTTGAAGAGCAGCAGCTAATGCGGTATCGTTCCTCCCAGCCATTCTGATATTCTACAACAAGCAGTAGCAGCAACATAAGATTTAGTAATACAAATATTACTAAGACTCAACAAGACTCTCTAATTGGCCGGACAGACCGACTTGCTCTGATACCAATTGTAACACCCCATTTTCCCAACATAAAAATTTCTTAAAAACATTTATCAGAGTATGCAACACAACAACGGGATGTCACATAAAAACTTAATTCGAAACAGTTAAATAATAATTTAACCCAATAACTTCAAACTTTGCAGCGGAAATCATACTTAAAATTCATAAAACATTTGGCACGCAGGCCCCATAAAAATTATCTCAAAGTTAGTTTCATTATTGCAACATAACATAAATAATCACGTAAAAGAATGAAGCATGCATATATGATGACCCCATCCCGTTACGTATCAGAGCGACCTAGACGACACAGTGAGGCAAGGCCACTCACGAAGCAACTACACACTAAGCACGATCACCTGCACTTGCCCACAAGGCGGCAATTCCAGCAGAAGGGGTGAGATTTCATAACAAAATAATATTAATCAACATAATTTAGAATAACAATTAACATCAAAACATCAATAGCATTCTTGCATAATTTAATAACAATTAGCACGTAATCACATAATCAACTTCATATCATCTTTAAGCAAGTAGCATAGATAGATACCACTTATCACGTAATAATATAATCAATCTTTATCAACAACATGACATCATAAATATGACCATGCGACAATGCTCTTAGACTCCTTATATGCATGTGGTACCAAACTTCATCATAAGTATTAATATACTTTTAAAACGTGCGGAGGACAAAGCTCCTAATAAACGTGTGGAGGACAAAGCTCCTATCATGGTGAGGACTAAGCTCAATGTATGATATGCATGGACTCAATTCAAAACAACATTTATCCTTAATCATCTTATCAACATGCATCCAAGAAATTGGAGCTAACAACAACTTATCATCATATACATATATATATCATACGTTTTCAGTTTAATAACATCAGCAGCATATTTCAAATAACAAGGGCAGAATGATATCATTATATCAATTACAATTCAAGGCAACATAAACTTTAGCATATTTGCACAAGGTATAATACTTTAATTCTTACTCAAATTTCAACCATAAACTACTCAGCTCTATACACATTACAGGTCTCAGTAGCTCTAAGGGGGGGTCTTCTCCTAATCCAACGTACGAAACAGGTCGCACAACTCTCAAACACCCCATTCTGGTAGTGCTCGCGAGGCGGGGAAAAGCGCTCGCTATGGCGAGCTGCCAGAAGCAACTCGCGAGGCGAGAAAAAGCACTCGCTATGGTGAGCTGCCAAAAGCAACTCGCGAAGCGAGGAGAAGCACTCGCCGTGGCGAGCGATGAAGCTCATCACTCGCGAGGCGAGGATCACTGCTCGCCGTGGCGAGCGATGAATCTCACCGCG
Source organism: Medicago lupulina (assembly GCA_958299785.1). Taxonomy (NCBI): domain Eukaryota; kingdom Viridiplantae; phylum Streptophyta; class Magnoliopsida; order Fabales; family Fabaceae; genus Medicago; species Medicago lupulina. The sequence continues at coordinate 39,095,465 of OY283146.1, read as the reverse complement.
GCCAGAACTGCTATTTTCTCAAAATCTCACAAATTCTCATGGTTCTAAGCCTTCTACTGATTCCAGAATTCATCCTAAACATATTCTAAGGTCTAGGAACACTTCCTACACGAATTAAACCTAAACTAACCGTTAGATCATCACTTTCTAAGGATTTGACCTAGTTTTCTCATTCTCTCAATTCAATCCTAATTCTTGTTAATTGTTCATCAGAACTATGCTAACCAATATTACAGAGTTATTAGTCCCACCCTTACCTGGTTATGAAGAAATCGCAGGTCTCTCTTTCTCTTCTCCCTTCACGTGCGTGCGTTTCTTTCTTTCTGTTTCCAAAGTCTGAAAGCGTTACTTACTTCCTAACCTAATTTTCCTTATTTATACTCCCAACAAATCTTATCTTATTTACTCTTTCTCCCACAAAACTCTCTAAAATCCAAAACTAACCCACAACTAAATATTTTATTTTCTTTTCAAATCTTATTTTATTTAACAATAAAATAAGTCTCTTAACCTTATCAAATCCACATAAATCATATCTTATCTCATAAATCAACTTAAATTATCAAAGCATACCAAAATCACACATATATTATATAAATATATTATAATCACCTAAACTCGATTTAAATAAATAGTAAAACCAAAGTGGGCGTTACAACCAAGGCTCTAGATACCAATTGAAGGTGAGAAAAAAAAAACACAAGAAGGGGGGAGGGTTGAATTGTGTTGGCTGTAACACCCCGTTCTCCCAACAACGTAATATTCAAATAATTTAATCAGAGTAACTCAGTAAACAGAGCATTACACTGCTTTTCAAAAATTTCATAAATAGGAAATATACTATTTAATTCAACAACATATCATCTCGTAAACTGCAGCAGAAAATTCTTTTAAATTAATATCAACTTCCAACAAATCTTAGCACAAAGGCCTCAACAAAATTAAATATTATTCAACAGAAATAAACTCCAACAACATTGTTTCAAAATTTGATACATAAAGGAATGACAGAACAAAACAATGTGTCCCCATCCCGTTACATATCAGAGCCCTAAGACACTTGAGCCAGACATCCAACTAGTCTTCATTACCTGCAAGTTACCCATACGAAGTGCAACATTTTCAAGCAGAAGGGGTGAGATTCACAAACAACAATAATATATATATAATTCATCAACTGAATTAAAACAACAACATTCATAACAACAGGCATCATAAGCTCATATATACATGGCAACAACATTATCAACAACGACTACATCAATTCATATTTGATTTGCAACATTTAATCTATGTTTAAGCAACAACAACATCATCATCAACTGCGACACCAACGACTCAACCAACGACAACAACTACGACAATACACGACGACAACTACTAATGCAATATGCATGTGGTACCAGTTAACGCGTTTGAATGACAAGGCATTCCAGGGCATGAGCCCTCAACAATTTGGATGGTTAAAGCATCCCAGGGCATGAGCACTCAACAGTTGAACGACAAAGCGTTCCAGGGCATAAGCCCTCAACAATTGAATGATTAACATTCCAGGGCATAAGCCCCAAACAATGTATGAGTATGAAATGACTCCTTGTGTATATCTGCATACAACTCAACAACAACAACTACGACAACAACAATTGTGCCTAAATTATTTATGACACACTTCCCAACTTGGACAACACGACACAACGACAACAACAGCGGAAATCAACGGTATAGCATATGTAATTATATTTGTTTATATATACAAGTATCCACATAGTTCACTTTCATTTATAATATTCACTACATAAACAAGGTTAAATAAACCAAAGAAACAATTTAGGATGCTCAGATTAATGTCCTAATGCACGAAGCAAAATTCAGAAAATGGTCGTACAGGACCTATCTCGCTTAAGCGAAGGCCATTTCGCTTAAGCGAAATCTTCACAGAATGGTTGGTTCTCGCTCGCTTCAGGTTTGCTCGTGGTTCGCTTCAAGCGACCCAAATGTCGTAAGTCTGGGAGTTGTTCGCTTAGAGTTCGCCTGCATCTCGCTTAAGCGAATGGTTATTCTATAAATCTGGGTGGCACGCTGGGTCGCTCGCTTAAGGGAAGAGAATCTCGCTTAAGCGAAGCTGCATCTGGGCAGTTCAAAAACTTACGAACTTTCTAACTCTTTTCATCCGAAATCCCAATTTTGATCCCCTGATCACCCAAAATGAATTACTACAATGTTTACAGGTTCTAAATACAACACAACAGCCAAAACAACTCAGAAACATGCAATCAATAACATAATTCACAACATTTAGCAACTTTTCATAAACTTTGCAACCCTAACTCAAGAACCACATTTTCAATTCAATTTGAACAATTATATACATATTATTCATTGAAAGTTAGCCTCACCCTTACCTGAATTACAGATGAATCAAACTCTACAGAAATCAAGCTCTCCCTTGGCTCTTCTCCCTTGTTCTTGGCTTCTCTACCTTTTTCCCAAAACTCTGGTTTTCTCTATTGTACGTGAAAATGTTTACTGACTCTCCTTTCCTATTCTCCCAATATTCCTTAACTCCTTTCATTTCACTTAACTCCCCTTAATTCCTATAATTAATATGTAACCCCCAAAAACTCCATAAATTCTATTTTCCTACTAATTTCTATTAAATAATAAAATAACTATATAATAAAATACAACACACCAAATAATCATATAAATCATTTTAAATCATATAACATACTTAAAATCAACCAAAAACAATAAAATAACAACTAGGGCGTTATAACTCTCCCCAACTTAAAGAATTTCGTCCTCGAAATTCTACCTAAAGTAAACAACTCCGGATAAGACTCTTGCATCTTACTCTCCAGCTCCCAAGTCAAACTTTCACAAGTTACTCCACTCCAAACAACCTTCACTAGCGGTATCTCCTTGCCTCTCAACTTCTTCACCTTACGATCTTCAATACTCAACGGTATAGTCTCCACTGTAAGGTTGTCTCTAACTTGCACATCATCTCTTGGAATAACATGCGAAGGATCCACTACATACTTCCGAAGCTGCGACACATGAAACACATCATGCAAATTCGAAAGATGTGGTGGCAAATCCACTCGATATGCCACTGTTCCAACCCTCTCAGATATCTGGTAAGGACCAATAAACTTCGGAGTTAACTTCTTAGACTTCAACGCACAACCTACACCGTTCATATAAGTGACTCTCAGGAACACATGGTCTCCCTTTTGGAACTCAAGGTCCTTTCTACGCATGTCATGATAACTCTTATGTCGACTCTGCGACGCCTTCATCTTTTCTCTTATCATTTTGACCTTCTCCGTAGTCTGATGAACTAACTCTGGTCCCAACACCACACTTTCTCCCGATTCAAACCAACATAAAGGAGTTCTGCACCTCCGACCATACAAAGCTTCGAACGGTGCCATACCAATACTCGAATGGTAACTATTGTTGTACGTGAACTCTATCAATGGTAGATGACTATCCCAAGCTCCACCTTGCTCAAGTACACACACTCTCAGCAAATCCTCTAATGACTGAATTGTTCTCTCCGACTGACCATCTGTTTGCGGATGATAAGCCGAACTCAATCTCAACTTTGAACCCAAGGCTTCTTGCAAACTCTTCCAAAACCTTGAAGTGAACCTCAGATCTCTATCCGACACAATACTCGACGGAACTCCATGCAATTTCACAATATCTCTAATATAAATCTCCGCCAACTGAGCTACTGGAAAGGTGATATTAATCGGAATGAAGTGTGCCGACTTCGTCAATCTATCAACAACCCATATGGCATCATGCCCTCTCGGAGTGTTCGGCAAACTAGTCACAAAATCCATGGAGATGCTATCCCATTTCCATTCCGGCACATCTAACGGTGTTAACAACCCTGCAGGCTTCTGATGTTCAACCTTGGATTTCTGACATGTCAAACAAGCATAAACAAACTGTGCAACATCACGCTTCAACCCGGACCACCAAAACAATTTCTTCAAGTCGTGATTCATCTTTGTAGCTCCTGGATGAATACTTAAGCTACTTCTGTGACTTTCTTCTAAAATCAACTTTTTCAACTCATCGTCATCAGGAATGCAAATTCTTCCTCTGAATCTCAACACACCTTGGTCATCAACCTTAAAGTCACCATCTGCTGTTTGGTTACTAGCAACCATCAAATCAACAAAATTAACATCAACTTTCTGCGCTTCCTTGATACAGTTCAAGAAATCATTATTGATCTTCAGCATACCCAACTACACACTCTGAGGTGACAACTCACAAACTAGGCTCAAATCTCTAAACTGTTCAAGTAATTCAAACTCCTTTACCATCAAGGCAGACATGGGCAACGTCTTCCTGCTCAAGGCATCTGCAACCACATTAGCTTTACCGGGGTGGTAATTCAAGCTAAAATCATAATCTTTTAACAACTCAAGCCACCTTCTCTGCCTTGAATTCAATTCTTTTTGATCAAATAAATACTTCAAACTCTTGTGGTCACTAAACACCTCAAACTTAGAACTATACAAATAATGCCTCAAAATCTTCAACACAAATACCACATCCGCCAACTCTAAATCATGCGTAGGATAATTCCGTTCATGAATTCTCAACTGTCTCGAAGCGTAAGCCACTACCTTGCCATCCTGCATAAGAACACCTCCTAAGCCCAACTTGGACGCATCACAATACACAACAAAAGGTTCATTCGGCTTTGGTAAAATCAAAATCGGAGCTGATGTCAACCGTTGCTTCAACTCATTGAAACTACTCTCACATTGAGTACTCCACAGAAAAGGTCTACCTTTACAGGTCAACTGCGTCAATGGAAGTGCCAACTTCGAAAATCCTTCGATAAATCTGCGGTAGTAACCTGCCAAACCCAGGAAACTTCTAATCTCGGTGACCGACTTCGGAGTCTCCCATTGCGATATAGCATCAACTTTCGATGGATCTACAGCAATACCATTACCAGAAATAATATGGCGAAGAAAACTTACTTCGCTTAACCAGAATTCACATTTGGACAGCTTGGCATACAACTTCTTTTCCTTCAACACCTGCAACACAATCTTCAAATGCTCTGCATGCTCCTCTTCATTCTTAGAATAAATTAGGATATCATCAATAAACACAACTACAAATTTATCCATATAAGCATGAAAAATTTTGTTCATATACTCCATAAACACACCAGGCGCATTAGTAACACCGAAAGGCATCACTTTATATTCATAGTGTCTGTATCGCGTCCTAAACGCCGTCTTCTACATATCTTCATCCTTCACCTTAATCTGATGGTAACCTGACCTCAAATCAATCTTACTAAACACACGAGCACCCACTAACTGATCCATCAAGTCATCAATTCTCGGAAGTGGATACCTATTCTTTATCGTCACTTTATTCAGCTGACGGTAATCAATACACAACCGCATGCTACCATCCTTCTTCTTGACCAACAATACCGGCGCTCCCTGTAACGCCCACTTTCGTTTTATTATTTATTTAAATCGAGTTTAGGTGATTATAATATATTTATATAATATATGTGTGATTTTGGTATGTTTTGATGATTTAGTTGATTTATGAGATAAGATATGATTTATGTGGATTTGATAAGGTTAAGAGACTTATTTTATTGTTAAATAAAATAAGATTTGAAAATAAAATAAAATATTTAGTTGTGGGTTAGTTTTGGATTTTAGAGAGTTATGTGGGAGAAAGAGTAAATAAGATAAGATTTGTTGGGAGTATAAATAGGGAACTAGGTTTAGAAAGGCAGTAACGCTTCAGACTTTTGGGAGAGAAAAAGAGAAACGCGCGTGACAGAGAAGAGAAGGAAGAGTGCTGCGATTTTGTCTTCTAAACCAGGTAAGGGTGAGACTAATAATTCTGTAATATTAATTAGCATAATTCTGATGAATGATTAGCAAGAATTAGGATTGAATTGGGAGAATGAGAAATTAGGTCAAATCCTAGAATTGGCAAATTGAAATGTTAGAAATGGTTTAATTGATGTAGAAAGTGTTCCTAGACCTTAGATTATGTTTAGGATGAACCCAGGAATCAGCATTATGTTTGGAACCATGAAATTTGTGAGTTTTTAGAGGATTTAGCAAGTCTGCCCGCAGCGACGTTCATCGCTCGCCACGGCGAGCACTTTCCCTCGCCTCGCGAGTTGTTTTGGCAGCTCGCCACAGCGAGCAAGTTTTACTCGCCATAGCAAGTTAGGGCAGAGGGCTGGTTAGCTTTTGTTTTTTTGACCTTTAGTTGATCCCTGATGTAACACCCCGTTTTCCCAGCATAAAAATATATACGTAAAATCAGAGTTTTCATCGCAAAACGGAATGTTACACTACTTTTCAAAAATTCATAAATAGAAAATATACTATTTATTCAACAACATAAATTAATCTCGTAATATTTTGCAGCGGAAAAGTCTTTTTTAAAATATAATCAACTTCAACAAAATCTTGGCACAAAGGCCCCAACATAAATAATCATTTCAATAATCCTCTTAATAATAAATAAATGTTCCAACAATATAGTTCCAAAATTGATACATAAAGGAATGAAAATTCAACAATTAACTCCCATCCCGTTACGTATCAGAGCCCTAAGACACTTGAGCCAACATCCTACTAGCCTTGGAAATCTGCACTTGCCCACAAGGCGACAATTCCAACAGAAGGGGTGAGAAACACATTCAATAATAATAATATATAATTCATCAAATCGATGAAACAACAACAAATTATACCACAAGTATCAACAAGTTCATATATGTATGTATATATATATATATATATATATATATAGCAACAGCAACGTTATCAACATCAACGACATTTAGCAAGATACAACAACAATAAACAATCAACAACAACAATATCAACAACATCAACAAATCATCACATATAACGAAAACATCTCAAACATTCACAAGTACATCATAACATCACAAATACTTCAACACGTCATAAATACATCAACAAGTCACAATTACACCATCACGAATACATCATCACTTTGCAAATTACATCATCACTTCACAATTACATCATCACTTCACAAACGACACGACACGACTATGCAACACTTAGACCTCATGCATGTGGTACCATCAGGGCATTAAGCCCCCATCGCTAAAGGTCAAATAGGACCTGTCAGGCATTAAGCCCCCATCGCTAAGGTCATGGAGGACCTGTCAGGCATTAAGCCCCCATCGCTGACTATGCTATGCAACGACACGACTCAAATGCAACGACACAAGTAAAGACTCAACAATGCACATCTTTAGATGACTCGACAAATACACATCTTTAAATAGCATCATCGTCAAATATCACATATTTAAATATGACATCTTTATATAGCACATATTTAAGTCACACATCTACAAACAACACATCTTGATATAACACATTTAAATCACACATCTCCGGAAAGCACATATACATTAATCAACTACATCCATATCAAACCAAAACATTCTTCAAAAATAAAGCAAGTTGATCAATGAAACATAAGCCAAATACTCATAAAATACTCCGACTAAATCCCTAATACTTAAGTTTGAAGTTGGGAAACCAACCATAAGTTTTGGACTAACTTGGGATTAGTTAAGCTAAGTTTTCTTAAAATTTTCTGAAGACCTACTTGGACTATTTTTATCATAACTCGAGATTTACAAAACATTTTCGAGTCCAACCAGTGCCATTAGAAAGCTAACTCAATTATCTACAACTTTCATGTTTACACCTAAGACCAATTATGTACCAATCAATACCAGTTTTCATTTCAAATTCGGACAAAATTGTGCTGAAATTCATAAAAATTCACTGTGACCTACGTTCAGTAATTTGACCATAACTCAAGTTCTATAAATCATTTTGACGTCAGACCAACGACATTAGAAAACTAACATTCATACCTACAACTTTCGTGTTTACACCGAAAGCTAGTTCGAAACAGAAACTGATGCAAAAGACGCAACAACATGAAAAAGGGTATGCTGTCAAAGGTAGCTCTCGGGAAAACTCTATTTTTCACTCAAAAACCCAAATTTCATCTACCCAAATCCCAAATTTGATAGAGAACAATGTTTATAGGTTCTATATACAACATAACAATCAAAACAACATAGAAACATGCATTAAACAACACAATTCATCACATCATATCAATTATCATAAACATTCTAAACCCTAAACCTAGAACACAATTTCATCAACAATCAAATTTATATATACATATTATTGAAGGAATCCCACCCTTACCTTAGATTATGATTCCTGAATTAAGCTGCGTTCTTTTCTCTTCTTCTAGCCTCTTCTCTTGGTTCTAGGTTTTCTCCTCTTCTTCTCTCAAAAACTCACTTTCTCTTTTTTTTTTTCAATTGTACGTAAAACTCTTTCTGACTCTCCTTTTCTTTTTATTGTAAACTATAACCCCCTCTTATTTCCTTAACTCCCACTTATTCCTCATAATTATACTTAATTCCCTTTAAACCAAATAATACTATTTTCTACCTTTTTATTAAATAAATAAAATAATCAAACAACATTTATTTAAATAAAACACAACACCATAAATCATATAATAAATTATCATCACACCAAATATCACACAATTCATACCAAGTCATATATTTTACATAAAATCATATCTAAATCATATATGTCAAATATAGTCATATAAAATCATATAAAAATACTCAAACATCAACTAAAAATAATTAAATAAAAATGGGGCGTTACACCTGAATGCCTTGAGTGCCTGATTCTAATTGGTGACATATAGGATTATTTTTGAGAATAAGGACTGGACCCAGAACAGTAGGAGTTAGAACTGGCTCTACTCGCCACGGCGAGCAGACATACTCGCCTCGCGAGCACTACCAGAATGGAGTGTTTGAGTGTTATGTGATCTGTGTTGTAAGCTTGTTAAGAGTAGACCCCTAAGGGTTACTGAGGCCTAACGTCATTGTTGAGGGTAATCTATATAGCTGATTAAGATATATTCATGATAATTGAGCAAGGATTAATGTATTATACCTTATGCAAATATGACAAGGTTTATGTTGCTTTAAATTGTAAATGATATAATGATATCATTTTGCTCTTGATATTTGAATTATGCTGCTGATGTTATTAAACTGAAATCGTATGATATATATATATATATATATGATGATAAGTTATTGTTTAGCTCCAATTTCTTGGATGCATATTGATGAAGTGATTAAGATAAGTTGTTGATTGATTGGAGTCCATGCATTAGCATACATTGAGCTTAGTCCTCACCATGATAGGAGCTTTGTCCTCCGCACGTTCATTAGGAGCTTCGTCCTCCGCACGTTTTAAAGTATATTAATACTTATGATGAAGTTTGGTACCACATGCATATAAGGAGTCTAAGAGCATTGTTGCATTGTTGTGTCTAAATGATGCACTATTGATGAAGATTGATTATGTGACCACGTGCTAATTGTTATTTAATTATGCAAAATGTTAAGAATGTTTGATGTTAATTATTATTCTAAATTATGTTGATTAATATTATTTTGTTATGAAATCTCACCCCTTCTGCTGGAATTGCCGCCTTGTGGGCAAGTGCAGGTGATCGTGTTTAGTGTGCAGTTGCTTCGTGAGTGGCCTTGCCTCACTGTGTCGTCTAGGTCGCTCTGATACGTAACGGGATGGGGTTGTCTTATAAGCATGCTTCATTCTTTTACGTGAAACCTTATGATATTTTGCAAATAATGGAACTAACTCTTTTGAGATATTTTTATGGGGCCTGCGTGCCAAACGGTTATGATTTATAAGTATTTTCCGCTGCAATATTTTGAAGTTATTTAGTTAATTTATTATTTAACTGTTTTTTTGGATTATGTTATTTGTGATATCCCGTTATTGTTGTGTACTCTGATAAATGTTTTTAAGAAATTTTTATGTTGGGAAAACGGGGTGTTACAATTGGTATCAGAGCAAGTCGGTCTGTCCGGCCAATTAGAGAGTCTTGTTGAGTCTTAGTAATATTTGTATTACTATCTTACGTTGCTGCTACTGCTTGTTGTAGAATATCAGAATGGCTGGGAGGAACGATACCGCGTTAGCTGCTGCTCTTCAAGCTGTTGCCCAAGCTGTGGGACAACAACCTAACGCGAATGCTGGCGTGAATGCTGAGACGAGGATGTTGGAGACTTTCATGAGGAATCATCCTCCAACTTTCAATGGAAGGTATGACCCCGATGGAGCCCAGACGTGGCTTAAGGAGATAGAGAGGATCTTCAGAGTGATGTAGTGTACTGAAGTTCAACAAGTGTGCTTTGGTACACATCAGCTGTCTGAGGAAGCTGATGATTGGTGGGTTAGCGTGTTACCTACCCTTGAGCAAGATGGAGCTGTTGTGACTTGGGCTGTTTTCAGGAGAGAGTTCCTGAGGAGATACTTTCCGGAGGATGTTCGCGGGAAGAAGGAGATCAAATTCCTTGAGCTGAAGCAAGGAAATATGTCAGTGACCGAGTATGCTGCCAAGTTTGTGGAATTGGCAAAATTCTACCCACATTATGCTGCTGAGACTACTGAGTTTTCGAAGTGCATCAAGTTCGAGAACGGTTTGAGGCCCGACATTAAGAGGGCGATTGGGTACCAACAGATTCGAGTTTTTCCAGATTTGGTAAATAGCTGTAGGATATACGAGGAGGATACAAAGGCTCACTACAAGGTAGTGAATGATAGGAAAGCTAAGGGCCAGCAGAGTCGTCCTAAGCCATACAGTGCTCCCGCTGATAAAGGGAAACAGAGGATGGTTGTTGATAGGCAGCCTGTGAAGAAGGGTACCCCTACAGAGATTGTGTGTTTCAACTGTGGTGTGAAAGGCCACAAGAGCAATGTTTGTCCTGAAGAAATCAAGAAGTGTGTCCGGTGTGGCAAGAAAGGTCACATTGTAGCTGATTGCAAGCGTAATGATATTGTATGCTTCAACTGTAACGAAGAGGGTCATATTGGTTCCCAGTGCAAGCAGCCAAAGAGGGCGCCTACTACGGGTCGAGTTTTTGCCCTGACTGGTACTCAGACAGACAGTGATGATCGTTTGATCAGAGGTACTTGCTATATTAATAATACTCCTTTAGTTGCTATTATTGATACTGGTGCTACACATTGCTTTATTGCTTTAGACTGTGTTTCTGCTTTGAGTCTTGATGTGTCTGATATGAATGGAGAGATGGTTGTCGAAACTCCAGCTAAGGGTTCGGTGACTACTACTCTCGTATGTTTGAATTGTCCTCTGTCTATGTTTGGTCGCGATTTTGAGATGGATTTAGTTTGTCTACCTTTAAGCGGTATGGATGTAATTCTGGGTATGAATTGGTTAGAGTACAACCACGTTCTTATCAATTGTTTTCGCAAGACGGTGCACTTCTTGTCCGCTGAAGAGGAGAGTGGTGCTGAGTTCTTATCTACTAAGCAGCTGAAGCAACTAGAACTTGATGGTATGTTGATGTTTTCGTTGATGGCTTCCTTATCTTTAGAGAATCAAGCAGTGATCGATAAACTACAAGTGGTATGCGACTTTCCTGAAGTTTTCCCAGATGAAATTCCTGATGTGCCTCCAGAGAGAGAAGTCGAGTTTTCTATTGATCTTGTTCCTGGAACGAAGCCGGTGTCGATGGCACCTTACCGTATGTCTGCTTTCGAATTAGCCGAGTTGAAGAAACAGTTGGAAGATTTGCTCGAAAAGAAATTTGTTAGACCAAGTGTTTCACCTTGGGGAGCACCAGTGTTGCTAGTAAAGAAGAAAGACGGTAGTATGAGGCTATGTATTGATTATCGACAGTTGAATAAGGTAACTATCAAGAATAGGTATCCACTTTCGAGGATTGATGATTTGATGGATCAGTTAGTGGGTGCACGTGTCTTCAGCAAGATTGACTTGAGGTCGGGTTATCACCAGTTTAAAGTAAAGGATGAAGATATGCAGAAGACAGCTTTCCGAACGCGTTATGGCCATTATGAGTACAAGGTTATGCCTTTTGGAGTTACTAATGCCCCTGGAGTGTTTATGGAGTATATGAATCGCATCTTCCATGCATTTTTGGATCGGTTTGTGGTCGTGTTTATTGATGATATATTGATTTACTCCAAGACCGAGGAAGAACATGCTGAACATTTGAAGATTGTCTTGCAAGTGTTGAAAGAAAAGAAGCTTTATGCCAAATTGTCTAAGTGTGAGTTCTGGTTGAAGGAAGTAAGTTTCCTTGGTCACGTTATTTCTGGTGATGGTATTGAGTGGATCCGTCTAAGATTGAAGCGGTATCGCAATGGGAGACTCCGAAGTCAGTTACTGAGATTAGAAGCTTTTTGGGTTTAGCTGGTTATTATAGAAGGTTTATTGAAGGATTTTCCAAGTTAGCTCTTCCGTTGACCCAGTTGACTTGTAAAGGTAGAGCTTTTGTTTGGGATGTTCATTGTGAGAACAGTTTCAATGAGCTGAAGAAGCGTTTGACGACTGCTCCAGTTTTAATTTTGCCGAAGCCTAATGAGCCATTTGTAGTGTATTGCGATGCGTCCAAGTTGGGTTTAGGAGGTGTGCTTATGCAAGAAGGTAAAGTGGTAGCTTATGCTTCAAGACAGTTGAGAATTCATGAGAAGAACTACCCGACGCATGATTTAGAATTGGCGGCTGTGGTCTTCGTTTTGAAAATGTAGAGACACTACTTATATGGTGCGAGATTTGAAGTGTTCAGTGATCACAAGAGCTTAAAGTATCTGTTCGACCAAAAGGAATTGAATATGAGGCAGAGGAGATGGCTAGAACTATTGAAGGACTTTGATTTTGGATTGAATTATCATCCGGGTAAAACGAATGTGGTAGCAGATGCCTTGAGTAGGAAGACTTTGCATATGTCTGCTATGATGGTCAAGGAGTTCGAATTACTTGAGCAATTTAGAGATTTGAGTTTGGTCTGTGAAAGGACACCTCAGAGTGTGAAGCTGGGAATGCTGAAGATTGATAGTGACTTCTTGATGAGTATAAGAGAGGCACAGAAAGAAGATGTTAAGTTTGTGGACTTATTGGTTGCTGATAATCAGACTGAAGATAGTGATTTTCAAGTCGATGATCGAGGAGTGTTGAGATTCCGAGGTAGGATTTGCATTCCTGACAATGAAGAGATTAAGAAGATGATTCTTGAAGAGAGTCACAGAAGTAGTTTGAGTATTCACCCAGGAGCTACGAAGATGTATCATGATTTGAAGAAGTTGTTTTGGTGGTCTGGATTGAAGCGAGATGTGGCACAGTTTGTGTATTCCTGTTTAGTGTGTCAGAAGTCGAAGATTGAGCATCAGAAACCGGCTGGCATGATGGTATCTTTAGATGTGCCAGAGTGGAAATGGGATAGTATATCCATGGATTTTGTGACTAGTTTGCCGAATACTCCTAAGGGGAATGACGCCATTTGGGTGATAGTTGACAGACTGACGAAGTCGGTTCATTTCCTACCGATTAATATTAGTTTTCCTGTTGCCCAGTTGGCAGAGATTTATATCAAGGAGATTGTGAGGTTGCATGGTGTCCCTTCGAGCATTGTATCAGATAGGGATCCAAGATTTACTTCTAGATTTTGGAAGAGTTTGCAAGAGGCCTTGGGTTCTAAGTTGAGAATGAGTTCGGCGTATCATCCGCAGACAGATGGTCAGTCGGAAAGGACAATTCAGTCGCTAGAGGATTTGTTAAGGGTTTGTGTACTTGAGCAGGGAGGGACTTGGGATAGTCATCTTCCATTGATAGAGTTCACGTACAACAACAGTTACCATTCGAGTATTGGAATGGCACCTTTTGAGGCTTTGTATGGTCGGAGATGCAGAACTCCGTTGTGCTGGTTTGAATCAAGTGAAAGAGTGGTCTTAGGACCGGAGATCGTTCAACAGACTACTGAGAAGGTGAGAATGATCCAAGAAAAGATGAAAGCGTCGCAGAGTCGACAGAAGAGTTATCATGACAAGCGTAGGAAGGACCTTGAGTTCCAAGAGGGAGATCATGTGTTCCTGAGAGTGACTCCTATGACGGGTGTTGGACGAGCTTTGAAATCGAAGAAGTTGACTCCGAGGTTTATTGGTCCGTATCAGATTTCAGAGAGGATTGGGCCGGTGGCATATCGTGTTGGATTACCACCACACTTATCGAATTTGCACGATGTTTTCCATGTATCTCAGCTGAGGAAGTATGTTCCGGATCCGTCTCATGTGATCCAAAGTGATGATGTGCAAGTTAGAGACAACCTTACGGTGGAGACTTTACCGGTAAGGATTGATGATCGGAAAGTGAAGACGTTGAGAGGCAAGGATATACCTCTCGTTAGAGTCGTTTGGTCGGGGGCGACTGGTGAAAGCATGACGTGGGAACTTGAGAGTAAGATGCTGGAGTCTTATCCAGAGTTATTTGCTTGAGGTAATTTTCGAGGACGAAAATCTTTTAAGTGGGGGAGAGTTGTAACGCCCACTTTCGTTTTATTATTTATTTAAATCGAGTTTAGGTGATTATATTATATTTATATAATATATGTGTGATTTTGGTATGTTTTGATGATTTAGTTGATTTATGAGATAAGATATGATTTATGTGGATTTGATAAGGTTAAGAGACTTATTTTATTGTTAAATAAAATAAGATTTGAAAATAAAATAAAATATTTAGTTGTGGGTTAGTTTTGGATTTTAGAGAGTTATGTGGGAGAAAGAGTAAATAAGATAAGATTTGTTGGGAGTATAAATAGGGAACTAGGTTTAGAAAGGCAGTAACGCTTTAGACTTTTGGGAGAGAAAAAGAGAAACGCGCGTGACAGAGAAGAGAAGGAAGAGTGCTGCGATTTTGTCTTCTAAACCAGGTAAGGGTGAGACTAATAATTCTGTAATATTAATTAGCATAATTCTGATGAATGATTAGCAAGAATTAGGATTGAATTGGGAGAATGAGAAATTAGGTCAAATCCTAGAATTGGCAAATTGAACGGTTAGAAATGGTTTAATTGATGTAGAAAGTGTTCCTAGACCTTAGATTATGTTTAGGATGAACCCAGGAATCAACATTATGTTTGGAACCATGAAATTTGTGAGTTTTTAGAGGATTTAGCAAGTCTGCCCGCGGCGACGTTCATCGCTCGCCACGGCGAGCACTTTCCCTCGCCTCGCGAGTTGTTTTGGCAGCTCGCCATAGCGAGCAAGTTTTACTCGCCATAGCGAGTTAGGGCAGAGGGCTGGTTAGCTTTTGTTTTTTTGACCTTTAGTTGATCCCTAAATGCCTTGAGTGCCTGATTCTAATTGGTGACATATAGGATTATTTTTGAGAATAAGGACTGGACCCAGAACAGTAGGAGTTAGAACTGGCTCTACTCGCCACGACGAGCAGACATACTCGCCTCGCGAGCACTACCAGAATGGAGTGTTTGAGTGTTATGTGATCTGTGTTGTAAGCTTGTTAAGAGTAGACCCCTAAGGGTTACTGAGGCCTAACGGCAATGTTGAGGGTAATCTATATAGCTGATTAAGATATATTAATGATAATTGAGCAAGGATTAATGTATTATACCTTATGCAAATATGACAAGGTTTATGTTGCTTTAAATTGTAAATGATATAATGATATCATTTTGCTCTTGATATTTGAATTATGCTGCTGATGTTATTAAACTGAAATCGTATGATATATATATATATATATATATATATATATATATATGATGATAAGTTATTGTTTAGCTCCAATTTCTTGGATGCATATTGATGAAGTGATTAAGATAAGTTGTTGATTGATTGGAGTCCATGCATTAGCATACATTGAGCTTAGTCCTCACCATGATAGGAGCTTTGTCCTCCGCACGTTCATTAGGAGCTTCGTCCTCCGCACGTTTTAAAGTATATTAATACTTATGATGAAGTTTGGTACCACATGCATATAAGGAGTCTAAGAGCATTGTTGCATTGTTGTGTCTAAATGATGCACTATTGATGAAGATTGATTATGTGACCACGTGCTAATTGTTATTTAATTATGCAAAATGTTAAGAATGTTTGATGTTAATTATTATTCTAAATTATGTTGATTAATATTATTTTGTTATGAAATCTCACCCCTTCTGCTGGAATTGCCGCCTTGTGGGCAAGTGCAGGTGATCGTGTTTAGTGTGCAGTTGCTTCGTGAGTGGCCTTGCCTCACTGTGTCGTCTAGGTCGCTCTGATACGTAACGGGATGGGGTTGTCTTATAAGCATGCTTCATTCTTTTACGTGAAACCTTATGATATTTTGCAAATAATGGAACTAACTCTTTTGAGATATTTTTATGGGGCCTGCGTGCCAAACGGTTATGATTTATAAGTATTTTCCGCTGCAATATTTTGAAGTTATTTAGTTAATTTATTATTTAACTGTTTTTTTGGATTATGTTATTTGTGATATCCCGTTATTGTTGTGTACTCTGATAAATGTTTTTAAGAAATTTTTATGTTGGGAAAACGGGGTGTTACACTCCCCAAGGTGAAACACTCGGTCTTACAAACTTCTTATCAAGCAAATCTTCCAGTTGTTTCTTCAACTCTGCTAACTCGGATGCCGACATACGATAAGATGCCATCGACACCGGCTTCGTTCCTGGAACAAGGTCAATTGAAAGTTCAACCTCCCTTTCTGGTGGCACATCAGGAATCTCATCAGGAAATACTTTTGGGAACTCATTTACAACCGGAAACCTATCAATCACAGCTTGATTCTCCACCGATAAATACGCCATCAAGGAAAACATTGAGATCCCATCGCGTTCTAATTGCTTCAGCTGCTTAGTGGTTAGGAATTCCGCTCCACTGTCTTATTCGGCAGAAGAAAAATACACCGTCTTACTAAAATAGTTGATATGAACGCGATTATATTCTAACCAGTTCATCCCGAAGATCACATCCATACCCGTCAACGGAAAACATAGAAGATCAACTTCGAAATCTCTACCAAACATAGACAACGGACAACTCAAACAAACAAGAGAAGTAGTTACTGAACCCTTAGCTGGAGTTTCAACAACCATTTCTCCATTCATGTCGGACATAATCAAACCCAACTTACGTGCACAATCAACATCAATGAAGCAATGAGTAGCTCTAGTATCAATAATAGCAATTAAAGGAATACTATTAAAGAAACAAGTACCTCTGATAAGTCGGTCTTCATTACTAGTTTGTGTACCAGTCAAAGAAAACACCTTTCCACTAGCCTGAGTCTTCTTAGGTTGTGTACACTGAGAGCTAAGATGACCTTCTTCATCACAATTGAAGCAAACAATGTCGCCACGCTTGCATTCAGCTATAGTATGGCCCTTCTTTCCGCATCGGAAACACTTCTTCTCGTCACGGTTGCAAGCATTACTCTTGTGGCCTTTAACACCACACTTATAACAAACAACTTCAGCAAGAACATCTCTACGTGCAGGTCTCCTTTCATCATTCAACCTTTGTTTACCCTTGTCAGCTGGGGCACTATACGGCTTCGAACGACTCTGCTGTCCCTTACCTCTGCGCTCACTCATCACCTTATAATGAGCTTTCGTATCCTCTTCATAAATCCTACAACTGCTTACCAACTCGAAAAAATCCCTTATCTTCTGATAGCCAATGGCCCGCTTTATATCAGCACGCAGTCCATTTTCAAACTTAATACATTTGGAGAACTCAGCAGTCTCCGCAGCATAGTGTGGATAGAATTTGGCAAGCTCCACAAACTTGGCAGCATACTCGGTTATGGACATACCTCCTTGCTTCAGTTCAAGGAACTCAATTTCCTTCTTCCCGCGAACATCTTCTGGGAAGTACCTTCTCAGAAACTCCCTCCGGAACACAGCCCAAGTAATCACAGCACCTTCATTCTGCAGAATTGGTTGAATACTCACCCACTAGTTGTCAGCTTCTTCAGCCAACATGTGCGTGCCAAAACGCACCATCTGAACATCACTACACTGCATCACCCGGAAGATCCTCTCGGCCTCCTTAAGCCACGTCTGCGCTCCGTCAGGATCATACCTTCCCTTGAAAGTTGGTGGATGATTCCTCAAAAAGGTTTCTAGCATCCGAACTCCTTCATTACCACCAGCATTATGTTGTTGTCCCACAACTTGAGCCATTGCTTGCAAAGCAGCGGCAAGAGCAGCATCATTTCTTCCAGCCATTTCAAAATTCTACACAACAACAACAAACCAGGACAACAAAAGACAATGTAAAGCTGTCACACAACACTACTAGGCTCGACACGACTATACTACTTGGTCGGACGGACCGACCTGCTCTGATACCAATTGTAACACCCCGTTCTCCCAACAACGTAATATTCAAATAATTTAATCAGAGTAACTCAGTAAACGGAGCATTACACTGCTTTTCAAAAATTTCATAAATAGGAAATATACTATTTAATTCAACAACATATCATCTCGTAAACTGCAGCGAAAAATTCTTTTAAATTAATATCAACTTCCAACACATCTTAGCACAAACACCTCAACAAAATTAAATATTATTCAACAGAAATAAACTCCAACAACATTGTTTCAAAATTTGATACATAAAGGAATGACAGAACAAAACAACGTTTCCCCATCCCGTTACATATCAGAGCCCTAAGACACTTGAGCCAGACATCCAACTAGTCTTCATTACCTACAAGTTACCCATACGAAGAGCAACATTTTCAAGCAGAAGGGGTGAGATTCACAAACAACAATAATATATATAATTCATCAACTGAATTAAAACAACAACATTCATAACAACAGGCATCATAAGCTCATATATACATGGCAACAGCATTATCAACAACGACTACATCAATTCATATTTGATTTGCAACATTTAATCTATGTTTAAGCAACAATAACATCATCATCAACTGCGACACCAACGACTCAACCAACGACAACAACTACGACAATACACGACGACAACTACTAATGCAATATGCATGTGGTACCATTTAACGCGTTTGAATGATAAGGCATTCCAGGGCATGAACCCTCAACAATTTGGATGGTTAAAGCATCCCAGGGCATGAGCACTCAACAGTTGAACGACAAAGCGTTCTAGGGAATAAGTCCTCAACAATTGAATGATTAACATTCCAGGGCATAAGTTGTTGGAACAAATGGTGTTTCACAAGTATACCACTTAAGTTTTGATGATAACAAGGTATTAAAAATTATCAATTGGATATGCTAAAAGTTTATTCAAGTGTACAAGACCATTAACAAAGAATTATTTACAAGAGGTTCTGACTGAATGAATTAAAAAGCAAAGGAAATTAAGACTGAAGTCTGAAGAGCATCTGAATGAAAGCGCTCTTGGAAAGTCAGATGCAGAGTGCGTCGGAAGAAAGAGCTCCTGAAGATGACGTCATCAGAAACCAGTTTTCCAGTAGCAGATTCATCAGAAGCAAATATTCTTCAGAGGCCAAGGATCGTTGACAAAGTACAACCACTATGTCTGCGCTTGTCCCTGCAACCACCAACTCTGCAAAGTGTCTTCTATACACGACAAGAATAACAGCAACTAAAGCAGAGACTTTTCCATATTTGCTGGAATGGATTTGAATTTGATTTCATAGTACAATCCTCAAATCAAGCAAAGGATCAATGGTGTCAAATCAGCTTCGGTCAAGAAAAAGTGATGAGCTGGCAGTTCCCAACGTCTCTCAAATTCTCTATAAATAGGGATGAAGACTTGAAGAACTAAACACACATATATACGCGAACAAGGTTATTCTCTCATATCCAAAGTCGCAAATATTGCTCATCAACAACTTAGATAATTCTTACAAAAGTTCACATTTTAGAATTTCTATGTGTCTAAGAAAAACAGAGTCTGTTCTGTTTTGTTTTGTTTTGTGAATACCTCTGATTGTATATCAAGTATTCAAAACCCTTTTCAATTCTCTGTAATTGTTTAGAAGTCTCTTGGAGTTGTCCTTGAGCATTGAAGTCTCTTTCTTGTGTGATTGAGCAAAGGAAGTCTCTTACTTGTGTGTTTGAGCAACTTGTAATTTGACATTACATTTTAGTGGAACTCTCCTTGGAAGTGCAAGGGAGATAGGACTACTTCCGGATTGTGGAAGGAACCTGTATAAATTGCTTGTGTTTTCTTCTTTCTCTTACTCTCTTACTCTTATCCGCTGCACACTCAGACTCTGATCTCTAATCAGACTTTGAACTTTTCAGACTCTGATCCTGAGAACAGTGCTGATTTTCGCAAGAAAGAAACGTTTTTGAAAACACAATTCAACCCCCCCTTCTTGTGTTTTTTCCACCTTCAGTTGGTATCAAAGCTTCGGCTATGTAGATAGCACTTAACCGTGTTACAGTAAACGATCGGAGAAAAACATGTCTGGGAATAAAGCTTCTGCTTCTGGTTCTGGTTTTGGTACTGGAGCTGCTGTGCACTATGATTACAGCAACATCAACAAAGGTGAAAGATCTTCTAATTACAACAAACCTCCTATGTTTAATGGTGATCCTGAAATGTTCTCTTGGTGGAAAACCAAGATGTATAGTCACATCATGGGAATGGATGAAGAGTTGTGGGATGTTCTTGAAGATGGTGTTGGTGATCTGAGGTTAGATGAAGAAGGTGCTGCTCTTGATAGGAAAGCTCACATTGCTGAGCAGAAAAAGCTTTATAAGAAACATCATACGATCAGAGGCATTCTTGTGGCTGCCTTGCCTCATAAAGAGTACTTAAAGATGAGTGACAAATCAACAGCAAAGGCTATGTTCACCTCATTGTGCTCACTTTATGAGGGTAACAAGAAAGTGAGAGAGGCCAAGGCTACTATGCTTGTTCATCAGTACGAGTTGTTCAGAATGAAGGAGGATGAAAACATTGAGACCATGTACTCAAGGTTTTAGACTCTTGTTTCTGGACTTCAGATTCTGAAGAAAAGCTACGTAACGTCTGATCATGTGAACAAGATTCTAAGAAGTTTACCTGCAAAGTGGAGACCGAAAGTGACAGCCATTGAAGAAGCTAAAGATTTAAACACCTTGAGTGTTGAAGATCTTATAAGCTCTTTAAAATGTCATGAGATAGGTCTTAACGAGCATGAACCTGTCAAGAAGCCTAAGTCCATTGCACTAAAATCCAGAGGCAAGTCAAGTAAGGCTCTGAAGGCATTGGAGTCTGAAGAAGAATCTACATCTGAAGATTCTAATGAAGACTCTGAGATTGTTCAAGAGATGGCTATTCTCACCAACAGACTACAATATCTTGCTAAGAAGAACAAGAAGTTCATGAGCAGAGGTAATAGTCATAAAAACTCTAGAAAAGAAGATCAGAAAGGTTGCTTTAACTGCAAAAAGGTTGGATACTTCATTGCTGAATGTCCAGACCTGCAGAAAGAGAAATCCAAAGAAAAATCAAAGAAAGCAATCTTCAAGTCCAACAAATTCAAGAAGCAATTCAAGAAGAGCTTGATGGCAACTTGGGAAGATCTGGATAATGAGTCTGAGTCTGACAAAGATGATGCTGAAGATGAAGCAAAAATAGCTCTGGCTTTGGTAGCTACTGCTGATAATGAAAAAGATTCATCTGATGCTGAGTCAAGTACAGATTTTGAAACTGAGGTATATTCTAAACTCACTAGATCTGAATTAATTGATTCTCTCAAGGAACTTCTTTGTCATTATGAAAACCAATCCACTGAGTTGAGGAGAGTTAAGCAACGATACATTAAGCTGCTAAAATTCCATGAATCAACTAAGATGGAAATGGATGTTTTACAACAAGAATATAATGATTTGAAATCAATGACTAAGAAAGGTGATAATAAAACCTTGTCTGAGCAAGATGCTGCTCTTCAAGAGTTTATTAACACAGGAATTGATAGAACCAAAGTTGCATCTATGATTTATAGCATAAATTAGAACAACAAAAAGGGAATTGGTTTCACAGGAGGAAACTCTAGTGAAGTAATTCTGAAACCTTGTTCTGATAACATCAAAGAGGGACTGAAAACTCATTTTGTGTCTGAATCTGAAAAAGCTTCACATTCAGGATCTAAGTCTTTAAATTCAATGGAATTGACTAAGTCAAAACCTAAGAATCAAAAGACAAAGGTAACGAATGACTCTAAGTCAAAAGCTCCAACGTTACAGATTCTGAAGAGATCAGAACCTAACAAACAGGTTCTGAAGAAAACAGAGTCTGAAACTAAAAAGCCTAGATTTCAGAGGAAGGAAGCTGTCTTTATTAAGTCACATTCTAAGACTAAAGGTTCTGAACCCAAAGTCTGGAAAAAGACAGAAAAAAGAAAAATTCAGACAGAAAACACAAATGAGACTCAGAACCTCTAGGACTAACCCAAAAGGACCCATGAAAATATGGGTACCTAAGACAGAAATTGTTGATGCTGCAGATATGTCTAAAAGGAAATATAAAGCAGAAGTCCTGGTATCTGGACAGTGGCTGCTCGCGACATATGACGGGAGAAAAGTCTATGTTCCTAACCCTGACCATGAAAGAGGGAGGAACTGTGGGATTTGGAGGAAACCAAACTGGCAAAATCATTGGTACTGGAACAATTGGTAATTCCTCAGTCTCAATCAATAATGTGTGGTTTGTAGATGGACTAAGGCATAACCTACTTAGCATAAGTCAATTTTGTGATAATGGTTATGACGTCTTGTTTAATAAGAACAACTGCACAGTAATCAACACAGTTGATCAATCTGTAGTTTTTAAGGGGAAGAGAAAGAACAATGTCTACAAGATCAATTTTTCAGAACTGACTGATCAGAAGGTATTTTGTCTTCTGTCAATGAGTGATAAGAAATGGTTGTGGCACAGAAGGTTGGGACATGCTAACTAGAGATTAATCTCTAAGCTTAGCAAGTTACAACTTGTCAGAGGCTTACCAGACATTGATTATCATTCAGATGCACTCTGTGGTGCATGTCAGAAGGGAAAAATTGTTAAAACTTCTTTCAAATCAAAAGACATTATCTCTACCTCCAGACCCTTGGAACTACTCCATATTGACCTATTTGGACCAGTCAGTACTGCGTCCCTATATGGAAGCAAGTATGGATTGGTTATAGTTGATGATTACAGTAGATGGAGTTGGGTTAAGTTTCTCAAATCTAAAGATGATTCATATGATGTGTTTACAAAATTCTGTATTCAATTCCAATCTGAAAAAGAACTGAAAATTCTAAAAGTCAGAAGTGATCATTGGGGAGAATTTGAAAATGAGCCATTTGAAATATTTTGTGAAAAATTTGGAATTATCCATGAATTCTCGTCTCCTAGAACTCCACAGCAAAATGGAGTTGTAGAGAGAAAGAATAGGACTCTACAAGAAATGGCAAGAACCATGATTCACGAAAACAGTCTGGCAAAACATTTTTGGGAAGAAGCAATAAACACAGCATGTTATGTTCAGAACCGGATCTATATCAGACCCATATTGAATAAAACAGCATATGAACTCTTTAAAGGCAGGATGTACATGTTACATTCTAAACAATAAAGTCTATCTGAAGAAATTTGATGCAAAGGCTCAAAAGGGAATCTTTCTAGGTTACTCTGAGAGATCTAAGGCATCCAGACTGTATAACTTGGAAACACTTTGTGTTGAAGAGTCTATGCATGTCAAGTTTGATGACAAAGAGCCTGGAAGTCAAATTTCAGAGCAGATTGAAAACAGTGCAGGTTCAGAAGAGTCTGATGATTATTCAGAACCTGATCAGACTTCAGAGTTGAATGATACTTCAGAAGCTGTGACAGCTCCTGAAGTCCCAATTGTTGAAGCTTCTAAAGAAGCTCAAGATGATTCACAGCAAGTTATCAAGTCCAGAAATTCATTCAAGTACAAGTCTTCTCATCCTGAGGATCAAATCATTGGCAACAGAGAAAGTCCCAGAAGAACTAGATCTCATTTCAGACCTGAAGAGTCTGCCCTGGGTTTGCTGTCCATGATAGAACCTACAACAGTTGATGAAGCACTAGCTGATGATGGATGGATCTTAGCAATGCAAGATGAGCTTAATCAATTTAAAAGGAATGACGTATGGGATCTTGTATCTAAGCCTGAAAACAAGAACATTATTGGAACTAAATGGGTGTTTAGGAACAAGCTGGATGAACAGGGAGAAGTAATCAGAAACAAAGCCAGACTTGTTGCTCAAGGATACAGCCAACAAGAAGGCATTGATTACACTGAAACTTTTGCTCCAGTTGCAAGATTGGAAGCAATCAGGTTACTTCTTTCCTACGCAGTAAATCACAACAAAACCTTATATCAAATGGACGTTAAAAGTGCATTTCTCAATGGAGTCATATCTGAAGAAGTGTTTGTGAAACAACCACCTGGTTTTGAGGATTTAAAACATCCTGACCACGTTTATAAGCTAAAGAAATCTCTGTACGGTCTGAAACAAGCTCCCAGAGCCTGGTATGACAGACTGAGTAAATTCTTGCTTAAAAATGATTTTAAAAGAGGACAGGTTGACACAACACTTTTCAAGAAGACACTTGAGAAAGACATTCTGATTGTACAAATTTATATTGATGATATTATTTTTGGTTCAACTAATAGATCTCTTTGCAAGGAATTTTCTAAGATGATGCAGGAGGAATTTGAAATGAGTATGATGGGAGAACTGAAGTTCTTTCTAGGAATTCAAATCAACCAATGCAAAGAAGGAGTGTATGTTCATCAGTCCAAATATACCAAAGAGCTTCTGAAAAAGTTTAAACTTGAAGACTGCAAGGAAATGAACACTCCAATGCACCCTACCTGTACTCTGAACAAAGAAGATCAAGGATCTAAAGTTGACCAGAAGTTGTATCGAGGTATGATTGGTTCTCTGTTGTATCTCACTGCATCCAGACCTGATATTTTGTTCAGTGTATGCTTGTGTGCAAGGTTTCAATCAGATCCTAGAGAATCTCACTTAACTGCTGTTAAAAGAATCTTTAGATATCTGAGAGGAACAACTAATCTTGGACTTCTATATAAGAAATCTTCAGATTATAAGCTAGTTGGATTCTGCGATGCTGACTATGCTGGTGACAGGATTGAAAGAAAATCTACCAGTGGAAACTGTCAGTTTCTTGGTGAGAATCTAATATCCTGAGCCAGTAAGAGACAAGAAACTATTGCTTTGTCAACAGTAGAAGCAGAATACATCTCAGCTGCTAGTTGTTGCACACAACTGCTTTGGATGAAACATCAGTTAGAAGACTACCAAATAACTGAAAACTGTATTCCAATTTACTGTGATAACACAGCTGCTATTTGTTTGTCTAAAAATCCTATTCTTCATTCAAGAGCCAAGCACATTGAAATTAAACATCATTTTATCAGAGACTATGTTCAAAAAGGAGTTTTAGATATTCAATTCATTGATACTGATCATCAATGGGCTGATATCTTTACAAAACCCCTAACTGTTGAAAGATTTAATTTTATAAAGAAAAATTTGAACATGCATTCTGTCTCTGAGTAATGCTTGACTCTGAATGAAAAACTAGACTCTGAAAATTATCAGAAGCTGAAGAAGTATCAGACTCTCCTTGGAGAATTTGAAGAGACTTAGCCTCTGAGAAAATCTTCAGACTCTGGGAAGGAATCTTTTTGACTCTGATAGTACTGAGAAGTGGAAAAGGTTAAAGTTACTTTTTGTAGCCTTCTGACACGTCTATTTGCATTGGGAAACAACACTCTTAGGGCAATGATGGTTATTATCTGAACAAATATTCTTGCGCCCCTGAAGTCATTAATGCGTGTGTCTGGCTGTCGCCTCTGAAATGTGAAAAGTTGTTTTTCAGAAATCACTATAAATACCAAACACACACTGCTCACTCACTTTCCTACACTTTCAAGTTTTTAAGCAGTTACGATTGAAAATCTGTCTTCTCTCTTCTCTCACCTTAGAAACCCTTTACCCCCAAACTTCAACTTCCTTAATGGCTACTTCTACAAGCGGTTCCAACATGCAACAAGGCTCAGAATCAAACTACTCCATCAAACCAATAACGGTGTCGATTCCAATCGATTCTTTGGAAGTTCAAATCGAATCACCTGTAGACTTCGCATCTCTAAAAAGAAACAAAGTAGACATGGACGCACTGATTATTGCTCAAAAGATGGCTGGGTACTTTCAGATGCTTAATGGACCAACGTATGTGAATCTGGTCAAGGAATTTTGGATTAGGGCTGAAGTTTTTGATCTTGAATCTACTAAGGCCCAAGAAAATCAAGTCGTGTCAAGAAACCCTAATCTGAAAGGGAAATCAAGGAAAGAGATGGGTCTTGAACCTTTCCATGGTTTAGAAATCAAGTATGCAGTGATGGGTATCCCAGTATCTTTCACCGAAGGGGTGATTGCTAAAGCCTGCAGGATGGCTCCTGAAGGACGGTTCTAATGGAACGTCAACAGGAAAGATGCTCTGCTGGAAAGCTATACAAACCTGTTGCTGAAGGGAAATCCAGCAACCAAGTTGGTTGACATGAAAATTGAGCACAGGGTGCTTCTGAAGATTATAAATGAGTGCTTCTTTCAGAAGGGAGGAGGTGCTGATCAACCAAATCTGGATCACAAACTGGTGCTGTATTTCTTGGCTGGATTTCAACAAATAAATCTTCCAAGATATATCATGCATCACTTGTGCTGGGCTATCAAGGAAGCCTCTAAAGGCAAGAGGAAACAAGTTCCTTGTGGAAGACTTCTATCTGAAATCTTCTACCAAGGCGGTGTGCTAAAGACTCTAGACAAGTTCAATCTTGTGTCTGACAGGGTCCTTGGTATTAACACTGGAAGGATGATCAGTGGTAAGACCCTCTACAACATGAAGGCTATTGAGATAATTCTCACTAATGCCAAGGATTTGAAGGAATCTGACACTCCTTCTCAAACAATAAGAGACTTTCCCTCTATTCTCAAGGAAGACAATCCGGAAGCATTGACTACTTATCTAGCAGCATTTGCTAAGGAGTCTGCAGATGCCACAAAGAAAGCTGAAGTTGTTATTGCCAGAAAGCATAAGACTGCTAAAACTGAAGCAACAAATTATGAAGTTGTGGCTGCTCCAAAAAGAGAAAGGGGAAAGGCTGACTCTAATATCTTGGAAAGAGCTCAACAAGCCTGGGAAGAAATTGAAGCTGATGAAGCTGCTGGCATTGTAAGGCCACCCAAAAGACAAGCTGGAGAGGAGATAGTGTGCCCCATGTTCCAAATAACTCCTGAGCAGGCGAAGAAATGTGATGAATATTATGAGAATCTGAAAAATGAGAAGAAGCGGCTGAAAGCTCAGTGCAGAATTGACAGAGACAAGGCTTTGGAAGCAATGGGTCTTGAAAATTGTGATCAAGACACAATTGAGAAAATAATTGAGGTTCAGAATCTCTCAAGGAAGTTAGAGGAAGAAACTCTAAAGGGAGCAAAGAAGGTTCTGAAGGAGTCTAAAGGAACATCAGAAGCTGCTGCTTCAGGATCTGCTCCTCAAGAAGTTGTTGCTTCAGAAGTTGTTGCTTCAGAAGCTACTGCTTCAGAGGCTGTTGTCTCAGAAGCTGCCAAGTCTGCCAAGGTAAATCAGAGTCCAGTTCCCCCAACCTCTCCTTCATCCTCATCCTCCACTAACACTGACTCTGACTTAGATGATATTCCTCTAAGTCAGAAATACAACCTGACCAAACCCTTTCCAAAAGCCAAACGAACCGTCAGAACCAAAACAACAACATCAAAATCCAAACTCTCTCCCAAACCCAAACCTTTCAAAGAAGCTTCCTTTGATGTTTATAAAACAATAGGGGAGTTATCGAAAAGAAGGATAGGTATCTGTAACAAACTACCTGCCAACCATCCTTTCCAACCCTCTGTTATCAAACCTTTAACCATGCTACCCCCTGGTGTACCCATTCCATCCTCCTCAAACCAAGGAAGTCCAAAAGTTGTTGATTCAACAGCTACTGCTAAAGAGCAAGTAGTTACTGAAAAACCAACAACTTCTGAACTACCTATCTCAGACTCACCTACAAACAAACAACAACAAACAACCTCTTCACCACAAAATAAACCCTCTGAACAGAATGACTTATCCAATTTAGAAAGCCATTATTCAGGAGAACTTCCTGAATATCAACAACAAAAGACATCTGTCAACCCAACCCAATCAACCAAAATTCAAGAACAGACTATTCCAGAATCTGTTATGGAGACAGTGGCTACAGAGTCTGTCCAAGTGACAGAGTCTGAACTCACTGTGTCTGTTTCAAATTATGAACCAACACAAAACCACCCTAGTAATTCTGACCAACCCTCATCTTCCTCACCTATTCAGATCTCAGACCAACCACCCATTAACATACTGGACCCTGATTATCTAGAAGAGCAGCTGGTGGAAATCAATGAAGGGATGCAGAATCTGGTGCTTCTAAGGAAAACTCCTTTTCTACCTTTTGCATATCAAGACAGCTGGTCTAATCTCAAGCACAGAGCATTGGATTTCATTGATGATGTTGCTAAGAAGTGCTGCCGTATTCAAGCTCATGCTATGAAACGTCGTCTGGAAGAATCACACTCTTCTCAGCAACTCCAAAGCAAGCCTCTGTATCTGGCTAACGCTCCTTTCTATGTTGAATCTGAATATGTAACAAGAGATTCCAAGGTGTTCAAGATGCTAAAGCAAAAGGTGCTGAAGCAGCAAGAGGAATCTAAGGCCACGGAAGACTATCTTCTTCAGAGGCAGTTGGCTTTGGAAGAAACTGTTAGGAAGCAGTCTGAAGACATTCAGCGTCTGATGGCTCTTATTCAACAGCAACAACCTCAACCTAACCCTTAGATTGCACACCTTGTTTTTTCTTTTAGTTATGTGTTTTAATGCTTGCTCTGACTTCTTTGTATCTTTCTGACTATCTCTTACATACAAGTTTTCATTTCTTTACTTTTGTCCATTTATTGTCTTTACTTCTTCTTATTTGTTCTTTTTAATTGATGACAAAAGGGGGAGTAATAGAAAGCATTTAACAAAGAATCTGAGCCCAAGAATAAAATAAATTCTAACAAACTTTATTTTATTTGAGAACCTAATCTTATTTCATTTGAACGTTAGAAATAATTGTTGAACTTAAAAATGAATTTAATTAACCTGGATAGGACTTAGGGGGAGCTTACAAACCTCACCTTAAAGAATATCAGACTCAGGGGGAGTCAGAGCTTACAAACCTCAGAACCCCTAAAAGTCAACTTGTTAGTTAAGTTAACAACAATTAAGTGTTTCACAAGTATACCACTTAAGTTTTGATGATAACAAGGTATTAAAAATTATCAATTGGATATGCTAAAAGTTTATTCAAGTATACAGGATCATTAACAAAGAATTATTTACAAGAGGTTCTGACTGAATGAATTAAAGAGCAAAGGAAATTAAGACTGAAGTCTGAAGAGCATCTGAATGAAAGCGCTCCTGGAAAGTCAGATGCAGAGTGCGTCTGAAGAAAGAGCTCCTGAAGATGACGTCATCAGAAGCCAGTTTTCCAGTAGCAGATTCATCAGAAGCAAATATTCTTCAGAGGCCAAGGATCGTTGACAAAGTACAACCACTATGTCTGCGCTTGTCCCTGCAACCACCAACTCTGCAAAGTGTCTTCTATACACGACAAGAATAACAGCAACTAAAGCAGAGACTTTTCCATATTTGCTGGAATGGATTTGAATTTGATTTCATAGTACAATCCTCAAATCAAGCAAAGGATCAATGGTATCAAATCAGCTTCGGTCAAGAAAAAGTGATGAGCTGGCAGTTCCCAACGTCTCTCAAATTCTCTATAAATAGGGATGAAGACTTGAAGAACTAAACACACATATATACGCGAACAAGGCTATTCTCTCATATCCAAAGTCGCAAACATTGCTCATCAACAACATAGATAATTCTTACAAAAGTTCACATTTTAGAATTTCTAAGTGTTTAAGAAAAACAGAGTCTGTTTTGTTTTGTTTTGTTTTGTGAATACCTCTGATTGTATATCAATTATTCAAAACCCTTTTCAATTCTCTGTAATTTTTTAGAAGTCTCTTGGAGTTGTCCTTGAGCATTGAAGTCTCTTTCTTGTGTGATTGAGCAAAGGAACTCTCTTACTTGTGTGTTTGAGCAACTTGTAATTTGATATTACATTTTAGTGGAACTCTCCTTGGAAGTGCAAGGGGGACAGGACTACTTCCGGATTGTGGAAGGAACCTGTATAAATTGCTTGTGTCTTCTTCTTTCTCTTGCTCTCTTACTCTTATCCGCTGCACACTCAGACTCTGATCTCTAATCAGACTCTGAACTTTTCAGACTCTAATCCTGAGAACAGTGCTGATTTTCGCAAGAAAGAAACGTTTTTGAAAACACAATTCAACCCCCCCCCCCCCCCCCCCCTTCTTGTGTTTTTCCCACCTTCATAAGCCCCCAACAATGTATGAGTATGAAATGACTCCTTGTGTATATTTGCATACAACTCAACAACAACAACTACGACAACAACAACTGTGCCTAAATTATTTATGACACACTTCCCAACTTGGACAACACGACACAACGACAACAACAGCGGAAATCAACGGTATAGCATATGTAATTATATTTGTTTATATATACAAGTATCCACATAGTTCACTTTCATTTATAATATTCACTACATAAACAAGGTTAAATAAACCAAAGAAACAATTTAGGATGCTCAAATTAATGTCCTAATGCACGAAGCAAAATTCAGAAAATGGTCGTACAGGACCTATCTCGCTTAAGCGAAGGCCATTTCGCTTAAGCGAAATCTTCACAAAATGGTTGGTTGCCGCTCGCTTCAGGTTCGCTCGTGGTTCGCTTCAAGCAACCCAAATGTCGTAAGTCTAGGAGTTGTTCGCTTAGAGTTCGCCTGCATCTCGCTTAAGCGAATGGTCATTCTACAATTCTGGGTGGCATGCTGGGTGGCTCACTTAAGCAAAGCTGCATCTGGGCAGTTCAAAAACTTACGAACTTTCTAACTCTTTTCATCCAAAATCCGAATTTTGATCCCCTGATCACCCAAAATGAATTACTACAATGTTTACAGGTTCTAAATACAACACAACAGCCAAAACAACTCAGAAACATGCAATCAATAACATAATTCACAACATTTAGCAACTTTTCATAAACTTTGCAACCCTAACTCAAGAACCACATTTTCAATTCAATTTCAACAATTATATACATATTATTCATTGAAAGTTAGCCTCACCCTTACCTGAATTACAGATGAATCAAACTCTACAGAAATCAAGCTCTCCCTTGGCTCTTCTCCCTTGTTCTTGGCTTCTCTCCCTTTTTCCCAAAACTCTGGTTTTCTCTATTGTACGTGAAAATGTTTACTGACTCTCCTTTCCTATTCTCCCAATATTCCTTAACTCCTTTCATTTCACTTAACTTCCCTTAATTCCTATAATTAATATGTAACCCCCAAAAACTCCATAAATTCTATTTTCCTACTTATTTCTATTAAATAATAAAATAACTATATAATAAAATACAACACACCAAATAATCATATAAATCATTTTAAATCATATAACATACTTAAAATCAACCAAAAACAATAAAATAACAAGTAGGGCGTTACATTGGCTTTTTCTTCTTTTTCTCCTACTGAAGTCACTGGTCAGTAGCAGTTAGAGTACAACTTCTGAAGTGATGTTCAGATTCTAAATGCAGGGGATAAAAACAGAGAGAGGGAGAGAGAGAGAGAGAGAAGAGAAACACAAAGAAATCATACAAGTTCCTTCCACAAACCGGAAGTAGTCTTTTCCCCCTTGTACTTCCAAGGAGAGTTCACTAAAATGTAATATCTGATTACAAATGCTCACTGCTAAAACTTAGCAAGAGACTTCAAATGCTTAAGCACATTTGCAAGAGACTTCCTATGCTCCTGAACACAATCAAGAGACTTCTATGCTTAAGCAAAACTGCAAGAGACTTCCAATCAAACAAAATTACAAAGAAAAATGTTTGACGTTGAACACTTGATATACAATCAGTGATGTTCACAATACAAATCAGATGCAGACTCTTAAGACTCTAGAATTTCTAAGATATGAACTTTGATAAGAAATTCTAAGTGAACTTTTTGATGCAGAACAATTTTAGCAACGGTTTGGCTCTTTTAAATTGTTGTTGAGTCTCTTACAATTCTCCAAGTCTTCACTCCTTTATATAGAGGTTTGAAAGAGACGTTGTGAATTGTCAGCACATCAAAATAAGAGTCGTTTGAAGCTTTGATCAATCACCAATGATCTTTTGCTTGATATGGTTGTTGTCCTATGATGGATCAATTTCAAATCCATTCCAAACCTGTAGGAACATCGCTGCAGGCAGAGCTGTTATTCTTGTCTTGTAGCAGAGACAAAACCTGAGTAGTGGAGGTAGTGGTTGTACACTTCGTACAATTGTACTTTGTCAACAATCTTCAAAGAACAGGCACCCAATGCCTTCAAATTCATTTGAATTAGTCGTTGCTTCACTCTTCTGGTCTTCTGCAATGCTTAGACGAGATTAAATCCATTGAACAACCTTTGAGGCTTTAAGTCTTGCATTTTCTGATGAACTACAGCTTCTGGTGATCTTCAGCTTATGATGAGATGCTTCTGATGAACTTGCTTCCGATGACGTCATCACTTCAGGAGCACTTTGTCTTCAGAAGCACTTTGACTTCAGGAGCAGTTCTCTTCAGACGCTTTTGTTGATTCCTTTGCTCTCTTTTGTTCTTCCAGAACCTAATGATGATCTCAAATTTTTGTCTATGGTCCTGTACACTTGAACAAATATTAGCATATCCAATTGACAATTTTTAATATCTTGTTATCATCAAAACTCTAAAGAGGTAATGTTAAACACATTTTGTTCCAACATGTACCAATTCATGGCAAGTAATAATGCTTTGTTACACTTAAAAAAAGTTTTGTTTCAGTGTCACGTTAAAGAATCAAAATACAAGATCTATACTTTTTTAATTTTAAAATTGAGATCTGGAATTTCAAAATTGCCCTGTACCTACTTCTTCATCCCCGTCGGAATCATACCGCCGTTATGATTTTTGTTTTCTTTCCCAACAGTTTTTGTGGTTGTTGTTATTTTTTTTTCCGATCACAAACCGGCGGAGTGTGGTTTCCGACCGCGAACGGGTACAGATAGGTGAGACGGCAGGATACCGATCACAAACCGGCGAACGGTGGTTGCGACGGCGTGCTTCACGGCGGGAGTGTTGGGATTGCCAAAATAGATCAGTGGGGAAGAAGAAATAGATCAGTTGTTCGAGGAAGAAGAACGGTTAATAGAGAGAAGAGAGAAGGGATTGAGTGAGATTGATTGACACATGTGGTTAAATGAGGCTTTTTAATCTCAGGCAATCAATTTTAATCTAATGGCTCATAATGTATTCTCATATTCTCACATAAAGAAGTCATTCTCATTATATATATATATGTGTGT
Source organism: Medicago lupulina (assembly GCA_958299785.1). Lineage (NCBI taxonomy): Eukaryota > Viridiplantae > Streptophyta > Magnoliopsida > Fabales > Fabaceae > Medicago > Medicago lupulina. Next base: position 39,061,914 of record OY283146.1, on the reverse strand, counting down.
GTGTGTGTGTGTGTATATATATATATATATGTGTATATATATATATATATATATATATATAATCCCTCCCTCCATACGAAAATGTAAGCAAAAATGACATAAGTTGATGTATCTCAACCATTTTTTTCTTACATTTTGGGACATATATAACTTTAACCCATTTAAAACTTAAAGAAATCAATGTCACCATATGATTTCAATGATTTTGTTGTCAATCCAAACTTGTTGAGAGCATATTTATTTTTAGTTTTTGAATTTTTTTCAAAGGCAGTTGGGAGCTTAAATAACTGCTTTTGAGTTTTTTATATGATCTTCCTTGGTATAAAGTAGATTTGGCCAAGTTGGCTTAGGCTAGGTCCTTAGACAACATAGCTAGTGAGTAGGGTGACCAACTTTATGCTGTAAAGCGTGAACGCCTTATGTCATGTCTTTCCATCTTTGATATGCAACTACATATTCTCTGGCTCGTTAGACTTTTTTCTGCTGATGAATCATGATGATGATCTTCAAAAGCATTGTGTGTGATATCCTCTTTTTCATCACATGTAATTATAGTATCCCTGATCATTGGATTAAAGTCAATGAAGAAATTAAGCAGCTTGTGTTGCCAAACCCCATTTTTTGTATTTGGAATTTAGTATTATTTGGTTTATGTTTAGCGCAACCAATATACTCACGTTTGCGGTGGTAGTCTTGTAAAAAGAAAATTTTGCAATCAATATGTAACCTTCAATTGTTAATTTGTTTTCAACTTAATTTGGTAGTGGGTGACCGCAAAAAAAAAAAATAAAAAAAAAAACTCATACTCACATATTGAGGCACCCATCAATTCGAAATTGTTAGATCAAGTATCAGAAAATTCTAATGTTTAAAGAAAGAATAGGTTTTTTTATCTTCGAATTTTCATAAATCGATTAATTTCATTTTCAGATTAATCGAAATAGATGAAACGTCACTGAATTTTACAACATTCAAGCAATTTAATAGAGTATTAGGAATCAGTTTGATAGTTAAATAAATAATTCAGGGATATATTTGATAATGGAACAATTTATAATGACTTTCATTTAAAAAAAACAAAAAACTAAAAGAATTCAAAATTTTCGATCAGATTTTGACATGTACATGTGGAAGCTAATTTTGAACTCCACATCAGTGCTTAATGTGACACATTATCACCATTAACCGTAAGAGTTGTAGGAGGGACTAAAGTGATCGAATGTTATAAAATTTAAAGACATTCTAACTATTTGGATTAATCTGGTGATAAAATCGATCGATTTATACAAATTCAAGGACGAAAAAGTCTGTTCACTCAATGCTTCAATTTTGAATAAATTAGCGAACTAAGCAAATATGAAATTGTAGTGGTGATTTTAATCCAACAATTTGAAGTGATTAACATGTGTAACATGTGTGCCTTAAGTGAATACAAGTTTTTATGGCCAAATGAAAAAGGGAATCCGACCAAGGTTATTATTGTTTTTTTTTTTTTGAAGAAGCAATTCTATTTGAGACATCAAACTAATCTTTTTTGTTAACAAGTCAAATTGAGATGTCTTAATAACAATGGCAATTCATCCTGCATAAGGTGTGCAAAGATGAAAGCACCAAAATAGTTATAATGTCACTGATGCCAAAAAAGTGAAGGCATCATCAAAAAACAATAATAATTACAAGTGGACACCTATACACAAAAGCGGATGTTTCCACCAGTCAGGAAAACTGTAATTGAATGACACATGTTTTGATTTCATCCACAAGAAGAGATTTAGCTTCACCTTATTTATCAATGAGAACTGATGGTTCTGAAGCCATATTTTTAAAGATACGATTATTTCTTTCCTTCCAAAGAACCAAGACACAGGCAAGCCAGATAACTTTAAAGATTATGTGTGAAGATCGCGACATGCCTGCCATATAAGAAAACTGAACAAAATGATTTTGAAGCATATTAGAAGCAACGAAGTCTATAACAAGCCGAATTCAAACGTGATGCCAAACGTTGTCAGAAATTGCACAACCTAGGAAAAGATGATGTGTCGTTTCTGAAGTACCGCAGTTTGCTACACATGCAAGATAATTAGATTGAAGAATGCTACTTCGCGCCAAATTGTCTTTAGTTGGTAATCTGTTGCGAAGGAGACGCCACACGAACAGATAAACCTTAGAAGGAATATTCTTATGTCAAACGTCATTGGTGAGATTTCTAACCACATGTACATATGTCGTAGTAAAAAAGCGACATACGCCTCGCATCGAGTAACCATGAATAGGATCAAGCAACAATTTCCACTTGTGATGAATTTGTTCCTGCAAAACAAAGTTATGCAATAAAGCGAAACATTTCCTCACACTCTCCTCCTCCCATGCTAACAAACATCGTCTCCACACCCATGCCCCTCTCCCGTCCTCCCACCCTAACCTCGCCATCTCCTCCACCGAGGACTCCTGATTCACGACCAAATCAAATAAGCAGGGAAATTTGTTCCTCAACATAATTCCCCCAACCTAGTTGTCGTGCCAGAACATAGTGTGACGACCATCACCTACCACCCTTCGAATGTTGTCGTCAAACCAACTCCCCAATCCATCGCCAACCCCCCCCCCCCAAGGACATTACACACCGTCCTCCACTAATAATAGCAATGCATGCCCCCTCTCTTGTAACCGACCCCCCATCTCAGTAACACCCTGTTCTCCCAACAACATAATATTCAAATAATTTAATCAGAGTAAATCAACAAACGGAGCATTACACTGCTTTTCAAAAATTCTTAAATAGAAACTAAAACTATTTAATTTCAACAACATATCATCACGTAAACTGCAGCGGAAAATTCTTTTAAATTAATATCAATTTCCAACAAATCTTGGCACAAAGGCCTCAACAAAATTAGATATTATTCAACAGAAATAAACTCCAACAATAGTGTTTTCAAAATTTGATACATAAAGGAATGACAGAACAAAACAGCGTTTCCCCATCCCGTTACATATCAGAGCCCTAAGACACTTGAGCCACCACTTCTACTAATCAGAATCACTGCAAGTTACCCATACGAAGGGCAACATTTTCAAGTAGAAGGGGTGAGATTCACAAACAATAATATATATATATATATATATATATATATATATATATATATATAATTCATCAACTGAATTAAAACAACAGTATTCATAATAATAGGCATCATTAAGCTCATATATACATGGCAACAACATTATCAATAACGACTACATCAATTCATATTTGATTTGCAACATTTAATTTATGTTTTAAGCAACAGCAACATCATCATCAACTACGACACCAACAACTCGACCAACAACAACAACTACGACAATGCACGACGACAACTACTAATGCAATATGCATGTGGTACCATTTAACGCGTTTGAATGACAAGGCATTCCAGGGCATGAGCCCTCAACAGTTTGGATGGTTAAAGCATCCCAGGGCATAAGCCCTCAACATTTGAATGAACGAGCATTCCAGGGCATAAGCCCTCAACGGTTGAATGATTAACATTCCAGGGCATAAGCCCCCAACAATGTATGAGTATGAATGACTCAATGTGTATATCTGCATACAACTCAACAACAACAGCAACGACAACAACAATTGTGCCTAAATTATTTATGACACACTCCACAACTTAGACAACAACGACTTAGCAACTTATGCATCAACACAACTTTCGTACAACAACTTGGATGGCATAACGTCATAATATTATACATCATACAATATTCACATAATATATTCCAACATATCAACAACAATAGCAACATATACATTAATCAATTACATTCATATCAAAGTCCAAAACATCCTTCAAAAGCAAATCAAGTTTGATCAATAAGACATAAGCCAAATATTCATAAAACACCTCAACTAAATCCTTAATACTTAAGTTTGAAGTTGGGAAACCAACCATAAGTTTTTGGACTAACTTGGGATTAGTTATGCTAAGTTTTCTTAAAGTCTTCTAGAGACCCACTTGGACTATTTTCATCATAACTCAAAATCTAAAAATAATTTTCTAGTCACTCCAAGGCCATTAGAAAGCTAACTCAATTATCTACAACTTTCATGTTTACGTCAAAAGCCAATTCAAAGCAGAAATGGGTGAAAAGTATGAAAAACGTGAAAACCGAAGTCCTTCCAGCACGCACGAAAACAACAAGTTGGCACGGCCCGTGCTAAATCACGCACGGCCGTGCTCGGCTGGGAGCACAGGTTTTACGTTTTTCTTTTCCGGTTTCACCATTTCGCGCGTAAAAATCAAACCGTTAAGCGGATTTCAGTACCGTTTTCACCTACACGCTCCTGACACTTACCTCTATCATAATCTACAGAAAAAAAATTCAAGTTTCCACCTCCCAAAAATCAATTTCCCAAACCTCACATAAACATTTGTTTGTAAAACATTCAAACATCGACTTTCCAAGTGAAATTCTCATTCTTCATCAACCTAACCCAAAAATTGATCAGGAATCATTGCCTACATGTATTCTATGACTTAAACATCACTTTTCTACATCAATTACATGAAATTCATACAACACAACATCCAAAACAACACAGAAACATGCATTCAACCACACAATTCCCAACATTTAGCAACTTTCTTAATTTTCTAACCCTAACCCAAGAACACCATTTTCAATTCAATTTCAGAAATCACATACATATTATTAATTGAAAGTTAGCCTCACCCTTACCTGAATTAAGAAGATTCGAAGGTTATACAGAAAATGGATTCTCCCTCTTCCTCTTCTCTTTGCCTCTTCTAGGTTTTCTCCTCTTGGCTCTAAAAAACTCTTCTATTTTTCTATTGTACGTGAAATTGTTTTCTGCCTTGCCTTTTCCTATTCTCACCAAAACATAACCTCCCCTTTTCATTTCACTTAACTCCCCTTAAACTCTATTAATTCTCATTAACCCCCAAAACCCCAATAAATATTATTTTCTTACTTATTTCTATTAAATAATAAAATAACTATATAATAAAATACAACACACCAAATAATCACATAAATCATTTTAAATCATATAACATACTTAAAATCAACCAAAAACAATAAAATAACAACTAGGGTGTTACAACTCTCCCCAACTTAAAGAATTTCGTCCTCGAAATATTACCTCAAGCAAACAACTCAGGATAGGACTCTTGCATCTTACTCTCCAGCTCCCAAGTCAAACTTTCACCAGTTACACCACTCCAAACAACCGTCACTAGAGGTATCTCCTTGCCTCTCAACTGCTTCACCTTACGATCTTCGATTCTCAACGGTAAAGTCTCCACCGTAAGGTTATCTCTAACTTGCACATCATCCCTTGGAATAACTTGCGAAGGATCTGCTACATACTTCCAAAGCTGCGATACATGAAACACATCATGCAAATTCGAAAGATGTGGTGGCAAACCCACTCTATAAGCCACTGTTCCAACCCTCTCAGATATCTGGTAAGGACCAATAAACTTCGGAGTTAACTTCTTAGATTTCAACGCACGACCTACACCGGTCATAGGAGTGACTCTCAGGAACACATGGTCTCCCTCTTGGAACTCAAGGTCCTTTCTACGCTTGTCATGGTAACTCTTTTGTCGACTCTGCGACGCTTTCATCTTTTCTCTAATCATTTTGACCTTCTCCGTAGTCTGATGAACTAACTCTGGTCCCAACACCACACTTTCTCCCGACTCAAACCAGCATAAAGGAGTTATGCACCTCCGACCATAATAATTATTGAATTATATGTTTAATATTATTGTTTTGTGAATCTCACCCCTTTTGCTTGAAAATGTTGCTCTTCGTATGGGTAACTTGCAGGTAACCAAGATTAGGTGCAGGCGTGTGAGGACTTTCCTCGGTTGAGTCTTAGGTGCTCTGATATGTAACGGGATGGGGAAACTTGTTTAATGCTTTTCTATTCCTTGCATGTCATTTATGATTTCATAAGACTATTTTTGGATGAACTTTCTGAGACGTTTTGATGAGGCCTGCGTGCCAAGACCTTTTTATGATTCCGCTGCTATGTTTAAGACGTTTTAATAAAGAATAAATTGTTATTTATTCGTATTTGAGATTTAAGTGAAATGTGACGCTCCGTTAGGTGATTAACTCTGATTTATTTAAAGAAACTTTTAAGTCGGGAAAACAGGGTGTTACACCTTTGACCTTTCAGAGTAGCCTAAGAAGATTTCTCGTTGGGCCTTGGCATCAAATTTCTTTAGGTAGAGTTTGTTATTTAGAATGTAGCAGGTACATCCAAATTGATGAAAGTTAGATATATTGGGTCTTCTTCCTTTAAAGAGTTCATATGCAGTTTTCTCCAAGATAGGTCTGATATAGATCCTATTTTGAACGTAACATGTTGTATTCACTGCTTCTGCCCAGAAATGTTTAGCCAAATTATTTTCATGAATCATGGTTCTTGCCATTTCTTGTAAAGTTTTATTCTTTCTCTCTACAACCCCATTTTGTTGTGGAGTTCTAGGAGAAGAGAATTCATTGTCAATTTCATGTTTTTCACAAAAAGCTTCAAATGACTCATTTTCAAATTCTCCACCATGATCACTTCTGACTTTCAAAATATTCATATCTTTTTCAGACTGTATTTGAGTGCAAAAGTTACTGAATACATCATATGCATTATCCTTACTTCTCAAGAATTTTACCCAAGTCCATATGCTGTAATCATCAACAATGACTAGTCCATATATACTTCCATATAAGGATGCAGTGTTAACTGGTCCAAATAGATCAATATGAAGTAGTTCTAAAGGTCTGGAGGTTGAGACAATGTCTTTAGATTTAAAAGATGATTTCACAATCTTCCCTTTCTGGCATGCAAAATTGAGTGCATTTGAATGATAGTCAATGTTATGTAGGTCTTTTACAAGTTGTAACTTACTAAGCTTAGAGATTAATATCTAGTTAGCATGTCCCAACCTTCTGTGCCAAACCCACTTCTTATCATTCATTGATAGAAGGCAAATTACCTTCTCATCAACCAGTTCAGAGAAGTTGATTTTATAGACATTTTCTACTCTCTTTCCTTTGAACATTATGGACTTGTTATCTTTGTTGATTACTGTGCAGTTAGTTTTTTCAAACATCACATCATAACCATTGTCACAAAACTAACTAATACTCAAAAGGTTATGCTCAAGACCACCTACCAACCACACATTATTAATAGAGATAGAGGAGTTAGCAATAGTTCTTGTACCAATGATCTTGCCAGACTGGTTGACTCCAAACTTCACATTTCCTCCTTATTTCATTGTGAGGGTGAGGAACATTGACTTCTCTCCTGTCATATGTCTTGAGTAACCGCAGTCCAGATACCATGATTTTTGCTTTTCCTTTACTCTTAGGCATTTTTGCAGTATTGACAGTTTGAGATTTAGGTACCCATTGTTTTATGGGTCCTTTGAGGTTAGTGTTGGAAGTTTTACTCTTCACTTCTTGTACCTTGAGGTGTGATTTTGATAGCTTCTGATTGATCAGTACTTTCGGTTTAACACCTTTTGGTTCTAATTCACATGAAGCCGCAACTATTTTGTTCTTTTGAGACTTAGACTTCAAGATACCAGATTCTAGCTTCAATAGACTTTGAGGAACAGGTTCTGATCTCTTTAGAATCTTGATCTTGAGGTCTTAGAATCAGAATTTATCATAGCCTTAGACTTAGAGTTCTTTGGCTTTGAAGTAATCTTAGGTTTAGAGCTATAAGCTTTAGGTTCTGACTGAACCACAATTTCAAATTTAGCACCTTCAGGTACAAAGAAGGTTTTCACCCCTTCCTTGATACATTCACAACATGCTTTAAGATTGGTTTCATTAGGTTTTTCTTCAGAGAATCCAATCCTTTTGCCATTGTTTTTGTAAATGTTGTAAATCATATAAGCAACTTTGCTTCTGTCAATACCAGACATAATAAAATCTTCAAGAGCAATTTCATGTTTACTTAAAGATTTTCCATTACACTTTTCTTGTAGCTTCTAACACAAAAAATTTAGTTTCTCTTCATATGTTTTACAAATGAAGTCAAAGCCTCTAAGTCCTTCTTCAGAAGCTTTCAGATCCAATAGAGTTTATTCTTGTTGTTTCATTAAATCAACATATTTTTCTTTTAAATCTTTCAACTCATTGATTCTAAGGTCAAAATGTGTAAGGAGCTCTTTAAGAGACTCAATAAGTTCTTCTCTGGGAATTTTAGAATATACCTCATTTTCTTCTTCTGAGTCTGATTCAGGTTCAGCTTCTGAAGTCACTGTAGCCACTAACCCCACAGCTACTTTTGCATCTTCATCAGCATCATCCTTGTCAGATTCAGATTCACTATCTAAATCTTCCCAGGTTGCCATTAAACTCTGCTTGATTTGCTTCTTGAACTTGTTTGATTTGAAAGTTGACTTCTTAGACTTGTCCTTTGATTTCTCCTTCTGAAAATAAGGGCAATCAGCAATGAAATGTCCAGGCTTCTTGCAGTTGAAGCAACCCTTCTGATCTTCTTTCCTGGAGCCTTTCTAACCACTTCTTCTGCTCAAGAACTTCTTGTTCTTCTTAACCAGATACTGCAACCTCTTTGAAAGCATAGCCATCTTCTCAGCAGGATCTTCATCAGAATCTCCATCAGGTGATTCTTCTTCAGATTCTATAACTTTAAGAGCTTTTGATGACTTCCCTTTGGATGGGAGGGCAATAGATTTGCTATTCTTAGCAGGGTCATGTTCATTTAAGCTTATCTCATGAACCTTGAGAGAGCTTACAAGATCTTCAATAACTTAAAGTGTTTAAATCTTTAGCTTCCTCAATAGTTGTAACCTTAGGTCTCCATCTAGAAGGCAAACATCTTAGTATCTTGCTCACATGATCAGAAGCAACATAGCTTTTCTTCAATATTTGTAGTCCAGAGACTAGGCTCTGAAATCTTGAGTACATTTCCTCAATGCTTTCATCATCCTTCATCTTGAACAACTCATACTGATGAACAAGCATAAGTGTTTTTGCTTCTCTAACCTTCTTACTACCTTCATAGTTTGCACAAAGAGAAGCAAACATTGCCTTTGCAGTAGATTTGTCAATCATCTTCATATACTCTGCACGAGGTATAGCAAGAACAAGTGAACCTCTGATCTTGTGATGCTTCTTGTACATTTTCTTCTGAGCAGGAGTATGTTTCTTTTTGTCAACAACAGCTCCTTCTTCATCAAGATCCTAGCCACCAACTCCATCTTCTAGAATCTCTCATAGTTCTTCATCTAAGCCCATGATATAACTCTAGAAGTTGGTTTTCCACCAGGAGAACTCTTCAGGATCTCCATTAAACTTTGGAGCTTTTCCTGAATCAGCTTTCTTATCACTGTAATCCTAAGGGACAACATTATGATTACCACTAGAGCCAGAAACAGATGATTCACCAGCAGACATGTTTTTCTCAGATCTTGGACTGTCACACTGTTAAGTGTTTTCAACAAAACCAAGGCTCTAGATACCAATTGAAGGTGAGAAAAACACAAGAAAGGGGGATTGAATTGTATTAGATTTTTCTTCGTTTTCTCCTACTAAAGTCACTGGTCAGAAGTAGTTAGATTACAGCTTCTGAAGTGATGTTCAAAATCTAAATGCAGCGGATAAAAAGAGAGAGAGAAAAAGAGAGAGAGAGAGAGAGAGAGAGAGAGAGAGAGAGAGAGAGAGAAGAAAGACACAGAGCAATTATATAGGTTCCTTCCACAACCCGGAAGTAGTCTTGTCTCCCTTGCACTTCCAAGGAGAGTTCACTAAAATGTAATATCTGATTACAAATGCTCACTGCTAAAACTAGCAAGAGACTTCAAACTACTCAAGCACAACTGCAAGAGATTTCTTATGCTCCTGAACACAATCAAGAGACTTCTTTGCTCAAGCACAACTGCAAGAGACTTCTATTCAAACAGAATTACAAACAAAATTGTTTGAGGTTGAACACTTGATACACAATCAGTGGTGTTCACAATACAAATCAGATACAGACTCTTAAGACTCTAGAATTTCTAAGATATGAACTTTGATAAGAAATTCTAAGTGAACTTTTGATGCAAAATAATTTCAGCAGAGGTTCAACGCTTATAAATTGTTGTTGAGTCTCTTATAATTCTCTAAGTCTTCACTCCTTTATATAGAGGTGTGAAAGAGACGTTGTGAATTTCCAGCACATAAAAAAGAGTCGTTTGAAGCTTTGATCAATCACCAATGATCTTTTTCCTGATATGGTTATTGTCTTATGAATGATCAATTTCAAATCCATTTCAGTACGAAGGAACGTTGTTGCAGGTAGAGCTGTTATTCTTGTCCAGTAGCAGAGACATAGACTGAGTAGTGGAGGTAGTGGTTGTACACTTTGTACAATTGTACTTTGTCAACGCTCTTCAAATAGCAAGCATCCAATGCCTTCAAATTCATTTGAATTAACCGTTGCTTCACTCTTCTAGTCTTCTGCAATGCTAGGCGTGATTAAAACCTTTGAACAGCCTTTGAAGCTTTGATTCTTTCATCTCCTGATGATCTTCAACTTCTTATGATTTTGCTTCTGATGAGGTGCTTATGATAAACTTGCTCCTGATGACGTCATCACTTCAGGAGCACTTGACTTCAGGAGCACTTTCTTCAGATGCTTCAAGCTTCATTTACTTTGTTGATTTCATTTACTGAGTAGTGAAGGTAGTGGTTGTACACTTCGTACAATTGTACTTTGTCAACACTCTTCAAAGAACAAGCATCCAATGCCTTCAAATTCATTTGAATTAGCCGTTGCTTCACTCTTCTGGTCTTCTGCAATGCTTAGACGAGATTAAATCCATTGAACAGCCTTTGAGGCTTTAAGTCTTGCATCTTCTGACGAACTACAGCTTCTGGTGATCTTCAGCTTATGATGAGATGCTTCTGATGAACTTGCTTCTGATGATTTCATCACTTCAGGAGCACTTTGTCTTTAGGAGCACTTTGACTTTAGGAGCAGTTCTCTTCAGACACTTTTGTTGATTCTTTTGCTCTATTTTGTTCTTCCATAACCTAATGATGATCTCAAATTTTTGTCTATGGTCCTGCACACTTGAACAAATATTAGCATATCCAATTGACAATTTTTTAATACCTTGTTATCATCAAAACTCTCAAGAGGTAATGTTAAACACATTTTGTTCTAACAAAGCGGCGCAGGGATAATCGTAGAAAACGACGAAGGTATGATAGTCAAAATTTCACTTGGTTTATCTTTCCCTGTAACTGACAATACTGCAGAATACGAAGCCTTCTTAGCTAGACTACAAATCGCCAAGGATCTAGGAGCCAATAAAATAAAAATCTTTACTGATTCTCAATTAGTTGCTTCGCAAGTGACTGGCGATTATCAAGTCCGAGAAGAGCATCTACAACAATATGTCTAGCTAGATCTCAAAAAATTGAAAGAATTTGAAGCGGTAGAGGTAACTCATGTTCCTCGCGAACAGAATACCCGAGCTGACATTCTTTCGAAACTCGCTAGCACACGGACTGCGAACGGGAACAAAACAGTAATTCAAGAAGTCCTCAACGAACCCAGCGTTCAGAGACAAAAATCTCAACCGCCTGATGTCAACGCAATCATTGGAATGGAGGACTGAAGAGCACCCATCACGCACTACATCTGTAGCGCGGAACTCCCATTTGATCCCTCCGAAAGAACGAAGCTAAAACGAAGGGCCTGCTCATTCACTTTAGTGGAAGGGACCTTGTACAAAAGGGGTTTCATCAAACCACTTATCAAGTGTTTAGGACCAAACGAGACCCAAGAAGTCCTCGCTGACGTCCAACGGCATCTGCGGACAACATCTCGGTGCCAATGCTCTCGCCAAAGAGATCCTACGAGCAGGATCCTATTGGCCCACCATGCTGAAGGACACAAAAGACTACGTCAACCTGTGTGACAAGTGTCAAAGGCACGGGGACATGCACCTCGCACTTCCTGCCGAATTGACATCCTTGGTCTCTCCATGGCCGTTCTCCTGGTGGGGCATCAATCTCCTGGGACCATTCCCTAAAGCTGTTGGTCAACTCAAATACCTAATCGTTGCAATCGACTATTCCACCAAATGGATCGAAGCAGAACAATTGGCAAAAATCACAGCAAAGAACGTGCTCCGTTTCTTCAAGAGAAACATTGTGGCAAGGTTCGGAGTACCGGCTCTAGTGATATCTGACAATGGGACTCAATTCACCGACCAAAAACTCCAGGACTACCTGAGGAACATCGACATCAAGAAAAGTTTCACATCCATGGAACACCCTCAAGCCAACGGCCTTGCCGAAGAGGCGAACAGGGTCATCCAGGGACGAATACGCAGAAGGATGGAAACGGCCAAAACCAAGTGGGCTGAAGATTTGCACGCAGTTCTATGGGCTAATAGAACTACTCCCCACTCCACTACTGGCGAGTCACCTTTTCGACTCACGTATGGGACAGAAGTAGTCATTCCCATTGAGCTCACTGAACTCACTTGGCGAACCGACGTTGACACTAACTTCCCACCCAACACCGCTAACTTACGTGAAGAACTCAAATTTGTTGACGAAGTCAGAAGTGAGGAAGCTTTACGAGAGACAACGCTAAAACAAAAAATAGCCGCTCGTCATTACAAGAAAGTGATAAAACAAGAATTCGAAGTTGGCGACCACGTCCTCCAGCGAAACCAAAAGGACTCTGAAGAGGGAAAACTCGCCGCCAATTGGGAGGGACCCTACAGAGTCCGGATGAAAACCGGAACGGGAGCATACGAACTCGAAGATCTCCACAGAGGCATCGTCCCACGAACATGGAATGCCGAAAAACTAAAAAAGTATTACACTTAGAGGGCGAACCTAGCCAACCAACTCTAATGTACATACCAAGTTCAAAACAACGAACAGCTACAACGGAAAAGGAAAGTCATGCCACTCCTGATCTAAAAATATAAAGGATGAATGAAATCTATCCAACAGATATGTTCACTCCTCGATACGATCGCTAAGCAGCGACGTCATCACTCGGCATGTTAGGTAGAACCCCAGCTCGCTATGGGTGATTCACGCCTCAGTGCGTTGAACTTAAATTGATTTTTCGTTCATCCGCTGCTCTCTGTCCGAAAACAACTTTGAACACACAACGATGCCTGGGAAAGGAAAGTAAAACTTTTAATTCAAAACAACGAATTAAAAGTCACAACTCGCCGACGAACATGTAAATCTCTTCAGTCATTTCTTGATTTCATCTAAGCAAACGATTGCGGGGGGTGGATCATTTCCAGCTCGGCGAACTCATCACAAAAACAAAAAACAATAGAGCATTCGAAGTGTTAATTTGTAAACATACAAGTGGACAATTCGCTCTCAAAGCAGTACAAAAAGCCTCACACAACGAGCACTCAATTCGCATGTTATACTTGAAAATAAAACAAACATTTTTAGCAAAGTATAATGAGAAAAGAAACAACAAATTTCATTAAAAAGTGCTAAAACCACGAAGGGCGCACAATGTCATTACAAGCATGATAGTTAAAGAAATTAATTACAACGCCTCATCAGGCCGGGTTTCATCCACATGCCCCACATCCTCTTCAAAATCCAGAGGAGGCTTGATAACGCCATCTTCAACAACACTAAGGTGATGAATCCCCTCGATACAAAGGTCAATCCCAGGATTTAACACCTTCAACTGGACGGCCTCCACTAAGCTTCCTTCCAGCTCACCAATCCTGTCCACAAGATTAGCACGCCTTAGGACAGTCGTGTCTTCCGCCTCATCCTTTCCAAGCAGATCCACCCTCATCAAAGCTTCCTCCAAGGAAGCCTTCTCCTCAGCCAGCTTCCGAGAAGAATCGGCCGCTTGCCCAAGAGCAGTACGAGCTTCCGCCAATTGCTCTTCCATAGCAGCGAATTGGCGATTACGTTCCTCGGCAACTGACCTCTTGCTCCTTGGCTCCTCCTCAAGGGCGGTGACCTTAGCTGTCAAAGCGTCCCTCTCCTCCCCAAGGCGTTAACCCGGATTTCACTCTCCAGCGAAGCGTTATTCAGGGCCGTCGCGACCTCCAGAGCCTTCATAGTAGCAATGACTTCTTCAGTTATTGCCTTACTTCGGCCAGCAGGACCAAGGTCATGAATAACCCACAACTCAGGGTCATCCAGGAAGAGGGTGGCATTAGGGCCATAACGGTCAAGCTCAGACCATACTTTGGGAAGCTGGAGGAAATCCCCACTCTCCGAACGAAGAGGAGTGGCCTTGATTGGCGTGAATTGCTCCTTCGAAGGGGTCTCTACCCTCATTCTCTTCACCAGCTCCTACACCCTCTCATCAGAGCGGCCTCTCTCTTCCAACTCCACCACAGGACTAGAGTTCGAACCAGGGCCAGATCTAGCCACGAGTTGGTCCATAGTAGGGACTGCCTTTCCCCGCTTCTTAGCAGCAACCTTCTTATTCGCTTTATTCACCAACGCCTGCAGATTCTTCATTTTTTCTTCAAACACAAAGGAAGAAGAACAAACCAGACACAGAGAAGAATACAGGGCAATAAATCAAGCAAAACAAAAAAAGAAATGTAGTTACCAAGGCAGTCGTCTGGATCCTCAGACACTACCAGTTCAGGGGTATTGATGAGACGGGGCTCTATTATCGTTGTCCCATCCGCATTCATCAATGGGTTTCCCTGTTTGTCAGTTTTAGTCCTCTGCGAAAAAGACTGAACAAACGCCTAAATCTTTTGGTAGGCGTCTGTTTCTTCCTCCTTCAAACTAGGAGTGGTCCAGGAGAAGTCCTTTGAGTCAAGACGAAAATGGTCCTGCTTCCAGCACAAAGGGAAGAAAGGGAAGCGAGACCCATCCTTCGCTACACCCAAAAGAGTGCTCAAAGCAGCCTCACTCTTTGGGCGAATAAAAAAGAAACGCTCTTTGAAACTCCGCACTTTGCCCGCAAAGATCTCGAACATCTTTTTGGTTTGGCGGAAAGAGACCCAGTCGTTTCCACGCTGAACGGGGAAGATGGTAAAGAAAACATTTTTGAAGGTTAGAGCCTTCAGTTATTCACACACCAACTCAAAAGCCTACATGAAGGCATAAGAATTAGGATGGATCTGGGAAGGCGACAACTTAGTGCAGCGAAATACCTCCCGTTGGAAATCAGAGAAAGGGAGTCGAAAACTCATGTCTTTGAAAACCACCTCATACATGGGAAAGACATAGTTTTCATACTTCGAACACACTCGATCAAATGTGCACGGAAGTACTACCTCCCAATCTTCATATCTCCCTACAGAACTGAAGGGGATTTCGCCGGTGCCGCCTTCGAAGAACACTGACTTCGTCTCCAGAGATTCGTTCCCAAGCCAGGCAGATGTAGGCACAGTAGTTTCTTCGTTCGCCATCGAAAACCAGAAAGAGCAAAGAAAAAGTGAATCCAACATTTAGATCCACCCTTCCTTCACCCATCGGGCCGGCCACGACGAGGAAGGATCAAACATCACCGCTAAATAAAGTAAAGGGAGAAGCCGACGACTATCTACTATCGCCATCCTATAAACCCAAGGCAAACAGGATTGAAACTTATGGAGGAAAGCTACAACCTATCACCAATGTTTCTCTCAAACGAATACAAAAACATACAACAAAATCCTAAAACTCCTCTCACGCAGTAAAAACCACCATAAACAAACGACAGAAATCACCGCGTCGGAGTAACTTCTACCCTTAAAAACCTGCAATCTTATGGTTTCTTAAATAGGAAACTAAAGGAGCCAAGCATAAAACAAAGGATAAAAAGATCATCAGAACATTACCTGTTAAGATGAATGAAGATAGGCTTAGTCTCTGAAAGAACTCTCAAAATTTTCTAAGTTTCTAGGAAGCGAAAGTGGTAAAAGTTCCAAACAAGAGTTTGAACTATTTATACCCACTTCACAAACCTTTCAGGAACCACAAAGCTGCATTCCACTACAGGCCGTCACCTACAACTCTACACCTAAGTGACAAACTCACGGTTCAGATCTAATCAAATCATTCATCCAAGAGTCCTGATGACTGATAGCGGTTTCTCAAACGTCAGGATTAAATCAACGGTGCTGATAACATCTTGGAAACACAAACCAAGAAGACACTCCAAAGCTATAGGTACTCAAGTACCACAATAGCCTTTACACGTGTTAGTCAGAAACCAAAGGTCATGTCTCCTCAGCCTTTCCCTTGAGACAAGGGCATTAAATGCAGGAATGACAATCGACCAAATTTTCTGACGAGGGAATCTTTTAATCCAACCAAAGGAATCGAGCACTCGCATACCGAACACACATCACCTGAGAGGCAAACTTGCCTGGCTGAGAACAACAATATTTAGAGGATAGCAAACACGAGCTTCAGACGTGTTCGCTCAATCCTCCCACAGTATTGCAGCCATCAAGGACTAACAATTCGCAACTCCGTGGCGATCTTACACACCTTGTCCGCTCGACTCTGTCGACGATCTCCTCCTTTTAAGCCGTTCCTGAGAACCAAAATACGCCTGTTCTTAAGTCATCACTCTTCATCAAGAACAACGACTTGGGGGGCTACTGTTCCGGACCGGCCAAAAGGACTCCTAGCCCATTTACTTAGGCCCAATACAATCTGAAGCCCAAGTACCACATTTGGCAACTTTACTTGTGGTACCCCTTTTCCCCGCGAAGGGGGTGCACGGAGCAAACAAGACCGATTCAAACGAGCCCCAACGTCTCTTTGCATGTTCCCGCAATAAACTCTCTGGCGGTTAAACTTCCCACGATTTCGTAACCGCCAGAGCCTGGTGTGCCAGTACAACGGCTCTGCAGCCCTCCATCTCTATAAATAGGGGACTCAATGTGTAACGCCCTCTTTATTTATTTAATTATTTTATTAGAGAATATAGTATATTATTATATATTATATGATTTTGGTGATTATGCGACGTATTTATGATGTGTGACGTGATGATTATTTTATTGTTTAATAAAATAATATATGTGATGTTTTTATGTATATATATTTATATGAAAAATAGAGATTCGTTATAAAAATATATTATTTTGAGAAGTGGGGTTATATTTATAAATAGGAAGAGTTATGAGGGTTGAGATAGAATTAGATAGGTTGGGAGGTGGTATAAAAGGTAATTAGGTTAAGGAAATTAGGCAGAACGCGTATCAGACAATTGGAAAAGAGAGATAGAACGGTTGAAGGAAGAGGAGAAGCTAGGCTGCAATTTCTGCGATTTTTTCAGGTAAGGGTGAGCCTAACTTCAGTAATGTTAATTGTATGTCATTTGTTTATGATTAGCTAAGAGATTAGGAAGAATTGGGTAGAGTTTCATGAACTAGGGTTTTGATGATTTTGATGAATTGGATGTGAGAATTGATGTAATTGCTATAGAAACGTGTTACAGAACCTAGATTAATCCCTAGGACAAAATTGCTGATAAATTAGAGGCTTAACATGAGAGATTTGAGATGTTTTGGTGAGAATTGGAGTGAACCCGTACTGGTTCTGAGATCGCTCGCCTGTGGCGAGTGACTACTCACCGTGGCGAGTACAACCTTATCGCTCGCGAGGCGAGCAGCAGAGCTCGTCGTGGCGAGCATGACCCTTGAACTTAGGATTTTTGCCAAACTTTAGGTGGTTTTGAGTGCCTTATTATTTATAGGAAAGACCTGTGAAGTTGTTTGGACCTAATTGGATTTAGGGAACCTTAAAACGAAGATTTTAGGCGAAAATGTCAAAAAGGCCGAGAGCACCCAGTTTTGCTCGCCTGTAGCTCGCCCCCAGCTCGCCTTTAGCGAGTAGCTTCCTGAGAGAGCTCGCCGTAGCGAGCAAATCACTCGTCGTGGCGAGTTAGTGCTTTCCTGAACCATTGTTTCGTTTTGCGATCTGTTTCGCATGGGACTTTGAGAGGACACCTTGGGGTAGTATTAGAGATGGTTTATGACCTGAGATAGAGTCTGTAATGAGGATTAAAGATGTTCCCTTACGTTGATGCTAAAGTGATGTATTGTTTATGTTTTAATGACTTGTAACATGATGCTAAGTGACTTATAATGATGTTTATGTGTTGTGGTGTGTTGTGTCCAATGAGATGAGTTTCTGCCATGTAATTACTATAATTGCAATGTGTCAGTCTTGAGTTATTAACGATGTTTGAGAAGTTGTGTTGACTTAATTAAATTATTAAAGAGTCGAGTCCATGCATTTGAATAATTATGAGACGGTGGAGCTTTTGCTCAAAGCGACGGTGAAGCATATTAATGCTTATTTATGGTACCACATGCATGATGTCAAGATGTTAAGAGTTGCATTTAGTTGAGTCAATTTGTTGACACTTTATGAGACGAATGTTTTGAGACGTTGATGTGTTTTTAAGATGTTCATGATGATGTTAACCTTGTGTTTAATGACGTGTTATATGCGATGAGTTTTTGATGTTAATCATAAATGTTTGATTTATATATTAATATTTCTGTTGTGAATCTCACCCCTTCTGTTGGAATTGCCGCCTGTGGGCAAGTGCAGGTTGTAACACCCCAATTTCCCGTCTTAAAAATTTCATTAAATAAATCACATAAAATCAGAGTACGTCTCAAAAGGAGTGTCACATTTCATCTTAAAAACAACTTAGATAATCATTTATCATTTACAAAAATACTCAATTAAGCAGCGGAATTTAGAAGTCTCATCTCATAAATAGTCTTGGCTTAAAAGCCAGCAAAAACGTCTCAAAGTATTAATGTTTCAACATCACTGCAAGTTCAAATTTATTCTAACAAGATACATAATGGAATAGACTCTACAAAAGACCCCATCCCGTTACGTATCAGAGCAACCCTACTTCACACAGACTCCTCGCATCATCGCACCTAAGACTGGGTACCTGCACTTGCCCACGAGGCGGCAATTCCAGCAGAAGGGGTGAGTTTCACAACAATAATATTAATATATAAATCAAACGTCAAGATTTACAATCATAATTCTATCTCATAATCATATACATTATAGCACATCATAACATCATCATAAACATCATCATAAACAACATCACATCATACATCAACGTCTCAAACATCATCTCATATATGTCACAATTGACTCGACTAAATGCAACACCTAACGTCTCAACATCATGCATGTGGTACCATATGATTATAGCATTAATATGCTTCACCGTCGCTTTGAGCAAATGCTCCACCGTCTCATAATATGCAAATGCATGGACTCGTCGTTTAACAACTTAATACACCGTCTCAAACATCATTACATTTTCAAGACTGACACATGCAGTTATAATAATTACATGGCAGAACACCATCTTGTTATTCATACACATTGGATCATTAGCATCATTCACATATCATTATACTCATACATCACTTATACACAACAATTTATCATTTATCAACAGCTCAAGAGAAACATCAGCAATCATCTTTACAGAATACATTTAAGGGTATAAAGCCTCACTAACACTACCCAAAGGGTTCCTCTCAAAGTCCCATGCGAAATAGATCGCAAAACGAACAATCAGTCCTGAACCATCTAACTCGCCACGGCGAGTGATCTGCTCGCCACAGGCGAGTACTCACAACAGCTTACTCGCTAAAGGCGAGTTGGGGGCGAGCTGCAGGCGAGAAATCCTGGGTGCTCTCGGCCTTTTTGACATTTTTCACCAAAATCTCCATTTTAAGGTTTTCTAAATTCAATTTGGCTAAACCAACTTCACAGGTCATCTCTATAAATATTAAGGCACTCAAAACCATCTTCAATTGGGCCAAAGTCCTAAAATTTAAGGAACACGCTCGCCACGGCGAGCTATACTGCTCGCCTCGCGAGCAACAAGGGGGTACTCGCCACGGCGAGTGATCACTTGCCACAGGCGAGCGATCTCAGAACCCACACGGGTTCAGACCAAAACTCACCAAAACCTGCCAATTCTCTCCAATCAAACCTCTAATTCATCTGCAATGTCGTCCTAGGGGATAATCTAGGTTCTGTATCCAGTTCTACAGCCTTACAACTCAATTTGTCATCAATCCATCACAATTTCATCATAAACCCTAATTCTCAAACCCATCCCAATCCTCACCAAACTCTATGCCAATCAAGAACAGATGATTTACAATTAAAATTACTGAAGTTAGGCTCACCCTTACCTGGAAAATTGCAGAAATCGCAGCTCCTATGTTCCTCTCTTCTCTTCAACCGTTCCTCTCCCTTTTCCAAAGTCTGTACGCGTTTCTGATTATTTCCTTAACCTAATTTCCTTTTATACTCCCTCCCAACATATCTTATCCTATATCAGCCCTCAAAACTCTTCTTATTTATAAATATAACCCCATCTCTTAAAATTCTATTTTTCCAACAAATCTCTTTATTTACCAAATAAATATTCATATAAACATCACTTATATTATTTTATTAAACAATAAAATAATAACACGTCACACGTCACAAATACGTCACATAACCATCAAAATCATATAATATATAAACATATACCATATCATCTAATAAAATAATTAAATAATTAGAGAGGGCGTTACAACTCTCCCCCTCTTAAAGGATTTTCGTCCTCGAAAATTTACCTCGCTCAAACAACTCTGGATAGGATTCCAGCATCTTACTTTCTAGCTCCCAAGTCAAGCTTTCACCCGTCGCTCCGTCCCAAACAACTCTAACGAGAGGTATCTCTTTGCCCCTCAGCGTCTTCGTCTTCCGATCATCAATCCTCACGGGTAAGGTCTCAACCGTAAGGTTGTCCCTAACTTGCACATCATCGCTTTGGATCACATGAGACGGATCCGGAACATACTTCCTCAGCTGAGATACATGAAAAACATCATGCAAATTCGATAAGTGTGGTGGTAATCCAACACGATATGCCACCGGCCCAATCCTCTCTGAAATCTGATACGGACCAATAAACCTCGGAGTCAACTTCTTTGATTTCAAAGCACGTCCAACACCCGTCATAGGAGTCACTCTTAGGAACACATGATCCCCCTCTTGGAACTCAAGGTCCTTCCTACGCTTATCATGATAACTCTTTTGTCGACTCTGCGACGCTTTCATCTTTTCTTGGATCATTCTCACCTTCTCAGTAGTCTGTTGAACGATCTCCGGTCCTAAGACCACTCTTTCACCCGACTCAAACCAGCACAACGGAGTCCTGCATCTCCGACCATATAAAGCCTCAAACGGTGCCATTCCAATACTTGAATGGTAACTGTTGTTGTACGTGAACTCTATCAATGGAAGATGACTATCCCAAGCCCCTCCCTGCTCAAGTACACAAACCCTCAACAAGTCCTCCAACGACTGAATCGTCCTCTCCGACTGACCATCTGTTTGCGGATGATAAGCCGAACTCAACCTCAACTGAGATCCTAACGCCTCTTGCAAACTCTTCCAAAATCTAGAAGTAAATCTTGGGTCTCTATCTGATACGATGCTCGAAGGAACACCATGCAGCTTTACTATCTCTTTAATATAAATCTCCGCCAACTGAGCTACAGGAAAGGTAATGTTAATCGGTAGAAAGTGAGCAGACTTCGTCAATCTATCAACAATAACCCAAATAGCATCGTTCCCTCTAGGAGTATTGGGCAAACTCGTCACAAAATCCATGGATATACTATCCCATTTCCACTCTGGCACATCTAAAGGCACCATCATACCAGTCGGTTTCTGATGTTCAATCTTCGATTTCTGGCAAACCAAACAAGAATACACAAATTGTGCCACGTCGCGTTTTAAACCAGACCACCAAAACAACTTCTTTAAGTCATGATACATCTTCGTAGCTCCCGGGTGAATACTCAAGCTACTTCTGTGACTCTCTTCAAGAATCATCTTCTTAATCTCTTCATTGTCAGGAATGCAAATCCTACCTCGGAATCTCAACACTCCTTGATCATCGACCATAAAGTCACCATCCACAGTCTCATTATTAGCAATCAACAAGTCTACAAACTTGACATCTTCTTTTTGGGCTTCTTTGATATGTTCCAGGAAATCATTATCGACTCTCAACATCCCAAGTTTAATGCTCTGAGGTGTCCTTTCACACACCAAGCTCAAGTCTCTAAACTGTTCCAACAATTCAAATTCTTTCACCATCAACGCAGACATATGCACAGTTTTCCTACTCAAGGCATCTGCAACTACATTTGCCTTACTAGGATGGTAATTCAGACCAAAATCATAATCTTTAAGTAACTCAAGCCACCTCCTCTGCCTCATGTTCAACTCCTTCTGATCAAATAAATACTTCAAGCTCTTGTGATCACTAAATACTTCAAATCTCGAACCATACAAATAATGTCTCCATATTTTCAATACAAAGACCACAGCTGCCAACTCTAAGTCATGCGTCGGGTAATTCTTCTCGTGAATTCTCAACTGTCTGGAAGCATAAGCTACTACCTCATCTTGCATAAGAACACCACCTAAACCCAGCTTGGACGCATCACAATATACCACAAAAGGTTCATCGGGCTTCGGCAAAATCAACACTGGAGCCGTCGTCAAACGTTTCTTCAACTCGTTAAAACTGTTCTCACAATGCACATCCCATACAAAAGACTTACCCTTACACGTCAACTGCGTTAACGGAAGAGCCAACTTGGAGAATCCTTCTATAAACCTTCTATAGTAACCAGCTAGTCCCAGAAAGCTTCTAATTTCCGTAACCGACTTAGGAGTCTCCCATTGCGATACCGCTTCAACTTTTGACGGGTCAACCGCGATACCATCACCAGAAATGACATGGCCCAGAAAACTCACTTCCTTTAACCAGAACTCGCACTTAGACAACTTAGCATACAGTTTCTTTTCTCTCAACACCTGCAAAACAGTCTTCAAATGTTCAACATGCTCCTCTTCAGTCTTGGAGTAAACCAGTATATCATCAATAAACACCACCACGAACCGATCCAAAAATGCATGGAAGATGCGATTCATATACTCCATAAACACTCCAGGTGCATTGGTAACTCCAAAAGGCATAACCTTGTACTCGTAGTGACCATAACGGGTCCTGAAAGCCGTCTTCTGCATATCTTCATCTTTTACTTTGATCTGGTGGTAACCTGACCTTAAATCTATCTTGCTGAAAACACGTGCACCCACTAATTGATCCATCAGATCGTCAATCCTCGGAAGTGGATACCTATTCTTGATCGTCACTTTGTTCAGCTGTCTGTAATCAATGCACAGTCTCATACTGCCGTCTTTCTTCTTCACTAGTAACACTGGAGCTCCCCATGGTGAAACACTAGGTCTCACAAACTTCTTATCCAGCAAATCCTCTAACTGTTTCTTCAACTCTGCTAACTCAGAAGCAGACATGCGGTAAGGTGCCATCGACACCGGCTTCGTTCCAGGAACAAGGTCAATAGAGAACTCAACTTCCCTCTCTGGAGGCACATCAGGAATTTCATCTGCGAAAACTTCAGGAAAATCACACACCACTTGCAGTTTATCAATTACCGCTTGATTCTCTAAGGATAAGGAAGCCATCAACGAAAACATCAGCATCCCATCACGTTCTAGTTGCTTCAGCTGCTTAGTAGATAGGAACTCTGCGCCCCACTCTTCTTCGACAGAAGAAAAATGCACCGTCTTTCTAAAACAGTTAATAAGAACACGGTTGTACTCTAGCCAATTCATACCCAGAATCACATCCATGCCACTTAAAGGTAGGCAAACTAAATCCATCACAAAGTCACGGCCAAACATAGATAAAGGACAATTTATGCACACGAGAGAAGTAGTCACCGATCCCTTAGCTGGAGTCTCGACAACCATCTCTCCATTCATATCAGAAACATCAAGTCCCAAAGCAGAAACACAATCTAAAGCAACAAAACTGTGCGTAGCACCAGTATCAATAATAGCAACTAAAGGAGTATTATTAATATAGCAAGTACCTCTGATCAAACGATCGTCATTCTCAGTCTGAGTGTCGTTCAATGCGAACACTCTCCCAGCAGTCTTAGTCTTCTTGGGTTGCTTACACTGCGAACCAATGTGTCCTTGCTCATTGCAGTTGAAACACACAACATCATCAAACTTGCAGTCATTAGTGATATGCCCTTTCTGACCACAACGGTAGCATCTCTTCACATCAACAGTACACACATTACTCTTGTGGCCTTTCTCGCCACAAGTGAAACAGGTAATCTCAGCAGGAGCAATCTTCTTCTGGGGCCTTCTCTCATCATTCACTCTCTGCTTCCCTTTATCTCTAGGGGCATCATAAGGTTTAGGGCGACTCTGCTGGCCCTTAGCTTTCCTCTCATTCACTACCTTGTAGTGAGCCTTGGTATCCTCTTCATAAATTCTGCAGCTACTCACTAACTCAGAAAAGTTGCGGATCTTCTGATAGCCAATGGCTCGCTTGATGTCAGCACGCAAGCCATTCTCGAACTTTATACACTTCGAAAATTCAGCCGTCTCAGGGGTATAATGTGGGTAAAACTTAGCCAGCTCCACAAACTTTGCCGCATACTCAGTCACCGACATGTTTCCTTGCTTAAGCTCCAGAAACTCTGTCTCTTTCTTCCCACGAACATCTTCTGGGAAGTATCTGTGAAGGAACTCTCTCGTGAAAACAGCCCACGTCACCACAGCTCCGTCTTGCTCCAAAATGGGTAGGAGACTAACCCACCAATCATCAGCCTCCTCCGCTAGCATGTGCTTGCCAAAACGCACCTTGTAACACCCCGTTTCCCCAAAACAACATAATAATATTAAAACAATCAGAGTTCAACAATAACGGGCATGTCACACTACTTTTCAAAATTATTTAAATAGAAAATAGAACTATTTAAAATACCAACAAAATCTCATTCTTATAAAAATCTGCAGCGGAAATATTTCTTTTAAAATCATCATCATTCAACTTCAACAGAATTCTTGGCACAAAGGCCTCAACAACAAAATATTATTCTTCAACTTAAAATCCAACAACCTGTTCAAAATTCGATACATAAAGGAATGAAAGAAACAAAACAACATTTTCCCCATCCCGTTACGTATCAGAGCCCTATGACACTTGAGCCAACATCCTACTAGCCTTGGAAATCTGCACTTGTCCACAAGGCGACAATTCCAACAGAAGGGGTGAGATACACATTCAATAATAATAATATATAATCAATCAAGTTAATGAAAACAACAACAATTCAATGACAAGCATCATCAGGTTCACATATATATACATATATATATATATATATATATATATATATATATATAAATACACCAACAACAAAATCATCAATCAACAAAACATCATATAGTCATAGCAAAATAGGCATCATCTAACATCATAATTATCGTCCTAAATCACCTTATACATCATCAAGCACACCATTCACGAAACACGTTAAACGTCAATCAAGAATATCATCACGAAATATCATCAAGAGCTTCAAGGAACTTCATCACGAAGATACCATCAAGAACATCAAAGAACAATCATCATCACAAATGCATCACAAACCATCATAAATCATCGTCTTAACAACCATCTCAAACATCACATCATCATCACAAATCATCGTCACGACATCTCATAAGACATGACTCAACAAATGCAACTCTACGTCTTAGACATCATGCATGTGGTACCATCAGGGCATAAGCCCCCATCGCTAAAGGTCAAATAGGACCTGTCAGGCATTGAGCCCCCATCGCTAAAGGTCATAAAAGAACCTGTCAGGCATTAAGCCCCCATCGCTGACTATGCTATGCAACGACACGACTCAAATGCAACGACACGAGTAAAGACTCAACAATGCACATCTTTAGATGACTCGACAAATACACATCTTTAAATAGCATCATCGTCAAATATCACATATTTAAATATGACATCTTTATATAGCACATATTTAAGTCACACATCTACAAACAACACATCTTGATATAACACATATTTAAATCACACATCTCCGGAAAGCACATATACATTAATCAACTGCATTCATATCAAAGTCCAACACATCCTTCAACAAGCAAATCAAGTTTGATCAATAAAACATAAGTCAAATACTCATAAAACACTCCGACTAAATCCCTAATACTTAAGTTTGAAGTTAGGAAACCAACCATAAGTTTTGGACTAACTTGGGATTAGTTAAGCTAAGTTTTCTAAAAAATTTCTGAAGACCTACTTGGACTATTTTCATCATAATTCAAAATCTACAAATCCTCTTCGAGTCAAACCAGTGCCATTAGAAAGCTAACTTAATTATCTACAACTTTCACGTTTACACCTAAAGCCAATTATGTACCAATCAATACCAGTTTTCATTTCAAATTCGGACAAAGTTGTGCTGAAATTCATAAAAATTCACTGTGACCTACGTTCAGTAATTTGACCATAACTCACGTTCTATAAATCATTTTGACATCAGACCAACGGCATTAGAAAGCTAACATTCATACCTACAACTTTTGTGTTTACACCGAAAGCTAGTTCGAAACAGAAACTGATGCAAAAGACGCAACAACATGAAACAGGGTATGCTGTCAAAGGTAGCTCTCGGGAAAACTCTATTTTTCACTCAAAAACCCAAATTTCATCTACCCAAATCCCAAATTTGATAGAGAACAATGTTTACAGGTTCTATATACAACATAACAATCAAAACAACACAGAAGCATGCATCAAACAACACAATTCATCACATCATATCAATTATCATAAACTTTCTAAACCCTAAACCTAGAACACAATTTCATCAACAATCAAAATTATATATACATATTATTCAAGCAATCACACCCTTACCTTAATTCAGCAAGCAAAAACTCTACAGCAATTGATTCCCTCTTCTCTTAGCCTCTTCTAGGGTTCTCTTCTTTCTCTCCAAAAACTCTCTTTTCTAAAGTTTTGTACGTGAAAAAATGAAACAGACTTTTGTTTTTCTGTAAACTAAAACCTCTCCTTTCTCTTTCTATTTTTCCTTAACCTCCCACTTATTTCACTTAACTCCCTCCTTAATTTCTATTAATTCTCATTAAACCCCATAATTTCAAGTAAATAATAATCTTACTTATTTTTATTAAACAATAAAAATAATCATATATTCACATAATCACATAAATACTATATAATAAAATAGTAACACCCCACATATTCACATAAATCATTAAAAAATCATATAAAAGATTTTAAAATCAACCAACGATAATTAAAATAAAACTAGGGCGTTACACACCTTCTGCACATCATCACATTGCATGACTCTGAAGATCCTCTCTACTTCCTTGAGCCATGTTTGAGCCCCATCTGGATCATAGCGCCCCTTGAAGGTAGGCGGGTGATTCCTCAGAAAGGTCTCCAACATCCTAGTCCCGTCGTTTCCACCGGCATTGTTCTGATTACCCACATCATTAGCCATTGCTTCCAAAGCAGCAGCAAGGGCAGCATCGTTTCTACCAGCCATCTTAATCCTCTACAAAGCAAACATAAGTTAGAATAATAAATACTAGTATTCTAACTCTAAGACAACGTCACTCGACTCTCTACTTGGCCGGACGGACCGACCTGCTCTGATACCAATTGTAACACCCCAATTTCCCGTCTTAAAAATTTCATTAAATAAATCACATAAAATCAGAGTACGTCTCAAAAGGAGTGTCACATTTCATCTTAAAAACAACTTAGATAATCATTTATCATTTACAAAAATACTCAATTAAGCAGCGGAATTTAGAAGTCTCATCTCATAAATAGTCTTGGCTTAAAAGCCAGCAAAAACGTCTCAAAGTATTAATGTTTCAACATCACTGCAAGTTCAAATTTATTCTAACAAGATACATAATGGAATAGACTCTACAAAAGACCCCATCCCGTTACGTATCAGAGCAACCCTACTTCACACAGACTCCTCGCATCATCGCACCTAAGACTGGGTACCTGCACTTGCCCACGAGGCGGCAATTCAAGCAGAAGGGGTGAGTTTCACAACAATAATATTAATATATAAATTAAACGTCAAGATTTACAATCATAATTCTATCTCATAATCATATACATTATAGCACATCATAACATCATCATAAACATCATCATAAACAACATCACATCATACATCAACGTCTCAAACATCATCTCATATATGTCACAATTGACTCGACTAAATGCAACACCTAACGTCTTAACATCATGCATGTGGTACCATATGATTATAGCATTAATATGCTTCACCGTCGCTTTAAGCAAATGCTCCACCGTCGCTTTGAGCATAAAGCTCCACCATCTCATAATATGCAAATGCATGGACTCGTCGTTTAACAACTTAATACACCGTCTCAAACATCATTACATTTTCAAGACTGACACATGCAGTTATAATAATTACATGGCAGAACACCATCTTGTTATTCATACACATTGGATCATTAGCATCATTCACATATCATCATACTCATACATCACTTATACACAACAATTTATCATTTATCAACAGCTCAAGAGAAACATCAGCAATCATCTTTACAGAATACATTTAAGGGTATAAAGCCTCAGTAACACTACCCAAAGGGTTCCTCTCAAAGTCCCATGCGAAACAGATCGCAAAACGAACAATCAGTCCTGAACCATCTAACTCGCCACGGCGAGTGATCTGTTCGCCACAGGCGAGTACTCACAACAGCTTACTCGCTAAAGGCGAGTTGGGGGCGAGCTGCAGGCGAGAAATCCTGGGTGCTCTCGGCCTTTTTGACATTTTTCACCAAAATCTCCGTTTTAAGGTTTTCTAAATTCAATTTGGCTAAACCAACTTCACAGGTCATCTCTATAAATATTAAGGCACTCAAAACCATCTTCAATTGGGCCAAAGTCCTAAAATTTAAGGAACACGCTCGCCACGGCGAGCTATACTGCTCGCCTCGCGAGCAACAAGGGGGTACTCGCCACGGCGAGTGATCACTCGCCACAGGCGAGCGATCTCAGAACCCACACGGGTTCAGACCAAAACTCACCAAAACCTGCCAATTCTCTCCAATCAAACCTCTAATTCATCTGCAATGTCGTCCTAGGGGATAATCTAGGTTCTGTATCCAGTTCTACAGCCTTACAACTCAATCTATCATCAATCCATCACAATTTCATCATAAACCCTAATTCTCAAACCCATCCCAATCCTCACCAAACTCTATGCCAATCAAGAACAGATGATTTACAATTAAAACTACTGAAGTTAGGCTCACCCTTACCTGGAAAATTGCAGAAATCGCAGCTCCTATGTTCCTCTCTTCTCTTCAACCGTTCCTCTCCCTTTTCCAAAGTCTGTACGCGTTTCTGATTATTTCCTTTTATACTCCCTCCCAACTTATCTCTTTATTTACCAAATAAATATTCATATAAACATCACTTATATTATTTTATTAAACAATAAAATAATAACACGTCACACGTCACAAATACGTCATATAACCATCAAAATCATATAATATATAAACATATACCATATCATCTAATTAAATAATTAAATAATTAGAGAGGGCGTTACACAGGTAACCAAGCTTAGGTGCGCGGATGTGAGGAGTCTTGTGTGACGTAGGATTGCTCTGATACGTAACGGGATGGGGTCTTTACTAGAGTCTATTCCTTTATGTATCATGTTTGAACTATTTAATGATTTTAAGTATTTTTGACGAACTTATGAGACGTTGATGGCCTTGAGCCAAGACTATTTATGAGGATTAGAGTTATATGATTTTCCGCTGCTATATAGTTGAATATTTTGTGAAGGATAAATTATTATCTAATTGTTTAAAGATGAATGTGACACTCCTTTTGTGACGTACTCTAATTTATGTGTTTATTTAATGAAATTTTTAAGTCGGGAAATTGGGGTGTTACACAATGCAACCCCCAAGGTATAACCTTTCTTCACCCCCCCCCCCCCCCCCTCCGCTCCAAGGAGTATCATGAAACTCTTCACCACCTCATCAACCATCGCATTCAAAGCACCGACAGTCACCTTTTGATCAGGTACGATAAAAGCCATTCAAAGCACCGACAGTCACCTTTTGATCAGGTACGATAAAAGCCTTTGCATATTTCTTCATATTATCCTATATGGGACATATAATATTTCTTCATATTATCCGATGTGGGACATAATTCTATTTATTATTATTGATACTATGTAGCATATTTTGTCAACAAATTTTATTTGCAAGAATTGCTTTTTTTTTAATAAAAAAAAAAAGAAGCCTTTATGAGAAATATTCAAAATCAACTCTGCTACGGAAGAATCAGCCTTATGGTTTTTCAATTATGGCAACTATGGTAATTGCAAGACTTCTTTCTTTGTTTTCAATTCGTCATTTTCTTTAGTAAGGTTTGAATGATCATCTTTTGTCTCTCAGGTACTTCATGGTCATACCATCTAAAAAAGTTGCATTTTCTTCTCTGAAAATACCTTCCACATACACAGAATTTCCTACCTAGGTTCTCATTAGTCCAAGCAGTTACCAAGGGAGATTCAGAACCAAAGTGACATGCCAACCTTGTTTTGCATTTCAATGGAGTTGTGGTAACAGATGAAGAAGAATAATCCCCTCCCATTTTCGTTTTCTGGAAACAGATAAAAATGTAAAGAGAAGATGAAGGAAAAAGAAGATGAAGGATGAAGAACGATGAAGGAAGGAAGGAGCGACGATTTGAAGAAGATGAAGGAATGGAGTTATGATTTGAGGGTATTAAAACCCTAAAATCCGACTGTTACCTCTCCTCATGTGCCCTTTCTATTTCGTTTTTTAGTTTTTTTATTTTATTTTAATATACATAGTGGCTTTCCATTTATATTTAATTGAATAATAACCCACTTGAAGTCCAACTCACTTAAGTGAGTGGCCGCATGAGTGTTGAACGGGTCAAAATCAAGGGGGCCTTAAAGTTGCAAATAGGGGTAAAATTATAGGCTGAAAAGTGGTTTTTTAATAGGAGACCAAAATCACAACTATGACAAATATTAGAGACCAAAATGCGTTTAAGCTTAATAAATACTCAAAAGTATTATCATCAAAATAACAATGGAGTACTACTTTATTGAATTTTAAAAATGACAAATACACAAATAATATTTTTACTATAAAATCGACAAGTAAAAAGGATTAAAGAGAATGTATTTTTCTTTATTTTAGTGTAAAAGAGTTGAATATTTTTGAAAAAAAAAAAATTAAAGGTCTTGTTAATCGGTGTCTCCGGGACACTGGTTAAAAACCTAAAAGTATAAATAAAAGACATGATTTACATTGAAAAGAGCAATATTTCAACTTTTAAAAAAATAGAATACACAATTTTCAATAAAATATTTCTTTTCTAATTTCTTAACCAGTGTTCCGGAGACACCGGTTAACATTTCCCTAAAATTAAAAGAGTCAAACTTAATGACTTTTGCATGATAATTTGGTATATTTGAGTCCACCTATATATAATTGCTTCTCTTGTAGTAGTATAAAGTTGGGGGAGTAAATTGTTCTAGTTCTACTCGTACAAGAAAAATAATGATACATGAAAGCTAAACCAGAAAAGCTGTCTCGTAGTACATGATTGTCCATTCAAAGATCAACAACATTGTATCCATTAATTACATGACCCACCTTGCTTCATTGGAGAATGTACAAGCAAGGTCCTACACTACAACATATGCAGCTAGTACTCATGTTCTCTGTCCATCAAAGAAAAAGGAGAAAAAGGAAGGAAGGAATCAATCAGTTATGTCTATCGCATTTCTATGATTCCTGTCAGATGGATATTCAAATTTCTAAATTGTGTGGTCCCCAAAAGGTAGAAAATCATGTTAGAACAGAGTAAATGAAAAATTCACATAAAAAGAGTAATAAAGTTGTACGTGGAAATAGTCAATTACATCGTCTGAAATTGTAAGTTTTCTTAATTACTTTTTTGAAATTAACAAACTTTTAATTACCTCTTTGAAATTGTACAACGTTAATTAATTTACCTCCTCCATCAAATTATTCTTGGTCAATATCACGTTTTGTAAATACCCCTGAAATTTTGAACTTATGTGCAAAATGTCCCATAAACTTAAAAATTTATATTTTTTTCTTATCTTTAAAAGTGACTGCATTATCACTGAATTGTAGAACATATTAACTAAGTTTTGACGGTATACAACCATATATATTCCTTGAAACGATCAAACATTAACCATATATTCTCATTCTTCTACCACATTCCAATGTACCAAAGCATAATTATAGTCTACAATTTAATACTAGAACAACCTTAGTAAGTTGTGTTTGTTCTTCTACTTTCTATAATATATTCTTATTCTTGCTATGCAATCTAAACCATCTCAAATCTATTGGATTGTAATAAATGATCCAAATGTTAATTGTAATATTGGATTGTAATATTGTAGAGTTTAAAGTATTAAAGTTAATTGTTAATTGCTTGCCTTTAATATCTTTTTGAGTTAAGGATAAGAAAAAAAATTAAATTTTCAAGTTTAGGGGGCATTTTGCACATAAATGCAAAACTTCAGGGGGGTATTTGCAAAACGTGATGTTGACTAACAGAAGAATTTGACGGAGGGGGTAAATTGATTAGCAATGTGCAATTTCAAGGGGTAATTGAAGTTTTGTTAATTTCAGAGGAGGTAATTGATAAAACTTAAGAATAATTGCCTATTTACTCAAAGTTGCACCGACACTACATATTAATTTGAGTTTAATCTTAATATATTAATTGTCAAAGTTAAACGTTCATTGTAAATAAATCACAATCATGTATAAATAATTAAAATACTTATAATTAAAGTCGATTAGTTTCAATAATCCAACGTTTATAATTAATTGACAATATAAAAAATCTTTATATTTAAAAGATATATGAAAATAGGGCATGTATATGCTCTTGCGCTGCACTACACACGCGATGCAATAAATGATACTCTCTCTGTTCCATAATACTTGATACAGTTGACCTTATTATAATTGCCAATGCATAATTTTGAGCTTAAATATCTTGAATAATACATTAGAAAAAATTATGAAAATTTGATATTTTAAAATTAGTTATCGAGACGAATCTAATGACATCTTATATGATATTATTTATCTTTGTATATTAGTAAAAAAATATGATTAAAGTAAATTAGTTCAAAATTACACATTTTCAAATGAGTCATTTATTGCAGGACGAAAGGAGTATGGTGTGTCCCTCTTAGACCATTAACTCCAACATGTAAGAGAGGGTTAACAAATGAATGGAGAGAGAATGAGACATGATGAGAGACAAGGTGAAGGAGTATGCCTCAAATATGGGGGAGCGCAATAAAAAGGCATGCTTGGCGTGCATCCTTTTGTGATTCCAAAACACAACAACCTTTTTTGTACCAGTAACTGTTTAAAAGAGACCTTTCAAAGAGTACTTTAGTAGCAACCAACAACAGCAACACTTCGCTCAAAACCAAAGAGTGACCACACCACAACAGAACACAACACTCTTCTTATTCTTACATTGAGTTCATTCACTTCTTCAAACAAATAACTTCTCAATAAGCTAAACAAGCAATAATGTCTGTAAGTATTACTCCCTCTATTTTCCCTTTGGTTCAAGATATTTATGTCTTTGAAGAGCTGGTAATTAAATTATGACTAATGTTGGTGTAATGTTGAATATATTGTTGTAGAATATGGTTGAAGTTAGAGTACCAAATCTTGATTGTGAAGGGTGTGCTTCAAAATTAAAGAAAGCTCTCTTCAAGCTCAAAGGTACAATTTGTATTTTATTTTGTTTTTTCTATGAAAAAAATGTCCCTTATTTCGTGTGACAATGGTGGAAATGGGACAAATAAACTGTTTTTGGGTCAGATACGAGCATGTTTTATGCTATGGTTCTCAAAATCATATATGGATCTATTTTTTCACCTATGCATTTCTTAAAAATCATACTATGTTCCAAAATGACTGATTTAGTTGACCGTCTATATCATATAGCAATGCACAATTTTGACATTTAGATTTATTATCCTTAGGTAGCTATTAGCAAATATTATAAAAAATTAATATTTCAAAATTCATGAATGTTATAGACGCTCTCTTTCTAACACTTATCTTTTTATTGGTTATTAAATCTATATGGGTACAACACATTGGAAATAGATCTCACTTAAAGTAATGATATTTATATGAGTTTCACCAAATATAAGAGTGTTAGAAAGAGTGTTCCTATCATTTCTCTTAAAAATATTTAATCATATAAAATTCAAAGCTGAATTGCATTTTTGGTCCCTTTAACTATTTCTCTTATATATTACCCATTCCATCTCATATTATGTAATAGAGTTGACTTTGTCACGCATGTCCATGAGTATAGCATTTGCCACATGAGTTTCAATGTGTATAGAGTTCAACAATAAATGGGTATAGTTGGTTTTGTTGTCCAATTAAAAAGGTGTGTATGTTGTTAAAATACACCTTCATAAAATAAAGTAGGTGTATGTGTATAGTAGTATTTTCCGTTACAATTTGTTTTTTGGTCACTAACTGCCCAAAAATAAATGTTACTTCTTTTAATTATTAATCTTCTTGAGCCATTTGTAATGTTAACTAAGTTGGGTAATATTTTGTTAGCATGAAGTTAATTTTTTATTGTGTGATTTATAGGAGTAGATGATGTAGAAGTTGAAATGGAGTCACAGAAGATAACAGCAAGAGGATATGGTTTAGAAGAGAAAAAAATCTTGAAAGCAATAAAACGTGCAGGGAAAGCAGCAGAACCATGGCCATTTCTACCAGGACATACTCATTTTGCTTCATTTTACAAGTATCCAAGTTACATTGTTAATCATTATTATAATGATGCATACAAAAGTGAAGCAACAAATGGAGTTCATACTTTTTTTCATACCCCTTCTGTTTATTCAGTTGCTGTTGCATCTGATGAGGCTTTTGCTTCAATGTTTAGTGATGATAACCCTCATGCTTGCACTATAATGTAAGCTAGGTTAATATAAATTAATTTTCTTTTTTCTTCTTTTTTGCATTTTTTTTCTTTGAAATGAAGATGAAGAGGTGAAAGTTGAGTGACGCATGTTTTTGCACTTCCAGGGAAATCATATGAAGTGTTTTGTGTTTGTTTATTGGAATATTTTTTATTTCTTAATGGTTTCGTTTGTCTTTAAGTGTTTTGATGTTTGATTTTATGTTATAATTTAGGTATTGTTAACCAGTTGGTTAAGGAAATTAAAAAAGAAAATTTTAAAATGAAAATAACACTTTTTATGTTTTTTAAGAGTTGACAATACAATTAGTTATTACTTTTGTTCCTTAACCACTGCCCCGGTTAACATTTCCCTATAATTTAACTTCATTCATGCATATTCTTTTTCTATAAAATTAATTAATGTTTTGTATTTGAAAAATTCAATTTTATTTTAACAAAGCGTTGTTACCTATAATAATGGATCCATGAAAAGTAGAAACTCTTGTAACATTGTTAAATAATTTAAGCATAAATTAGAAGAATAATTCAATGGAAAAAAATAAAAGAATTCATGATTGTTCAAAAAGAAGAAAGGGTGGAAGATGTAACGCTCTAAACCCCGAAAAACAATAATCATACAATAAATCAAAAGCTTAGATGCTACGTCTACATTTTTCCAAAATATGCATAACTTGGTTTTCTTAAAAATTTGCAACGGAAGACAATCAACATATAAAATATCTCATCACCATGTCATGTGTCACTCCACATAAAATTCATCTGCATGATACAATCATCCTCATCATATAATTAATGTAAATCATCAAAAGGTATCAAAAGACAAGGTCATGAGACCGACACTCCTACATTAGAGCCTATCTAGACTCTATGCGAAAAAAATAAAACGAGGAAGCATCTATGCTAGCCCTCAAGCATCAAAGATAAGCAATCGCCTCAATCCTGCAAATCACCTACGCCATCCAAAGAAATGATGCGGTGGTCAACCAAACGACCACTGGAGATTAGATAATATTCCATAAATAAATATGATCAATTAAAACATTCAAGGATTTCAATTAATTAAGCATGTACATATTTAACATTCCTAGAATATTTACTCCGCATGAGTAATATCATACCACGGTCATAACATATCAAGTAACATATACAAGTCTACAATTCACATTAGCACAACATCCACCAAATAAAATCAATGCACGTATTCACCAATTCACATATCCAAGTATGACACATTCATTAATTTTCAAATGCATGCAATGTTCTTAGACACGTCTACATGCATGTGGTACCAATAGGATTCTGAAGATGATTTTACCGTTCTAAATCCACTAACGTGACAAACACCACCAATTACGCTCTTCACCAACTAATGTAATAAACACCATCAATTACATTCTTCACCAAAAGACTCGACATGACTATGAATGCATGGATTTACAAGCAAAAACTCGACAATGCACAATTCACCAAACATAATATCTTCATCAAACACCACCATTTGCATGATCAAGTATTTATATCCACACAATCAACAAGTCATAATTCAACAAGAGTCATTATCATCAAGTTAAAATCACAATAGGATTATCATCATAATCATCATCAACAATTATCACTTCAAGAAACAATAATGTCTCACAACCACATTTCGCTTAAAAGGCGGACAACTAGCCACATCATGACATTCATCATATTAAACACCCAACCATCATTGAATCATTATATTCTATTCTATTATTATGATTACAAAGCCATTTGCAAGCTATCCGATCATAAAACCTCATTTCGACAAAATTCATATATTTTCACAAAATCGCCTATTTCCATTTTTAACAACAAAAATGAAGTTCCAAGTACTTGCACATCATTAAAAACATATTTACAAACTATCTAATGTATTAGTAAATCAATCAAAGTCTTTTCGTTTCACAAAGCCCCTTTATTTTCTCAAAATCTCAAATTTCGTATATTTTTTACTCTATTCAAAACCAAAATAAATTCAAAGTAAAGTCATGTTTAAACGCTCTTAGAAGTTCAATTACACTTCAATTGGATAGGGTTAGGAGTTTAGAACTTATATGAATGCATTAGGATCCTTAAAAATGCAAAAAGTTGAGTTTCCAGGGACCTGCACAAGCCGCATGGTCGTGCAAGCCATTGTCGAACCACACGAACGGTCCGTGCCTATAGGCGCATCGTTCGTGCCAGACTGACAACAAAAGATTTCCCGATTTTTCGTTTTAGCCATTTCGCGTGTAAAATTCCGATCGTTGGTATGTTTTCGATTCTGTTTTCTCCTACGCATTCCAATCACTTAAACCTATCATATTCTTCCATAAAACCATGTTTTCCTATCTTAAAACAACTTACTCCAATTCTTTGATAATGGCACTACAATCTTTTGTTAATAATACTACTTCCTCTCTGAGTAATCCTTTCTTCCTAAAAAGAAGTTCCTTCATAAACTTTGCATAGATTGACATTTTCTTTAATGCTTCTGCAAGAGATATGTTTACTTGTAAATTTTTTAATAGCTCGATAAACTTATAGGACTCCTCTTATTCTTCTTTACTCATAGGTTTCTTTCTAACATGGGGTACGGAGTTCTAGTTGGTTTTCGAGGAGGAATCGTGGTTTCATCTTATAAGCTTGATGTGTATCTGTATGGCAAGTGTACCAGTCGTTAACCAAGTAATAAAGTGATAAGTATAATATCATATCCACATGGATTGTCCTTACATCCAAACAATTCCCGTTACTTATTTTTATAAGTTTGACGATATAAAAGATAAGGGTTAAAAAGACTTGCAATTTTTATCTGTTTGCAACAGAGCAGGTTTACCTGTTTTGGTTGCATAAAAGTAAGCAGCGGTTAGGATTCTTCGAATCCCCTCTGTATATATATTGTTGGATAATAAATAATAGAAATGTCGCATTTATTTATTTTAGATAGACTATACAAGTGATGATGTTGTTGGGACGTTACTAACCTACTTTGGTCTATTCCTCAGATGGCTAATTGTACTTGTTGATCGCACGGTGATCCTTACGTGCGGGGTCTTGCTAATTCAAAGGTAATTGAAACATAAACATTATATTGCCTTTCCAGTGTTTCCCAAGGCAATGAAGACCAAGGTTCCCTTAGGTCTGCCCATCCATGAATCTTAGGACTCTCAATGCACACTCTCTCTACGTTTTCTTAATAGTTCTACAAACAGGCAACCCTAATCTACGTTTACCTTACTAAGGGTTTCAAGAGAATGGTCTTATTAGGTTACAACTTATTTGCTTCAGCTAGGGACTTGTTTCCTTAATTACTTACCAGTTAATTCCTAGGTTCGGTAAAACACCACCCGACTCAATAGTTTCACCTACTAAGTACCTACGTCTAGTTAATAATCAGTTACTTCCTAGACATATAATTAGTGATAGATATATTAGGCCCTATCACAACCTAAGTACCTAATCTAGGGTTACCCCTCTCACACAAATAAACTACTTCATAATAAAACTTAATAGCCCAAATTACAGGGGGTCATCTGACTGGACAAAATGCTGACGTGGTATGCTGAGTGGCGCGGTGACTGTACATCTCAGATTATGTGGCACGTTGACTGTATAATTTATTATTTTTAAAAAATAAAAAATAATTTAAAAAATCTAAAAATTAAATTTTGAAAATAAAAAAACTGTAAAAACCAAAATATTTTCGAAAATAAACCGAATTTTCTAAAAAAATAAAAAAAATCCGGAATTTTATTTGTAAAAAATAAAAACAAAATTTAAAAAAACAAATTTGAAATTAAAAAAATGTTCAGCAAAATAAAAAATTGTAAAAAAAAGAAATATATTTCGTAAATTAGTAAAACAAATTTGAAATTAAAAAGTTTAGGTTTATTTAAGAATAAAAATTATGGAATCAAAAGTCTAAAAAACTTTTTTCAAATTAATATTTTTTTAATTTTTTCTAGAATGAAAACAAAAAATTAGATAATATTTTTCAAAAAAGAAAACTTTTTTTCCAAATTTATATTTTTTAAGAAAAAAATAAAAATTTATTTTGAAAAAATATATATTTTATTTTCCAGAAATATATTTTAATTTCCAGAATTTTTTTTTACAAAAATTAAAATAATTTTATTTAAAAAAAATAAAAACTTGTCTTATTTTCCAGAATTTAATTTTTTCAGAAAAAATAAAAAGTTTTAGTTCGAAAAAAAAAATCATTTTTCAGAATATTTAATTTTTTTACAAAAATAAAAATACTTTTGTATTTTTTTTATCAAAATAGAAACTTATCTTATTTCCGAGAATTTTGAATTTTTAGAAAAAAAAATTATTATAAAAAAATCTGAACTTATTTTAATTTCAAATTCATTTTGAAATATATATTGTAAGTTTTGTTTTTTTCTTTATTTTCAAAATTAAGTTTCAGAATTTTATATTATATTAGAAAATAAAATCTGGTTTTTTTTTTATCTTTTTTAATTTCAAAATATTAATTTCCAATTTTGGAATAAAATTTTCGAAAAAAAATATCTGAATTTTTTTTATTGTTTGTGAAAAAATCTGATTTTTTTTTTCTGATTGTTTTAATTTTGAAAAAAATAATCTGATTTTTTTCTATTTTTATAATTAGTTTTCAGTTTTTTATTTTTAAATTAATATAAATGAAAATTAAAAAATTAAAAATAAAATTAATTATACAGTCAGCGTGCCACATCATCCAAAAATGCTGACTCAACGTGCCACATTATCATGTTTGCACAGTCAGATGGCCTCAGGGTTTAAAAGGAAAGAATCTTCAAATTACATGGTCTATTTCGAAAGAATCTTCAAATTACAAGGTTGAAATCTAAACTTTTTTTTACAGGGGGTAAACCGGAACTCGCCCAAATTACAGGGGGTAAAAACAAATTAACCCTAAATTGAATCCTATCAATCTTCATCCTGTGCATTATGAATCGTTTCAAAACTAGATTGATACGTATCATTCTTCATAACATTTTTGCCTTTTCCACTTTTTTTTTTATGGTCTGAATCGATTCACTCATTTAGTGAATCGATTCACACAGTTAGTTTTGGTCAAAAAATTACACTTAGACCCATTATTTTTTTTTTATATATATACTCATTCTCTCATAACCCCACAAACATTGAATCATTTGCAACTATTCTCTATAGGTCTCAAAAACTCTTTGTTCGTAAATTCTTCAAGATTAAACACTTTTTCTTATAATCACTTTGTACATTGAGTCACATTGATTTGCTAGGGTGCTTATAGGGATTGTAAGTTGGTTCTTTCAAGGAAATTGGTTGGGCTTAATCAAGTTTCCAAAATGAAGTGAATAATCTCATTCCACCTCCAAAGGACTTGGGGGTTCTTTCTAATTGATCTTGCAATCGAAGCGGATTCGTTTACTGGACGTATCATCGAAGGCTTGAGTGAAGAGTTCGAAGGGGTGCACGGGTGATCAATAATTAGAAGATTCAAGAAGCACCAAACTCAAAGGTTATTTGAAGTTTGGGGGAGTGTTTACATAGGGGTTGAAGAACTAGGATTAGTTTCAAGGAACTCTTGTAATCACATTTTGCATTCAACAATTGTTACATAGTGAATGACCTTGGTGAAGGCGTAGTTCATCGAGAAGAGTAGACGTAGCTCCAGCGAGGTCGAAAAGAGCGAACTACTATAAAAATATCGGTGTTCTCTCTTCCTTATCCTCTTTACTTTTGAATATTGCATATGTTAATTGAATAATTGTTAGGGTAGAAACTTGTGTTGATCTAAGTTGTTTTTGATTAAAATCAATTTAATTCCTTGAATTAGGTTTTAGTACTTAGCTTGGATAAATTGGTTTAAATTCTATTCAATTCCTCACATGCATATGCATTGTGTATTTGTTTGATAGCTTGTTATATTTTTATATAGGTTTGGTTTGAAATTGTTCAAGTTTTGCAAATTGTTCAAGAACCTTTAGCTTTTGATTGTAATAAGATTATTATTGTGAATCTCTCAATTCTACATTGAATCTTATTAACACATAGTCTTATCCTTTTTGTATATTGTTGTGATTGTTCAAGCATTATTTCAATAGTTTATTTGATTGAAATCATTTTTTGTTAAAGCTTCAAAAAACTTTGCAAAATGCTATTCACCCCCCCCCCTCTAGCGCGTTATCTTATTCGCGATATCGACCAACACATATTGCCTTTTGAAAATGCCCAAGGCCAATCATAGATGCCCTAGGCGCATGGTAATGCAATTCCATGCCCTAGGCGCATTCTTGTGTGCTTTTGGGCCCAATTTCTCCGATCTTCGTCGTTTTTAGGTTTTCGTCTTCAAATAACTTGCCTCGGAACTTGGGAACATAATTCCTCCCTATATAAAGTCTCCCGAGGCCTCTTGAATCTTCATTCTTGGACTTCCCAAAGTCTTGACAATTCTTCAAATGTTCTTGATTTGCCGATTTGCATGATTTCTTCGTGAATTACTTTAAAACCCCCCTCAAATTGCTATGTTTCAGGAAAGCTAGAATTACAAATTCAAATATAGAAAATATTACAAAAGTCCCTGAAATCATGGGCTATCATTCTAATACTCCTCCTTTTTGCTTCTAAAACCTAATGAAAATGAATGAAAAACAAGCTAAGAATAATGTAAGATGACATGTCATCATGATTAATCCGGATATAACTAATCCATAGGTGGTGGAAAACTTGCTTTATGTTGGCACTAATGTAACACCCTAAAACCCCAAAATGTATTTTCTAAAATCAAATACAAACAATAAAAAATTATACAAGGGTGTCACACATCTTCTTCAATTCAAAAATACTTGATTTAAATTTTTAAACGTCGCAGAGACTCACTGCTACTAAACTTCTTCTTCCTGAAAATCTACACCACAAGGGTGCAGGCGCCCAACCCGCCACTAGAGGGTGAGAATATATCCAACACAAGAGATGCATAAACACATGTATAGATTCAGATAAAAGAACACAACAATTACATTTAGACATGTATGCATCATAATAAGATAATATTCACATTTAAATATAAAATTTCATCGAGTAAAAATCAAATAGGCATCAATCAACATCTTATAATAACATGTAAGCATCAACAATATTTAAGGATCTCAAATAGACATTTAGAAAAATACAAATCATTCAAACAAAATCAAATAGAAGCACATCATTAAATATCACATCTTTAAACAATTACACAACTTTAAATAACACGTATTTTAATTTCACATCTTCAAATAAACTTGCAGTTATGTATGCAATGTCCCTAACTCGACTCTATATGCATGTGGTACCAAACCTACTCACCAATTTATCCCATCATCTTTGAATACAACACCATCAAAGTATTTAAAAGCAACACCGTCTTTGAATACAACACCATCAAAGTATTTTAATTAGAGAACATCATCTTTGAGTACAACACCATCAAAGTATGTTAAATCACATCGTTAAATAGACTCGACCATGAATGCATGAACACAAAGTAATGACTCGACAATGCACATCTTTATATGACTCGACAAATACACATCTTTAAATAACATTATCGTCAAACATCACATCTTTATATAACATATCTTTAAATCACACATCTTCAAATAGCACATCTTTGTATAACACATCTTTAAATCACACATCTTCAAATAACACATGTTTATTTAACACATCAATTTCACATCATCAAATATTATTTCGAACACACTTAAAAATAGTATAAATAATTCTCATTTTAACAATCATCTCTATAAAACCACTTAAAACAATAAAATATATTACTCTAAACTAATATAATAGCAATTCCTTTTAGTATGTATATACAATATATAAATAGGTATAAAAATAGACAACGGTAATACTAAATCATACATGTACAAAATCTAATTATAAGAGACAAGAATGTTCAAATTATGCATGATGAATATTGCACGTTCAATGGATTCGGTTCAAAAATAAATTATTTGATTATAATCATGTTATAGCACTTATGGATTTGGTTCAAAAATAATCGGACAAAATCTTGGTCATTCCAAAGAAATAGGAATTTATAGTTTCAAATTTAAGGGTCGGCAATGATACCCAAACACAACAATTACACATTGGATTTGAAATAGATAATCACTCATTAATTATAGCCGAAAAACAAACTTCATAGTAATGGTCCCAATTTATATCTTAAAAATTATCTAAGTCAATTGAATGATGTAGAATAGTGATGAAAAACAAGTAGCCACATAAAGAAAACGGTGCATCGGACAACATATATAAGTATAAACATAAGAAATATCATAACAAAATATAACCACGAAACAATTACGAATTTAGCACATGCAAATAATGAATTAAGAGACATTCTTATCCAAAATCACAGCAGCAATTCAGAGCACGAATTTATCATAAATTTATTCAAAGATCATAAAAGAAACAATTGAAAAACAAAACCCTTTACTAGCCATATGTTTATACAACCCTTATGATGAATATAGACTCCCCCCTTTCCTTTAGTTTGCGAAGTTGAAGATTTCATATGGTTGAATCTCTCTCTAAGCTCTTCTCTCTTTGACTCCTTTGCCTCTTTTCTCCATAACCCTAGTTTTTCTTTTGCCGCTTTGTTTCTCTCTTTCTCCATAACCCTTTTTTCTCTAATTATCTTCTCTATTTATAAGCTCTAATGAAGTTTGTTATCAATCTTTTTAGAGTACTATATATTCTCTAAGTTTGTTACCAATCTTTTCAGATTACTATATGTTCCCTAGATTTGTGACTCGACAACAACAATACATACTTCATGTAATTTCACAAGTCCACACCAATTATATTCCAATACATGCGTACACCGACAATTCACCACCAATTCGCATGTAAAAGATTTCACCAACAACATATATGCACACAACATATATAATCAGCATCAACATATATGCACTCAACATATATAATCACCGTCAACATATATGCACTCAACATATATAATCACCATCAACATATGTCCACACAACAAATATATTCACCATCAATATATGTGCACACAACAAATATATCCACCATCAACACATATTCACATTCAATCTCATTCACGGAAGAATTTCAAAGTAGAAAAGTTCAATGAATGTGTTTTCAACTAGTTTCGTATGATATAATTTACCACTTTAACAACTTAGACCAATGAACCAAAACGAAATCAAAATAATTCAATTGCCTCTACTAAGGAAGTATACTAACCACATATGCATGAAGGTATACTCACATAAGCATTTCATCGGCCAAATGCTATGAATTCTCAAAATTCACAAAGTTCGTCTCAAAATGTTACTTTTCAAAACATAGTCCATTTTCAAAGTAAGACATTCTAGTTCTCAAAGAAATAGTTCAAGAACATTTATTTAATCATCTAGGCAGCATATGTATGTAATCCCACATCATTGTCTTGGAGAAAATAAGTTTTCGGAAAATTGTGTTCTTGGACGATTTTCCAAACGTTACGAACAATTTATGAAACTAAGTCCAAATCCATACCAATGATGTTTCCAAAGGATTAGGTACACATGTAATGATTAAATAAATCAAAAGAAACCATTTAGGAAGTTAGGATTGGTTCTCAAGTACACGAAACGAAAAAATCA
The DNA here is from genome assembly GCA_958299785.1 of Medicago lupulina. NCBI lineage: Eukaryota > Viridiplantae > Streptophyta > Magnoliopsida > Fabales > Fabaceae > Medicago > Medicago lupulina. Next base: position 39,017,199 of record OY283146.1, on the reverse strand, counting down.
AGTATGGCTGAACAGGGCATGGTTCGCTTAAGCGACGGCTGGTTCGCTTAAGCGACCAAGTCTCAGTAGCGTTTTGGGTGCGTTCGCTTGCGCTTCGCTCAAGCGAACTCTTGACAGAAGCAACTTTGTTGTTCTCTTACGCTTCGCTTGCGGTTCGCTCAAGCAAACTGCGTCCAGAAATGAACTGGGCACGTTCGCTTGAGGTTCACTTAGGTGTCGCTTAAGCGAACTCTCAACAGTCCAGAAAAAAAACTTCGAATTTCAAAACCCTTTTTCCCCAACACTCCAATTTTGATCCTCTCAAACTCAAAACTCGTCCCAAATGAAGTTTATAGGTCATGTACATAAACACATACACCAAAATGCTCAAAACTCATGAATCAAACATTATTTTTGTTCTAATTCAAAATTTCACCAAACTTTCAAAATTATTCAACATCAACAACAACTTTCATCATTAATTCACCAATGACATATTCATCATACCAATTCATCAACAACATGTTTTCAAACATCATCAACACAATTATTCATGAAATCATTCCAAGTTCATCAAACCACAACTTCATTATTTATCATTTTTCACAAAAACACAACATATTCATACATATGATTTTTGACATAAGAATTCAATATCAACACCACTTAATCATTCAATTCACATGTACAGACATATCATCGACAATTATACATGAATTCACTCACTAAATTTCACATAATCACTTATTTTTAAAAGCACTTAATTGAATAATCACTTATTGAGAAAGGGGTAGAAAAAGAGATTATGATTAAAGTCTAGCCCCCTTACCTCTAATCTTCTATGCTCAAATCCTAGGCTTCAATTTAGCTCCCAAGTTCTTCCCCTCTACAAGTTTTCTCTCCAACTCCTCTCTAGCATCTTGCCTCTTATGAAATGAAGAAAGTTTCTAAAACCCTAGTTCTAGCTCTTAAGTTAGAATATATATTCATACCCATTGGGCCTAACCCATGAAATAATAATTGGACTCAATTCTAATTACATCACCTATTAGTTTTCTATCTTATTAACAAATAAAATATTTAGCAACAACCGTCACTAATACTAATTACCACAGCTAACTTAATAAATTGCTAAACAATCAGTTTTTACTAAAATGCTACGATTAATTCTCGACCAAAATTACTATTTTACCCTTACTCGCCAAAAGACCAAAATACCCTTTTAATCACTAAACTAGAGAAAATTCATCAAAGGGTAAACAATCACATGCACACATACATAAATACACATAAATTAATTAAAAACTGAATAACGAAAATCGGGCTGTTACAACTCTCCCCCCTAAAAGAATTTTCATCCTCGAAAATTTACCTGAAGGAAACAACTCCGGATACGAATCCTTCATCCTACTCTCCGATTCCCAAGTAGCACTCTCGCCAGTTGGTCTAACCCAAATTACCTTCACTAAAACGATCTCCTTGCCCCTCAAACGTTTCACCTCGCGGTCTTCAACTCTAACCGGTCAAGTCTCAACCGTCAAATTATCCCTTACTTCCAACTCGTCCACTTGAATCACATGAGACTCGTCATACACATACTTCCGCAACTGAGATACATGAAACACATCATGAAGATTCGACAACGACGGCGGTAACGCAATCCGATATGCTACAACTCCAATCTTCTCCACAATCTCAAACGGTCTAACAAAATACGGTGTCAACTTCTGACACTTCAAAGCACGACCGACACCGGTTACGGGATTCACCCTTAAGAACACATGATCACCAACTTGAAACTCAATGTCCTTCCTCCTCTTATCATGATAGCTCTTCTGCCTACTCTGAGACATTTTCATCTTCTCTTGAATCATCTTGACTTTCTCAGTCGTCTCTTTCACAACATCCGGCCCTAACAAAGCACCTTCACCTGACTCAAACCAACACAACGACGTTCTACACCTCCGCCCATACAAAGCCTCAAACGGTGCCATTCCGATACTAGAATGAAAACTGTTGTTATAAGTAAACTTAATCAACGGTAAACATTCGACCCAACTAACAGCTTGTTCCAAAACACAAGCTCTCAACAAGTCTTCCAAACTCTGAATAGTCCTCTCCGTCTGGCCATCAGTCTGAGGATGATAAGCCGAACTCAACCTCAACTTAGTTCCCAAAGCAGCTTGCAAACTCTCCCAAAACTTAGAAGTAAACCTTGGATCCCGATCTGACACAATGCTAGAAGGAATACCATGCAACCTGACAACCTGCTCAATGTAGATCTCAGCTAACTTCGCCACAGTCATACCGGTCTTGATAGGAATAAAATGCGTTGATTTCGTCAACCAATCAACAACCACCCAAATCGAATCAAAACCCTTCATAATCTTCGGCAAAGCCCCAATAAAATCCATAGAGATACTATCCCACTTCCACTCTGGCACAAACAACGGTTGCATCAAACCCGACGGTTTCTGATGTTCAATCTTCGACTTCTGACAAACCAAACAAGCATACACAAACTCGGCTATATCCTTCTTCAATCCAAGCCACAAAAACAATCTCTTCAAATCCTGATACATCTTCGTCGCTCCTGGATGAATACTCAAACTACTTCGATGACCTTCGTCCAAAATACGCTTCTTAAGTTCAGGCACGTCTGGCACACACACACGATCACGAATTATCAAGACACCATTCTGATCCAATCTGAAATCCACACCTTTACCTTGGCTAACCAACACCACACGATCTACAAGTTCCAAATCCTCTTTCTGACCACTCTTGATCTCTTCCAAGATGTTACTTGTCAACTTCAACATTCCCAACTTCACACTTCCGGGTGCTAACTCGCAAACCAAACTCAAATCCCAAAACTTCTCGATCAACTCTAATTCCTTAACCATCAAAGCCGACATATGCAAAGACTTCCTACTCAAAGCATCTGCCACCACATTCGCCTTTCCCGGATGATAGCTCAACTGAAAATCATAATCCTTAAGAAATTTCAACTATCGTCTATGCCTCATATTCAACTCTTTCTAGTCAAACAAATACTTCAAACTCTTGTGATCATGGAACACCTCAAATCTAGAACCATACAAGTAGTGCCTCCAAATCTTCAACACAAACACAACGGCCGCCAATTCTAAATCATGAGTCGGATAATTCTTCTCATGCACTTTTAACTGCCTCGATGCATAAGCCACAACCTGATGATTCTACATTAACACACCACCAAGACCCATCTTCGAAGCATCACAATACACAACAAAAGATTCCTTCGGATTTGCAAAATCAACACAGGTGCTGAAGTCAACCTCTTTTTCAACTCAAGGAAACTATTCTCACACTTAGAATCCCAAACATAAGCTTGTCCTTTCCGAGTCAATTGCGTCAATGGCAACACCAACTTAGAAAATCCCTCAATGAACCTCTGATAGTAACCTACCAAACCAAAAAAACTTCTAACTTCAAAAACAGACTTCGGCGATTCCCACTACATCACCGCATCAATCATCGACGGATCTACCACAATGCCACCCCTCGAAATCACATGACCAAGAAAGCTCACTTCTCGCAACCAAAACTCACACTTCGACAACTTAGCAAACAACTGCTTCTCCTTAGAGACTTGCAACACAATCCTCAAATGCTCGGCATGCTCCTCCTCTGACTTCAAATACACCAAAATATCATCTATGAACACCACCACAAACTGGTCCATGAAAACACCTGGCGCATTAGTCACACCAAATGGCATCATAGAATACTCATAGTGACCATACCTCGTCCTGAATGCAGTTTTAGATATATCTTCTGCCTTCACTCTTATTCGATGATATCCTGATCTCAAATCAATCTTGATAAACAATTCCGCACCAACCAACTGATCCATCAAATCATCAATCCTCGGAAGCGGATACCGATTCTTGATAGTCACCTTGTTCAACTGCCGATAATCCACACATAACCTCATACTACCATCCTTCTTCTTCACCAACAAAACAGGAGCACCCCACGGAGAAACACTCGGTCTAATGAACTGCTTCTCAAGAAACTCTTCCACTGCTTCTTCAATTCTCCCAACTCTGATGCAAACATCTGATATGGTGCAATCGAAATAAGACTTGTTTCTGGCACCAAATCAATTGCAAACTCGACTTCCCTCTCTAGCGGTATGTCGATAATGTCGTCCGGAAACACTTCTGGAAACTCTTGCACTACCGGCAAATCGCCAACACCTTTCGCACCACTTTCCTCCAAGGAAGCAAACATCATAAACACACTAGCTTCACCATCTAGAGATTTCTTCACTTGTTCCGCGGTCAAGAACTTCCCACCTATATCTTCTACCGGTTTAGAGAATGTCACGCTCTTGGTTAAGCAATTGATGCTAACACCAAAAGTCAACATCCAATCCATTCCAAAAATCACATCCATATGCTTCAACGGTAAACAAACCAAATCTAGCTCAAAGTCGACACAACCAAAATTAACGGGACACTTAGCACACACCAAGGAAGTAGTCACCGAACCATTGGTCGGGGTATCAATGACCATTCCACGCAACAACAGAGTCACAACTAAACCCAAACGCTCAACACAACAACTCGAGATAAAAGAATGCGTAGCACCAATATCAATAATTGCAATCAAAGGAGTACTATTGATAAAAGACATACCTCGGTTGAGATTATCCGGCTGCTCCACTTCCTCCGCATTTAAAGCAAACACCTTTCCCGCCGCCTTCTTCGGCTTAGTACACTTAGTTCTCAAATGACCCGCTTCACCACAATTGTAACAAGTAATGTCCCTCTTGCACTCATAAGACTTGTGACCCTTCTGACCACACTTGTAGCAACTATCTCCCTTCTTGCAATCACTAGCATAATGACCCAAGACACCACACTTGAAGCACTTGACTTCCACTACATTCATCTTGGAGCCTCCACCAACATCTTTCCTCTTGCCTTTATCCTTGTTGTACGGTTTCCCATTTCCATGGCCCTATCCTTTCTTGTCACTCACGGCCTTGTAGTAATTCATCTTAGCCTTCCCGGTATCATCAAACATACGACACTTGTGCACCAAAGTGTCAAAATCTCTAATCTCATGGAAACAGATGTACTGATAAATCTCCGGCCTCAAACCATTCTCAAACTTCACACACTTAGAAACCATAACATCTTCCGCATTGATGTAAGGATAAAACCTCGAAAGCTCCTCATACTTAGCCGCATACTCAGCCACAGACATGCTCCCTTGCTTCAAGTTCAAGAACTCAGCTTCCTTCTTGTTTCTCAAATCTTCCGGAAAGTACTTCTTCAAAAACTCATTCTTGAATCCCACCCAAGTTGTAGCATCACCATTAGCCTCAATCCTCGTCTTGGTACTAGTCCACTAATACTCGGCCTCCTCAGCAAGCATATGAGTAGCCAACCTCACCTTCTGGTCATCATTAGTCACCATAGCACGAAAGATCCTCTCCATGCCTTCCATCCAAGTCAAAGCTCCTTCCAGATTGAACCTTCCCTTGAACGTCGGCGGTTTGTTCCACATGAAACGATCAAGCCTCCGCTCCTCAGCTTCTCCTTAGTCTTCCTGACCATGATCACCATTCCCTTGATTCTGAGCCAAAGCTTGAGCCACTGCAGACAAAGCCGCCGTAATCGCATCATCGTTCATACCACTTCTGCCGACCATCTCTCTTCTAATCAACAAAACCAATCAGCAGGTGAGAACAACAAACAAACAACACAACAAGCATCGATGGTAACTCAACATACCATTCGAACACAACAGGTAATTCACTGGGTTTTGGTCCGGACAAGACCGACATGGCTCTGATACCAACTTGTAACGCCCTATTTATAATTAAGCAATAAATCATGCAATTTAAATAAATACATCAGAAATAGTCGTCACTTCTACGAATAATCACCAAATCATAGTCATGCATGAAAATAATCTCCAACATAAAGTCACAGCGGAATCAAATACGTCTCAACAATGTCATGTCATCAACATAAGATAAATCCAACAAAAAAAATAATCTCAACAAGATACAATCTCAAGATAAAGAAAAACTGAAATATAAAACGACGTCGTCCTAGATCAGAGCCTCTAAGACACGACGAGCAACATAAAAGGATGAAGCTCCACTACCACGAGCACTCACCAAAAGCAATGTGAACACTAATCCTGCAAACCGTCTTCCCATTCATACAAATAAGTAGGCGGTCCACCAAGACCACTGGGGGTTAGTCTTACATTAATCATAATAAAAAACAAACAGGATTAAGCATGCATCATTAATTATATCTTGCATAAATGATCATGAACTCAACCATTCTCAACAATGAATATTCAAGCACAAGGCTCCAATTACAACAATCATCACACACATAAAGTACCAACATGTATTCAAACCAAGCTCATGAACAAACATGACTCTTCCTAGCAACATACAATGTGACTAGACCGACTCGACTACATGTGGTACCAAATTTATTTCATCTCCGAGGCCGTCGCCCCGATGCATATAAACACATCATATCACCCCGAATAAGGAATACCGCAGCATCCAACAACAATTGGAGATGAAAGACAACAACAACAACACGTGTGAACTAGGACTCGACAACAACAATACATACTTCATGTAATTTCACAAGTCCACACCAATTATATTCCAATACATGCGTACACCGACAATTCACCACCAATTCGCATGTAAAAGATTTCACCAACAACATATATGCACACAACATATATAATCACCGTCAACATATATTCACTCAACATATATAATCACCGTCAACATATATGCACTCAACATATATAATCACTATCAACATATGTCCACACAACAAATATATTCACCATCAATATATGTGTACACAACAAATATATTCACCATCAACACATATTCACATTCAATCTCATTAACGGAAGAATTTCAAAGTAGAAAAGTTCAATGAATGTATTTTCAACTAGTTTCGTATGATATAATTTACCACTTTAACAACTTAGACCAATGAACCAAAACGAAATCAAAATAATTCAATTGCCTCTACTAAGGAAGTATACTAACCACATATGCATGAAGGTATACTCACATAAGCATTTCATCGGCCAAATACTATGAATTCTCAAAATTCACAAAGTTCGTCTCAAAATGTTACTTTTCAAAACATAGTCCATTTTCAAAGTAAGACATTCTAGTTCTCAAAGAAATAGTTCAAGAACATTTATTTAATCATCTAGGCAGCATATGTATGTAATCCCACATCATTGTCTTGGAGAAAATAAGTTTTCGGAAAATTGTGTTCTTGGACGATTTTCCAAACGTTACGAACAATTTATGAAACTAAGTCAAAATCCATACCAATGATGTTTCCAAAGGATTAGGTACACATGTAATGATTAAATAAATCAAAAGAAACCATTTAGGAAGTTAGGATTGGTTCTCAAGTACACGAAACGAAAAAATCAAGTATGGCTGAACAGGGCATGGTTCGCTTAAGCGACCAAGTCTCAGTAGCATTCTGGGTGCGTTCGCTTGCGCTTCGCTCAAGCAAACTCTTGACAGAAGCAACTTTGTTGTTCGCTTACGCTTCGCTCAAGCGAACTGCGTCCAGAAATGAACTGGGCACGTTCGCTTGAGGTTCACTTAGGTGTCGCTTAAGTGAACTCTCAACAGTCCAGAAAAAAAACTTCGAATTTCAAAACCCTTTTTCCCCAACACTCCAATTTTGATCCTCCCACACTCAAAACTCGTCCCAAATGAAGTTTATAGGTCATGTACATAAACACATACACCAAAATGCTCAAAACTCATGAATCAAACATTATTTTTGTTCCAATTCAAAATTTCACCAAACTTTCAAAATTATTCAACATCAACAACAACTTTCATCATCAATTCACCAATGACATATTCATCATACCAATTCATCAACATGTTTTCACACATCATCAACACAATTATTCATGAATTCATTCCAAGTTCATCAAACCACAACTTCATTATTTATCATTTTTCACAAAAACACAACATATTCATACATATGATTTTTGACATAAGAATTCAATATCAACAACACTTAATCATTCAATTCACATGTACAAACATATCATCGACAATTATACATGAATTCATTCACTAAATTTCACATAATCACTTATTTTCAAACGCACTTAATTGAATAATCACTTATTGAGAAAGGGGTAGAAAAAGAGATTACGATTAAAGTCTAGCCCCCTTACCTCTAATCTTCTATGCTCAAATCCTAGGCTTCAATTTAGCTCCCAAGTTCTTCCCCTCTACAAGTTTTCTCTCCAACTCCTCTCTAGCCTCTTGCCTCTTATGAAATGAACAAAGTTTCTAAAACCCTAGTTCTAGCTCTTAAGTTAGAATATATATCCATACCCATTGAGCCTAACCCAAAAAATAATAATTTGACTCAATTTTAATTACGCCACCTATTAGTTTTCTATCTTACTAACAAATAAAATATTTAGCAATAACCGTCACTAATACTAATTACCACAGCTAACTTAATAAATTGCTATACAATCGGTTCTTACTAAAATGCTACGATTAATTCTCGACCAAAATTACTATTCTACTCTTACTCGACAAAAGACCAAAATACCCTCTTAATCACTAAACTAGAGAAAATTCATCAAAGGGTAAACAATCACATGCACGCATACATAAATACACATAAATTAATTAAAAACTGAATAACGAAAATCGGGCTGTTACAGGAAGTGCAAGGGGGACAAGACTACTTCTGGTTTGTGGAAGGAACCTGTATATTTGTTTTGCGTCTTTCTTCTCTTTTTCTCTCTGTTTTTATCCGCTGCATTTAGAATATGAACATCTCTTCAGAAGTTGTAATCTAACTGCTTTTGATCAGTGACTTCAGTAGGAGAAAAAGAAGAAAAAGCCAACACAATTTAACACCCCCCCCCCCCCCCCCTCTTGTGTTTTTCTCAACTTTAACTTCTGCACTCCAATACAGTCTGAAAAAGAGATGAAAATTTTAAAATTCATAAGTGATCATAGTGGAGAATTTGAAAATGAGTCATTTGAAGCTTTTTGTGAAAAACATGGAATTGTCCATGAATTCTCTTCTCCTAGAAATCCACAACAAAATAGGGTTATAGAGAGAAAGAATAGAACTTTACAAGAAATGGCTAGAACCATGATTCATGAAAATAATTTGGCTAAACATTTCTGGGCAGAAGCAGTGAATATAGCATGTTATGTTCAAAATACGATCTATATCAGACCTATCTTGGAGAAAACTGCATATGAACTCTTCAAGGGAAGAAGACCCAATATATCTTACTTTCATCAATTTGGATGTACCTGTTACATTCTAAATAACAAGCTCTACCTAAAGAAATTTGATGCCAAGACCCAAAGAGGAATCTTTTTAGGTTACTCTGAAAGGTCAAAGGCATACAGAGTGTATAATTCAGAAACACTTTGTGTTGAAGAATCAATGCATGTTAAATTTGATGACAAAGAGCCTGGAAGTGAAACTCCAGAGCAAGATGAAAGTGTTGCAGATATACAGGTTACTGAAGACACTTCAGAACCTGATCACACTGATGAATCTGAAGATAGTCCAAAAGTTGAACCAACTTCAGAAGCTCAAGATGAAGTAGCTTCTGATGAAGCTCAAAATGGCTCTCAGCTAGCTATTCAATCCAAGAATACATTCAAGTACAAGTCTTCACATCCTGAGGATCAAATCATTGGAAACAAAGACAGTCCTAGAAGAACAAGATCATATTTCAGACAAGAAGAGTCTGTGATAGGACTGTTATCAATGATTGAACCTGCTACAGTTGATGAAGCACTATCAGATGATGGATGTATATTAGCTATGCAAGAAGAGCTAAATCAGTTTCAAAGAAATGATGTGTGGGATCTGGTACCCAAACCTCAATAGAAGAACATTATTGGAACAAAATGTGTATTCAGAAACAAGCTGAATGAACAAGGTGAAGTAATCAGAAACAAAGCGAGACTTGTTGCAAAAGGTTACAGTCAACAAGAAGGCATTGATTACACTGAAACATTTTCTCCAATTGCAACCGAACTTCAGAGCTTAAGTACTATGAGTTTAATTAAGGTGTTCATAAGTATTTAATCTATGTTTTGATGAATCTAAATTGGTTTGATATGTAAGTAATTGATTAATGTATATGTTGTTATTGTTGTTGATAGGTTGGAATATATTATATGATTATTGTATGTTGTATAATGCCATGTTGCTTATGCCATTTAAGTTGTTGGTTGTCTAAGTTGTTGGTTGTCCAAGTTGTTGGTTGTTAAGTTGTTGGTTGTCTAAGTTGTTGGTTGTTTAAGTTGTTGGTTGTCCAAGTTGTTGGTTGTCTAAGTTGTTGGTCGTTGAGTTCATGCATACAAAGTTGAGGGCTTATGCCCTGGAGCTTATGCTCATTAAAGTTGAGGGCTTATGCCCTGGAGCTTATGCTCAATTAAATTTGAGGGCTTATGCCCTGATTGGTACCACATGCATAATGCATTTGTCAAGTTGCTAAGTTGATGTTGTTGCATAGTCAAGTCGATGTCGTTGTGTCGTGTTAATTGTTGTTGTCAAGTTGGTTATTATTAACGAGATACTAATGAAGAATTATGTGAAGTAATAATATTGTTAAACATTGTAGCTTATGTTGTTGAATTCCATTGATGAATTATATGCTTACTATTTTTGAATATGTATCTCACCCCTTCTTCATGGAAATGTTGCTCTTCGTATGAGTAACTTGCAGGTAATCGAGAATAAGTAGCTGTTGATTGCTGTCGTGAGTGGCTATCTCTCGTTGTGTCTTTAGGTGCTCTGATGCGTAACGGGATGAGAGTTTGCTATGTTTGATTGCATTTCTTGTTACGTATCTCTTTTACTCAACAATAATGAACTATTTTTATGAGGATTCAAGATAATGTTGATGTTGTGGCCTTTTAGTGTCAAGTACTATTTAAGATGTTGAAAATAATTCCGCTGCATTTTGTTGAATTTCTATTAAGGCAGATGTTTTAATAAATAGCATTTTTGTTCCATTTATATTTGTGGAAAATTTTGTAAGTTGAATGTGACACTCTGTTTTTAAGTTGAAAAACTCTGATTAATCTATGTTATTTAAAAGTTGGGAAAACGGGGTGTTATAAGCACCACGATAATCTCAAGATATAACAATGTCAAAATGTAATCATCGTCTCAAAACAACACTTATAATTCACATAATGCATATACGATTATATATATCATTAGTAACAACATTAAATCATCTTATAACAACTTCACATATCATCATTTATATTATATTCAAACATCAACAACTTTCATGTTATCACCTAATACCAATTATGTACCAATCAATACCAGTTTTCGTTTCAAATTCGAAAAAGTTATGTTGACAATCCATAAAAATTTATTGTGACCTACGTGCAGTAATTTGACCATAACCCAAGTTCTATAAATTGTTTTGACGTCAGACCAACGACATTAGAAATCTAACTTCCATACCTACAACTTTCGTGTTTACACCTAAGACCAATTCTGTACCGATCAATACCAGTTTTCGTTTCAAATTCGAGAAAGTTGTGCAGAAAGTCCATAAAAATTTACTGTGACCTACGTGCAGTAATTTGACCATAACTCAAGTTCTATAAATCATTTTGACGTCAGACCAACGGAATTAGAAAGCTAACTTCCATACCTAAAACCTTTGTGTTTACACCTAAGACCAATTCTGCACCGATCAATACCAGTTTTCATTTCAAAATTCGGGGCAGAGATAAAAAAAATCAGAAAAGCAACTTATATTATTCAAACTTCACATTCATTCAAAATCATCACAATCAACAACAACAACTCAACATAATTCATACCCAATTTATAATATGACATTAACAACAACAATCATCAACAACCACAACTCATAATCATGAATCCAACCACAAATCAACAACAACATAACATAAATCATCAATTATCACTCTTAACCCTAATTCTCCTGTTCTCAAAAACTAAACCTACAACATGTTAAATGAAATTTTCAGAATCATAGACTCAAGATTATTGAATGATAGTCCCACCCTTACATAAGAAATCGAAATCGCAGCCTCTCTTGGTCCTCTTCTCTTCTCTTGACTTTTCTCCCCTTTTCTCCAAAACTGATTGCACGTTAAAAAGTTTCTAACCTAGCTTCTCTCCTATTTATTCTATCTTATTCCTCTTTCTCCCCCAAAACTCTCTAAAATCTCAAAACAATCCTTCATCTCAATATTTATTTTATTTTCAAATCTTATTTTATTAAACAATAAAGTAAGCCACAACACCTCATAAAATCTATAAAATCACATAAATCATGTAAATCTTATAAATATATTCTATATTCCATAAAATAATCAAAACGGGCGTTACAGAATACATCTCAGCTACAAGTTGTTGTACACAACTACTTTGGATGAAACATCAGTTGGAAGATTATCAGATTAATGCTAACAGTATTCCCATCTTTTGTGATAATATTGTTGCTATTTGTTTGTCAAAGATTCCAATTCTACATTCAAGAGCTAAGCATATTGAAATCAAACACCACTTTATTAGAGATTATGTTCAAAAAGGAATTTTGGATATACAATTCATTGATACTGAACATCAGTGGGTTGATATATTCACTAAACCTTTAACTATGAAAAGATTTGATTTTATAAAGAAAAATTTGAACATGTACTTTGTGTCTGATTAAATTTGTTTGCTCCTGAACAAGAAGTTAGGTCCTGAAGTTAGTTCAGAAGCTATTGGTCCATCAAAAGCTCTTAACTAAGACTCTGAGGAAAATGTGTTTCAGAAGATGACATCGGCATCTTAACTTCATAAGCTGGACTTTTTGCTCCTGAATAGCAGAGTTAGTGGAAACGTTGAAAGTTACTTTTTAGTAACACCTGTCCCACTAACTTGGCAGTTCATCTGAAGTAATCCAATGTAGCTTAATTGTATTGGTGTATGACATAAGAGGGCAATGATGATTTTAAGCTTTGAATGTACTATCTCGCGCCCCCAAATGTCATTAATGTTGTGTTTCTTTGTCCCCTTATGAATTGCAAACGTTTTACTCAAATCACTTAGACAAAATTCACACACTACTCACTCCACAACTCACACTTTCTGATTTTAGACCGTTCACTGCGTAAACTCATCCTTTCAAAATCAAAAACCTTAGAACCTTAAAAACTTTATCTTCATCAATGGCATCCTCAAGTTCAGTTCCAGAATCATCCATGCAAGAAACTCCTGCTTATGAAATCAGAGGAAGAACTATGTCTCTAGAAGAATGGGATCTCAACGTTCAAGTGGAAAACCCTGTAGACTTCGTATCTCTAGCACACCATGGTTGCGACATCAAGAAATACTACGAAGCTCAGGACCTTCTCAACTACTTTGACATGCTGAATGGTCCAACTTATATGAACCTGGTAAGGCACTTCTGGGTTAGAGCACAAGAAGAAATGAGTTTGGAACCTTTCATTGTTACTGAAATAAGATCAAGCATCATGGGTATTTCAGTGTTTATTTCAAAAGAACAGATTGCTTGGGTAATCAGGAGAGCATCTGAAGGAAGGTTTGTTAGTGGCCTGGATAACAACAAAACCAGTCCTTGGAATGATACTGTGAACAAGACAATGTTCAATAGTACGAAAAACGAAAAGTACTGTGACTTGAGCAGGGAACACAAGCTGCTCCTGAAGATCTAGAATGAAAATCTTCTATCAAAAGGTGGTGGTGGAGACCATCCTTCATTGGATCACAAAGTATTCCTTCATTTCTTCATGACTAAGGAAAAGGTTAATGTACCGAAGTACATATTCAGGCACATGATTAAGACTCTGAAAAAAATTCAAACAATCAACAGGTGCTGGGTGCCCTATGGAAGGCTTCTTTCTGAAATATTCCATCAAGGAGGAATTCTGGATGTTATCAGAACATCCAATGTCTCAAATGATAAGCAGATGGGCACAGTAACAGGGAAGGTGATCAATGGTGGCACCTTGAGGCATATGAAGCTTCTCAAGAAAGAGGACTACAAAAAGTTGGCTACAGATTTGAAGGAGTCTGAGGCTATATCCAACTTGATGCTGGACTTTCCCCCAATCTGCATGCAATATCCTCTTTATGTAAGAGTCAGCTACATGTTGAAGCATTATGAAACAGTTGGAGAGACCATCAGGATGGAAGATGTTCCTGAAACAATGTTTGGTGGTTCTCTTCTTGTTCCTTCCAAAAAGAAGAGAAAGCTGACCAAAGAAAAATACCTGTCAGAAGCTGCTGAAGAAGCTTCTAAACCTCAGAAGAAGAAAGCAAAGAAAGCCAAAGTTTCTCCTCAAGCAGAAGCAACTGGTTCTGATGTGCCAACCATCCAAGAGGAAGTTCAGGATCTAGACCCTGCTAAGGTTCTGAACAAGAGAACCACAAGTAGCAAGACAGCTGAATCTTCACAACCTCAACATGCTCAACCCTCAATTCCTAAGAGAAAAAGGAAGCATGTTGTCAAGAAGCTAAAGGTTGCTTCTGAAGAAGAATAAGATAAAGAAGAAGCAACTGAGCTTGTTTCAAGGGAGCTGAAGAAGAAAAGAGTTGTTGATGTTGTTGCTTTGGAGAAAGCACTTCAGCTTGCCAAGGAAATTGAGGTTCCTGCGGAAGTTCTGATGAAGGAATCCACAGTTGAATATGCTCAACTGGAATTGAGCTTACTGAAAATCTCCAGCAAATGGTAGTATCTGGTGAACTGGTGAAGGCTACTGAAGAATTTTAGAAGGAAGTTGGCTGCTCAGAAGTTGATGTTTCAGAAGTTGACAAAGGTAATACTGATTCTCTTCACACTACTGATATAGTAAATATAGAATCTAGTACAACCTCTTACTCTAGGTCAACCTTAGCCTCTCTCTCAACCTCCTCATCAACCTCTTTAGACATGGATGATATTCCTTTGAATAAAGTCTATGAAAATCTAAATAAACGTCTATCCCCTTCATCATCCACCAAACCTTATAAAAAGCCAGATAATGATACCTTTGTTCCTATGTATCCTTCTTTTGAAGAAAGGATACATGATATGCAACAATGAAGGACCAATGCTTATGTAAGACTACCTGCTGGTCATCCTCTACAACTGCTTATGATTGAACCTCTTCAATTTGTTCCTGCTGATGCAGAGGGTGTAGATGATCACACAGGGCTTGAGTCTGCCAACAATGAGGTATCACTATCTCCATCCAAAACAACTACCCAATCATATGAACCATCTGTATTGGATAATCTGGTTAATCATTATTCAAGTGAATTACCAGGTTATGAGACCAATCTAAAAAAGAGCCTCTGACTTAGCTTCTGATGAAGTTATGACAGAAATCCCCCAAAAACAAGCATCAAACTCAGAAATGGCTTCATTAACCAGTACAGACTCTATCACTCACCCTGAACAAACTGTTCCTGAACAATTTGTTCCCAAACCAACTGTTTCTGAACAACATGTTCTTGAACAAGTTATTGTCGATCAACCCTCAGAAACCAACCTTATCTTTGCGGAACCTGAAATCTCTACCAATGATCAACCCTCATCCTCTAACCTAGCCCTTCAAACATGTGCTCCTGCCATATCTACAAATATCCCTTCTCCACCCACCCTGTTTCTAGATTCTACTATTTTAGCAGATGTGTGTGAGAACATATTTCAGGAGCTGAACAAGTTCATTGGAGCAAGAAACAACTTGGTTCATGAAGAAAGCTATCAGAAGCAACAGAGAAGACTGGGAGAAAGAGTAGATTTTGTCTTGTCAGAACTTCAAAGATCTTCTTTTGATGCTTAAGACATTGCTCAGAACAACCTTCAGGATTGGTTGAGAGGTGTTGTCAACAATATGCAAGAAGTAGCTGTCAGTCGAACTCTTGTGAAGACTCCCTTAAGCTTAACAGGAAGAGATGTTGCTAATGTTATTCCTACCTGTGTTCAATCAAAGGAGCTGAATCTAGACTAGTTGAATAAGATAAACTTCAAGTCAGCCTCTACAGATTTGGAATTATTGCAAAGGAACACAGTACTGGAAAGAGAAAACAAACAGCTAAGGAAAGAGCTTCTGGATCAGAAACTGCTATTACTTGAGTACAAGACCTCCACTGAAGCTAAGTTGGAAGAAGCCAGGATAAGATAAGAGAATCTGCTCAGAAGCAATGAGGAATTCAAGAGAGAAATCAAGCAATAAGCAGAAGAGACAAATAAGTTGCTCAAACAAATGATGGAAATGTTCCAAAATCAAGCCAAACCTTAGTTGCACACCTTTATTTTTAGCTTGATTAAGGTCTTTTGAGTTTCTATGTTTGTTTGTGTACGTCTGATCCATTTTTGTTGCTTCTGAACTATGTTATATGCTTCTTAGTAGTTTTTACTTCTGAACTAATATATGTGCATCTGAACTTACTTTTTATTACAGAATTTCTCACTATGTTTTTCTCATCTCTTTCTTTTTGTCTTTATTTTATACTTTTTCTCATCTCTCTAAGCTCCATTAATTTAACTCTAAATAAGTTTAAGGCTTAATTGAACCTTTGGTACCTCAACTTATTTGTTGTTTTCATTTTGGTCTTATAATTCTAAATTTTTCCTTTTTGGCCTTTAAATATGCAATGTTAGTCAGTTTGATCCAAATCAGTTAACTTTAACACCAAATATGTTAGGTGGACCAACATTGTAGGTGGTCCACCGTAGACCTTATTAATTTTTTAATTTCAGCCATTTGATATTTTTTCTCAAAAATGGGACGGCTAGATCATATAGGTATATCGTATGTTAGAATGAACCATCAACGCATAATTATTTTTCCTTTTCTTCGTCTTCAACCCTCCTTTGTTCATCATGTTCATCATAATCTTCACATACTTCCATCAAATAAACCCAGATTTTTCACCCTTTTTCATCTTCTTCCCTTTTCATTTTCCTCTTCTTATCCTTATCTTCATAAATTCATACAAATTTTTAAACATACCCAGAAAAATAAATTAAAACTTATAATTTTTTTGTACAACTTATTCTTCTCCAAAAATCACAAATAATCAATTTCAAAACCCATAAAAGATTTTCTCAATCATAACAAATCTTCCACAACACAATTTCAAAAAGCCATTAAAAAGCCATTTTTTTTCCAAAAAAATTAAATTTTGCGAAGAGAAGAATCAGAATCCATCTTCCTGAACAGAATCAAAGTGCTGAATATTTTTATGCTTCCTCAACAGAATTCATCTCCCAAAAAATCATCCATTTTTATGTTACAGCTACAACACAATTCCTCATCATCTGAACCAACATAATCAACACCATCATTCATCTTCCTGAACAATCCAGAGAGAACAATGAAACCCAGAAATCATAAATTAATTTAGGTTTATAGTAGCAAAACCATAACTAATAACTCAATTTACTTCACTGAAACAACACCATAATAACAAAATTAAATAGAAATTGAAACAACATTGCTATGAAATTACAAAATTCAAATTGGGGAAAATGAAACCCTAAACAATGGTAACTTTAGCACCTGAAACTTCAATGGTAATCATCGCAATTCTCGTGATACTGGGAACTTCATCAATCACAACATCGATTTCAATCTTTTCCTCGACGACGGAAACTTCAGCGGCGGGCACAGCAAGGACGGCGATGAATGGTGCGATGGAAGCAGCAGTGACACCATGTTTTTCTTCGAGATAGTCGACAAGGTCTTTGGCTTGGGAGAGGGTAAAGGTTAGAGTTTTTCTATTTCAGTGACGACGACGGAGATGGGACGGCGATAAGTGCGGTGGGAGATGGACGACGGCGACGTTGAGACAGACGACGGCGTGTTCGATCCATTAATGGGTATGAAGCTATAAAACAAGAATCAATTAAACACCTCTCAAGCTTAATTCACGTGGCTGATTTCCACATGACATTGATTTCAATTTTTGAGTGTGTGAGCCTCCTGATTGCAATTTTTGGTGATTCCAATTCTTGTTATTTGCCATGGAGGAGAAGAAGATAAAGTGAGGTTATTGCTTGTTTTTGAGATCAATATGTAGCTGGAAAAAAAATTCAGATCTAAAAAAAATCAATGTGTTGCTGGGAATAAGATGATAGTAATAAACAATGATTTCAGTTAATGAAGAAGATGATGAAGGATTTGTTGTTGGTGGTTCACTGTTATATACAATGGTCCTACAATCTAATGGCTGAAATCATATCTGAAATATTCCCTTAACGAAGGACTAACGGTGAGGACTAACTTCACTAACGGAGGTGTATATGAGGGACCAAATTAAAATTTTTTAAAGATAAGGGACCAAATCGAAAACAACAAATAAGTTAGGGGACCAATTATGTAATTAAGCCTAAGTTTAAATTAGTAGGACCTTCTTCTTATCTCTTAGTCTATTTAATGTGAGATTAATTCTGAGCGTTATTTCGTTTTTAATGATGAATTTAATTAACATGGATAGAACTCAGGGGGAGCTTACAAACCTCACCTTAAAGTACTATTAGACTCAGGGGGAGCTTACAAACCTCAAACCCTTAAAGTCAACTTGTTAATTAGATTAACAACAATTGAACATTTTAAATACTAATGTTTGTCATCATCAAAAAGGGGGAGATTGTTGGAACAAAATGTGGTTAACATTACCTCTTGAGAAATTTGATGATAACAAGGTATTAAAAATTGTAAATTGGATATGCTAATATTTATTCAAGTGTGCAGGACCATAGACAAAAATTTAGTGTTTATTTAAAATATAGGTTCTGGAAGAACAAATGATAGCAATGGAATCAACAAAGTAAAAGAAGCTTGAAGCACCTGAAGAAAGTGCTCCTGAAGTTAACTGCTCCTGAAGAGATGACTTCATCAGAAGCAAGTTCATCAGAAGCAAGATCACCAGAAGCTGAAGATCATCAGAAGATGAAAGAATTAAAGCTTCAAAGGTTGTTTAAGAGATTTAATCACGCCTAGCATTGCAGAAGACCAGAAGAGTAAAGCAATGACTAATTCAAATGAATTTGAAGGCATTGGATGCTTGTTCTTTGAAGAGTGTTGTAAAAGTACAATTGTACGAAGTGTACAACCACTACCTCCACTACTCAGTTTGTGTCTCTGCTACAGGACAAGAATAAACAGCTATGCCTGCAACAATGTTCCTTCATACTTGGAATGGATTTGAAATTGATCCTTCATAGGACAATAACCATATCAGGCAAAAGATCAAAGGTGATTGATCAAAGCTTCAAACGACTCTTTTTTGATGTGCTGGCAATTCACAACGTCCCTTTCACACCTCTATATAAAGGAGTGAAGACTTAGAGAATTGTAGAGACTCAACAACAATTTGATAGCGCCAAACCTCTGCTGAAATTGTTTTGCATCAAAAGTTCACTTAGAATTTCTTATCAAAGTTCATATCTTAGAAATTCTAGAGTCTTAAGAGTCTGTATCTGATTTGTATTGTGAACACCACTGATTGTATATCAAGTGTTCAATCTCAAACATTTTTCCTTGTAATTCTGTTTGGTTAGAAGTCTCTTGTAGTTGTGCTTGAGCAAAGAAGCCTCTTGATTGGGTTCAGAAGCATAGGAAATCTCTTACAGTTGTTCTTGAGTAATTTGAAGTCTCTTGCTAGTTTTGGCAGTGAGCATTTGTTATCATATATTACATTTTAGTGAACTCTCCTTGGACGTGCTAGGGGGACAGGACTACTTCCGGTTTGTGGAAGGAACCTATATAATTTCTTTGTATCTTTCTTCTCTCTCTGTTTTTATCCGCTGCATTTAGAATCTGAACATCACTTCAGAAGTTGTAATCTAAATGTTTCTGATCAGTGACTTCAATAGGAGAAAACGAAGAAAAAGCTAACACAATTCAACCCCTCATTTTCTCACCTTCATGTTTAGCAGTGCAGTGTCAGTTATTTTAGAACGAACGAGAATTATATGGGTTACAAATTGAGAAAGGGTAGTTTGGTAAATTTCAGTTGAGACTATAAAAGGGAAAACCCCTCAATTTTTCCTCATTCTTCTACTTCTTCTCTCACTCATCAGATTATACTCCCTCTTGCTTTCTCTCCCTGACGCCCTCACCTTTCATCATCCTCCTACTCAATCTTCACGCAAGCCTCATGAAAATCAACATGCAGCACCACTAATGAATTTCTCATGAGATTCTAACATAGAGTTAAGCCTCAGAATTTTTCCTTTCCTTCTCTTCTGGTCTTGGCCGAACCCACTCTCCCTTTCACCCATTGGGAATTTGTTGTTCAAGCTTAATTGTGAATGCATGTATGTACTGTACGTTGAGAATGGTTAATGGGTTGGCACGTATGAGTTCTGTGTTGTGGAGGAAGGCTTAAGTTATGAGTTTTGTTTTGAGCTGAGAAGGATATCTAGAGAGAAAGAGGCAAGGATTCAGCACAAAGATTTAAAACTAGAGTCTCAAGAACCTAAAAAGGCTGTTGGGGTTGCTGTTTGGTCTGAAGTTTTGCAAGAGCATAAGCTGTTCTGATATTGCAAAAATCACTTATGGTAAGTTCCTCATAATTAGAACCCACCTTGGGATATTTTAATCATTTATGTGTGCAAAATGGACCTGAAGTATGTTTGGTTTGCTGATGTAAAGTTTGGATTGAGATTGGAATTTCTATAAGGCATAAGCTGTGAATTAAGATGTTTTGGAATGTCTGATGCATACCTGGTTGTCGGCAGAATGTGAGTTGTTAAACTGGTTGTGTGTTAGTGATTTGCAGGAAACATAGTTAAGGCAGAAGTGCTTAATTTGGAGCTAAGCTGTTTTGGAGAAATCCACCTTAAAAGACTTAGTTATGGATTTATGCTACTGTATTAGTGATTTTGGGACTGGATGTACACGTTTGAATTGTTGTTTTGGAGTTCGGATTGAAATTGAAAAGGTTCAGAAGTCATAAGTTGAGAATAAGCTCTTTTTAGAGGAAGTTGGTGAAACCCGTAATTGGGACAAGGCTTCACTAAAATGGTAAGAACTCTCTCCCTGTAACTCCGAATCAAGTGGTTTTTGTTTCTATGGATAGCTAATAAAATTTCCGACGTTTTGGCACCAGTTTCACGAATTTTGGTTCAGTATTGAGGTCTGTAGACAACTTTGAAGTATGGGGACTGATATAGGATTTGAGATGAAACCATTGTTTTCATGTTAGTGTGACGGATGTTTGTATGGCTTAGAGCGCAAAAGCTTGGAGTGGGGAAAGCTTGGATAAATCTCATAACTTTCAAGGTGAGTTCCTTTAGTTAGAACCCTCCTCTTGGGTAGCATATGACTTTTGAGTGAGATAACATGAATTTAGTTGTTTTATATGATTAGTGATTTCCCTAAATGAATGCAAATATATTGTTTATTGTGGAATGCTTGATTTTTGTCTTTCCATAAACTGTTTTCTGTTGGTTATGGAATATGAGAATATCCAAAATATATGTTGTAGGAAAGTGCAGAAGCTATTTTTTTTACTGGCTAAGCGATTAGCCCATTGAGTTAATCGATTAGCTTAATGTTCTGATGCCAGAAACTGACTTTTTACTCTAACTAATCGATTAGCCATAGGTGCTAATCGATTAACTGCCCGCAGAACATTAGAAACTGCATTGTTTTCCACTTTCTTTGTGACCGGAACCTATTAAATGAATATGTACTTGTCTTCTGATTCCTGAACATATTTCAAAAGGCATAAGTCAAGCATTTTACTTGAAATCAATATTATTGCATTCAAGAGAGCTATTTATGTATAAACATGTTATGATCCAGGTAGAAACTAACCCTAGAGATGGGAAATTAGTAGAAACTTCGACATAGATAGTCGAGAATATTTATACTAATAGTATGAACATAAACATATTAGAGAATAGTAGAACATATCCGATATATGTTATACAATGACTTAAAATTATAATTAATCTGTGTCCCTCGGCAGGCTCCAGGTTCCGCTGGATGGGTTTATCGCAGATGGTAAACCGCACATAGTCAGAGGAGTTATGGTGATTAGCTTTAGATAGGAGTTTCACCGGATAGCAGTGGGATGGTGACCGGGGTTACTCCACTCGGGATTCATTCCATAAAATCAATCCAGCTAATAATTGTTTGTTTGACGCTAACTTCTAACCTAATTATGAATATAATTAAGACATAATTATGTAATATCCCATTAGCGAGTCTATGTTTCCCCCAATCGCTAAGATATGTAGAACAAAGCAGTAAACCCTGAAATCAGGTATATGTAGACACTGATGGAGATCATAGGTTCCCTGAGATTGCCTACAGCCTAGGATAGGTGGAACTCACCGAGACATCCTGTCTCACCCCAATCCCTTTATTTTTACAGATTAGCAGGTTGCTCGTAGCAAGGGGAGATAATTATGCAGTTGAATGGATTATCGTCAAGAGCTTGTTTCGTGCCAGATGAAGATATTTTATCTATTCAAATACTTATCAGATATATGTATTTGGCCGTTGATATTTTTATTAGAAGTACAAACTTGTATTGATGTATATATTCTTTCGGCCAAAATTGATTGTAATTTTAATGTATTCAGCACTAAGTTAACGCACATGCTAAATATTCTAGATAAATTTAGTATGAGTGTTACAATGGCTATGCACCAATTCTTAGAACCATACAAATAGTACCTCCAAATCTTCAACACTAACACAACTGCCGTCAATTCCAAATCATGAGTCGGGTAATTCTTCTCATGCAGTTTCAACTACCTCGACGCATAAGCCACAACCTGACGATTCTGCATCAACACACCACCAAGACCCTTCTTAGAAGCATCATAATACACGACAAACGATTTCTTCAGAGTCGGCAAAATCAGCATTGGTGCTGAAGTTAACCTCTTCTTGAACTCTTGGAAACTCTTCTCACACTTGGCATCCCAAACATACGCTTGTCCTTTCCGAGTCAACTGCGTCAATGACAACGTTAACATAGAGAATCCTTAAATAAACATCCGATAATAACCTGTCAACCCAAAAAAACTTCTGATCTCAAAAACAGACTTCGGAGACTTCCACTGCAACACTACATCAACCTTTGACGGATCCACCGCAACGCCACCTTTTGAAATCACATAACCAAGAAAATTTACTTCCCGCAACAAAAACTCACAGTTCGACAACTTAGCAAACAACTTCTTCTCCTTCAAAGTGTGTAACACAACTCTCAAATGCTCAGCATGCTCCTCTTCCGACTTCGAATACACCAAGATATCGTCTATAAACACCACCACAAAACGGTCCAGAAAAGGATGGAAAATCCTATTCATTTACTCCATGAAGACACCCGACGCATTAGTCACGCCAAATGGCATCACATAATACTCATAGTGACCATACCTCGTACGAAACGCATTTTTTGATATATCTTTCGCCTTCACTCTTATCTGATGATATCTTGACCTCAAGTCAATCCTACTAAATACCTCCGCACCAACCAGCTGATCCATCATATCATCGATCCTCGAAAGTGAATACCGATGCTTTATTGTCACCTTATTCAACTGTCGATAATCCACACACAACCTCATACTACCATCCTTCACTACAAGAAAAATTGCATTTTGCGACTTTTAAAATGACGCATTGCGACTGTTCAAAGGGTCGCAAATGTACATTTGCGACAGTTCTCCAACAGGCGCTAATGTTGGGGTCGCAACTGTCTTTTGCGACAGTTCAGATAACAGTCACACCAACTGTCACAAAAGCTTTTCCGACAGTTGCTAACAGTCGCAAATGTTTGTTTTTAATCTTAATTAAATGGGTTGCGACCCATCACAACAGTCGCAAATGTTTACTTAAAAAAAAAGTTAAATGGGGCAATTTTTGTTGACAACTTAAATAAATATATTAATAAATACTTAAAATACAAATATATATATCTAAAAATTTCTAAATCTCATTCATATAATTCTTTCAACAGTAGCAATCAAACAATAGATAAATTACATAGATTAAATTACATAATCAAATCCAACATATATAATTCAACTCCAAAAACAAAAACATGTTGTCAGCTAAAAATCCAATGCCAAACGAAATTGTTGCAGGACAAACATAAACTGATGACCCTGCAAAACAAAAATGTAGCTGCACATAAGTCAAATCCATAATCTCCATTGCAATATTCCATTGGTAGTTAGACACAAACTCCAGCACAATACCTTATGAAAAAAATAAAAAAATAAATAACATGGATTAAAATTTAGAAACATTATCTCACCTTTTATAAGACAAGTGTACTTGATGAAAAGGAATGATATTAAATCAACCAAAGATAGCAAACTTCAATTCGGTAAAGATGCCGCGTAAAACAAAGAAAAGTTGTTAATTCAACTTGCTCCAACCTAGCAATTAAGTATTATGACTAAAGTATTATAACTTTAATTCAACTTGCTTCAACCTAGCAATTAAGTTTATATCAACTATGTTAGAAGCTTGCATCATTTTTGAAGTTTTATGAAAATTGCTAATACTTAACCATTATAGAGAAATGGCGTCAGTCCAGTTACTATTTGAAGGAACAATGAGTACAAATCATATACTAATAAAAAGAGTAAAATTCACATGGTAACCCATTTATCTAGAGCTTTCTTATGAGTACAAATCAGAAACGAAAACAACAATTTTTTGATAAACTTCTAAACTTTCAGCCCTTTTTTGACCACAGAAGTTCTATAACTGACAATTGGCTATCCCTTCACAGGTATATATAGTGAAGTGAAGGAAAGAGATATTGCACTTACATTTAAAAAAGGGTATATATTCATGACTACAAGGTCTAGTTTTTGAACAAGAAAGCTCCACAAGGTCTATTTGCAGAATATCTCAGTCCAAGAAAGCTCCACAAAGTGGTTAATAATTTATATTCACCACTCTCGGGTACCTCCGCACGTATTGTTGTGTGACCAGAATATGGAACCAAATTAGGAATGTAAACTAGAAGTACCAAACAGCACCTACACCAGATAAATTATAATCAGGCCAAATCAAGGATGAATTGTGTAAGTGCAGAGTTGACGACTGACACATTTATGCATATAATGGGCATTTATACATAAGCATATAATGAGCATTTATGTTATAAACACCTGTTTAGCCAAACAGGGCCCAAAGCTAACAACATCAAAATTCAATTTTCATTATGCTCACCTCAAAAGGTGCTAAATCAGTCTCCTCATTCAAGTTGTAAGCAAAATTTCCTGTTATCAATCTCAACAAAGGCTGAAAAGCAAAATAACTAGCCAACATTAGATGCAATGAAGGGACTATAGCTATATCATCATGTAATCATCAACACAAACCACAACAACACATCAATAAGCAATGAAATTGAAATTAAAATATAATGAAATCAAAACTAGAAAAACACAACAACTGCATTCCAGAGCTTAAACGGAGTCAGCAATTAACTATCAAACAAAGTACATACTGTGAAGATGATGCTTTAGCAATATTGGTCTATGCTGAACAAGCACATACCATTAAATTTTTTCATGTCCCTACTCCCTAGTGGTCCTTATAAGAGCACTACCTTTGGAGGAAGAATACCCAACTTCTGGAAGCACTCCTTATGGGTCATTGGAAAAATGATTGCTTCGACTAACACTTGGATCTGTCAACAAAACCCAAACTATTGATCATAAGATCCACTTATCTTATTGACCATAAATTCATTAAAAAAAAGAGAAGGGATTCAATAAATTAAGACAATAATTAAAGGTTACCTGCTTCTCTAATCCACCAATGTCATTTTAGTCCTCTGTTGGCTTTTCATCAACTTCCATGGCCTTAACTTTACTAATCTATTGCAGCTAAACAATTATTGGTTGAAATAGCTTAGTAAGAAGGAACAAACTGAAACACTACACTACACACGCAAGTAACTAAAAGTCAACGAACATACAATCTATCATTAGTCTTTGCTTTCCATTGTTTTACATAATTCCATTATTACATCATAACAAAATAACAAAGAAAATAAACATACGAATCAAACCTGCCTGGGTTATTTAACACATCAGGATCATACATCCCAATTTTCTATTTGAGTTCAGCTCTTATGAAGCTATTTAAATTGAAATTCATCATGTTTTCATAATAAAATTGGATTCAGATTCAATACAGTCGTTATTTACTTATTTCACAAAGATGCTGCAGTCACACAAATATAATCATTTAGATTAATCGAGCGCTTTTAATTTTACCACGTCATTATCTCCCGTAAATGAAACAATCTTCTGTGACTGTGAAAGAAAACAAACCCCTGTTACATGAAGAAATGAACCAACCGCTACCATAATTAACTGATTTCATCGTAACCAATTTTAGATCCTAGAAATAACCCCACTTTAATTTTGCCCACATTAAAATTACAAATTTACAATTGATTGATTTTCATTTGTGTTGTGAATTGAATTGTTACGAAGTTATTGAACAAAAGCTCCCTCATTTGCCTTCAATTTTGTTTCTTTTTAGAGTCACAGAAAATCGAATGACGGAGAGAGAGAGAGAGAACAAATGACGTGGTCAAATAAAAAGCGCTTGATTAATCTAACAGTTTATATTTGTGTGACTGCGGCAACTGTGTGAAATAGCGATTGCAGTGAATCTAAATCCACTAAAATTACTAGTAATAGTTGCAACACTCAGGTTGATGCAACTTAGAACCAAAACTAAATGGAAGCAATTAGTACCAAAACTAAACCCACCAAAAAAATCATTAACAAAGTCAAACTATCAAACAGCGACAAGATCCCAGAATCTTCATTAACAAACACACTAACATTTCAATTCTAAAACCTAAAATTACAAGTATTCAATTCAAAATTCAGCCGAATTCATCAAAATCACAACCAAGGGTCAAGATAAGGGTTTACCTTCGGAAGGTGCAACAAGAGAGCTGAAGAAGAGTGGACGACGGCAACACCCGACAGCGAAACCCAAATGCACTAACTGAGAAATATCGCAAGCAAATCTCAAATCAAGGAATCACACAAGATTAAAAAATCAAGAAATTAACAAAAAAGAAACACTCAAATCAACAGATAAGCAGAAAATTTACAAAATAAAATTCTTAAATAAACAAAAAAAATTAAAAGAACTTATAACCTAGAAAAGGAAGAGGTGGAGAACGGAACAGTTGGTGGAACGTGGGTTTATCGTGAAGAACCTAAGGGAATGGTGGGATAAGCTTCGATTGAGGAACGGTGAGACTGAGAGAAGCTTCGAGTGAGGAATGGTGAGAAAGGAACAGTTGATGGAACAGTGAGATAAGCTTCGATTCAGGCACAGTGGAAAAAGAATGTTTCACATTGAGTGAGATGGAGAAATGAGAAGCTTCGATTGAGTGGGAGCAGTGGAGATTTTGGTTTTAATTTGGAGAAAGTGAATAAATTGGGTTTTCGGGTTTTGGAGTTGTGGGAGGGAGAATGAAAATGGAAAAGTGGGAGTGATAGATATTTGGCCAAAAGATATATTGTGAAGCGCGCTTAAAAAAAATGGTATAAAACCTGCGACCCTTAAGCCTAACAGCTGCAATAACTGTCGCAAAAGTGTAATCTACAACAGTTCTAAGTCAAGGGTCGCAGAGTAATTGTCGCAAAATGCCAAATTTCTTGTAGTGCTTTTTCTTTACCAACAACATTGGAGCTCCTCACGGCAAAACACTCGGCCTAATGAACTGCTTCTCGAGCAACTCTTCCAACTGCTTCTTCAACTCACCCAACTCTGATATAGACATCTGATACGGCGCAATCGAAATAGGACTCATTTTCGGTACCAAATCAATTGCAAACTCCGCTTCTCTCTCTGGCGGTAAGTCGGTAATGTCGTCTGGAAAAACTTCTGGAAACTCTTGCACTACCGGCAAATCGCCAACTCCTTTCTCATTACTCTGCTTCAATGAAGCAAACATCATAACACACACTAGCTTCACCATCCAAGGACTTCTTCACTTGCTCTGCAGTCAAGAACTTCCCACTTACTTCATCCACTGGCTTAGAAAATGTTATACTCTTGGCTAAACAATTAATGTTAACACCAAAAGTCAACATCCAATCCATTCCGAAAATCACATTCATATGCTTCAATGGCAAGCAAACTAAATCCAACTCAAAGTCAACATTTCCAAAACTAACGAGACACTTAGCACAAACCACAACCAAATGAGCCTCTCCATCCGAAGATTCCTTCCCTTGCCAGACCCAACACACCTGAAGCATCTTGCTTCTCCCCCATTATGCTCAAACCCACCTAAAAGAACGGAACATCGGAACAAGTACCAACAATACTTCAGTACAAGTCGCATACAACGGGAAAAACAACCAACAAAACGAGAACAACACAACAAGTATCGAAGGTAACTCAATACCATTCACATACAAACAGGAAATTCACCCGGTTCTGGTCCGGACAAGACCAATCAGGCTCTGATACCACATTGTAACGCCCTACTTCTATTAAAGCGATAACACACGCGAATAATACAAATACTCAAGAAATAGTCGTCACATCTTCAATAAGTCTCAAAGCAACATGCATAAAATTTTCAACAAAACGTCGCAGCGAATAAATATCATACATCTCAAATAACCATGTCATAATCATCATAAATACATAACAAAGTAAAACTTCAGTCTCAACATATGAGTACAAATCTCAACACCAAATAAGATAGTCAACATCAAAGGAAACAAAGACCGACATACTAAAATCAGAGCCCTAAATTATAGCCTCGAAACAGATAAACAGAGGAAGCTCCCGCTATCCTCAAGCAACTCACCAAGAAAGCAACAAAGGTACTCCTGCACGTCGTCTACACCATATTCAAATATGGTGAGGCGGTGACCAAACAACCATTGGGGGGTTAGTCAATACATTACATAAATAAGCATAATCAATTGAAGTTTAAAAAAACATCAAGTTCAGTTTTCAAAATATTAAGCATTTGATCATTCATCAATAATAATCAATAACCATCAAGAGTTCACATAAACCACAACTTCAACAACAATTATAACAATCACCAAGTCACATAATTACAACGTTCACCAAGTACAAATGCACCAAGTCACATATTCATTTATGACACGACTCCCCAAATAATAAATGCATGCAATGTTCTAGACTTTTATAGATGCATGTGATACCAAGTCAACTCCGAGGTCGTCACTTCATGATGCCAACATCACATCATAATCATCGCCAATAATTGAATACAAAGTATTCGTCGTCGCCAATATGGATATAAATTTCGTCACCATCAGTCATGAATGCATGAATAAATGACTCAACAACAATGCATATGTTCACACAAACTTCAACAATCAACATCAACATTTGTCAATACATGCTTACACCATCAAATCGTCGCCAATAGCATGCAAGAATTCACCAACGATATGTATACACACATATATATATATATATATATATATATATATATATATATATTCACCAACATCGTCATCATAACAATCAACAAGTATCATCTTCATTATTAACAAACATCACCACAATCAACACCAAAGCATAATCATGACCATCATCAACATTTCAATTAGCATGTATAAATGCACACAACAACATTCCACAACTCATTCATCATATTATAATTCATCGACACAACCACGACATTAGCATAGTCACCAAGGTCAACACCGCATATGAAAGTAAACATCAAGGAATTTGATACACTAAACATCAACTCACAATTATTTTCAATCTATATGAATCATATGAACATGATCCATTGCCTCCAAAAGCATATTCACTACTCACTTGTGTTCATCGTAGCTTAGGCATATGAGTATCCTAGGCCAATTCCAAGAAATCATAAAATCGCACTAAGTTCGTCTCATTTTTCCCAAAAACGGTCATTTGACATTTTTCAAAACAAGACATCAAACTCAAGTATGAAAACCTTTAAAACAATCCTAATACACCATATAATCATGAACATAGGTCACTTACAAACTATCAAGTCTTTGTTCAAAGTTTCACCAAAATTCATTTGTAAGAGTCCTAAGTTCGTCTATTTCGTCTTTTTACCAAAATCAAGTTTTCATGTTACCATGGCTATGAACCAATCCTACATGCTTCATCTAAGTCCATTAGAACTATAGACCAATCATGTAATCACATTCACTCATAAAAAGTTCAATTTTCGATTATTTTCAAAAACCGATTCTCGTCTCAATTTCAAGTTTCTCATCAATTAAGAACTTCAAAGTGAGAGCAAGCAAATCATGTTCCAGCAAGAATATTAATAAAAAATGAAAAATAGCACACTTAAAGGATCGCATAGGACCCCTACACACCGGCCCCGAAGCACATATATCAAGTATGCATCATCATGTGTAACTCAAAATATTCACGACTTTAATTTACACATTATCTTCACAACATTAGACACACATCATTCAATATCACAACTCCATGAATACATACTCATTTATTCATTCCAACGACTTCACTAAACTCAATATTAATTTTGAGAAAGTTTCACGGTTCATAGAAAAAGTTACGATAAATTTTCACAAAAAGCCACATGACCTATGTGTAGTAATTTGACCATAACTCAAAATCTAAAAATCATTTGGAAGTCAAACCAACACAATTTTAAATCTAACACATTTATCTAAAACTTTCATGTTCGCACCTAAAGCCAATTCAAAAAGAAAAAAGGTGAAAAATGACACACAAGAGGGCACTGGGCGCTGAGTGCCATGAAAGGTGCTGAAGCGCCAACTCAAGCGCTGGCTCTCTGAAATTGGGCGCCTAGCGCCCCAGTCCAAGCGCCAGCTCTGCGAAAAGTGTGAATTTGAGTTGTTTGGCCTCGGGTTTACTTCAAAATGATCCCAAAAGTACTTATTTAGATCCCTCATTCATCCAAAGTGATTAAAGGCTTAATCCAATGCTCAAACACATCGAAGAAGCACTTTTCTCGACACTTGAAATGGCTTATGAAAACATTTGAAAAGATTTTTCTTAAAACACCAAAAGTTCAACAACAACATTTCACCTCTTTCAAAATCAACCCAATCAACAACAACAATTCAAATTATGAATACCCAATCCATGATTAGACATAATCAACATCACCCAACAAGATTCACAACACATAATCATAAATTCATTCATCATTCCACAACAACAACACCATAATTCTTCAAATTAAGCATAAACAACAAAGGTTCATATATATACACTTCAAACATGAAATTTCACCAACAACATGTTTATCACCAAATTCACATATCTAAACTTAGCATCAAGTAGAAAAACAAAATTCACCATTTAATTTCACAATTAAGTCAATATACCAAATAAGCACATATGGGTTTCAGTAGAAAAAGTGAATTAAGCTTAAGTTATGAATGTATAATATCTCCCTTACCTCAATTGAGCACAATCCTAGCTTGAGCTTCACTTTTGCTCCTCAAGTCTCTACCCTCTTCAAGCTCTCTAAGCTCTTCTTCTTCCAAAACCCTTGTTCTCTTTCTCTAACTTTTCTCTCTCTACCTCTCAAAAGTTTTGTGATGACTGAATGAGTAAGACCTAATTTCCGTTCTAACTAGAGGTTATATAGGCTCTCTACTAATGGGCTCAACTCTAATATGTTCTAAATGGGCTTTAAGTCTTACCACTTAACGCACAAAGTTTCTACTCATAAAACGGTTAAAAACGATAGTTACCGGTCCTAAATAATTTACCTCAACTTACTAGTAATCTTTTTTTTTTTAAGCAACTTACTTACTAGTAATCTAGTAAAGCTAATCTTTCCAACTTAAAATAATAAAAATAACGCTCGTACCCAAAAGACTATTATACCCTTCCTCACAAAAGATCAAAATACACATAAGTCCAAAATGACAAAAATACCTTAAAATCCACTATTCCCAAACAAAATACACATAGAGGCAAATAATCACATACAATCACATATAATCACATATAAAATTAATTAGAAATAAATATAGCAAAAAACGGGTTGTTACACTAACACCACATCAATGAAGTGGAGAATGCTCTTTATTAAAGATTATAATTTTATACATACAAGAAACTTGCGGTTTTCTAATTTTAAAAGGAGGTTCTTTCAACAACTCAATATGAATATGTCTCTAGAGCCGCTAATTTGGAGAAGAGTATAGAGATAGATCATATCTTTCTAAAAAGTCACCACCAAGTAAAGATTTTTGAGTAACTAGTATAAAAGATTATTTAAATTTTTTCATTGTGTTTATGAGGGGGAGACAAAAATGTGTTCTACACTCTTTTTCTCTTAACCATGGTTTTATCCCACTGGGTTTTTCTGGTAAGGTTTTTAATGAGGCATATTAAGACACAAAAGGTTGTTGTACTTTTTTCCTTCACTAGATTTTTTTTTCATTGGGTTTTTCTCTAGTAAAGTTTTAATGAGGCACATCCTTCATGGACATCCAAAGGGAAGCGTTATAAATAATATGATGTGGATGTCCATTGTCTCTAGACCTTCTATATCCCTTAACTACCATGACTAAATGACTTTATTTATTCTTATTGATATTTAGTCTCATGACTTGTCATGTAATTGTAAGTTACAACTTTTATATCCTATAAATAGGACTTACATTGTCATGTAAATAACACACTTAGTAATACAACATACTATTTTGTTATCTCTTTATCCCTTTCTCTCTACTATTCTATATTGTACAATATTTTAGATTAATTTCATAACCTTTTTTTTAGAGGTTAATATACGAAGAATAATATTCTTCTTAAAAAAAAAATTATGTATGTTATTTTTTCATGTCAGTCGCGAATTGACAATGATTTTCTTCATGCTAGTTTCATACACAATATTTTGTCGAATTCTGTTCTCCACCCTGTAAAAATTGCTCGCGCCCTGCAGCCATGCCAATTTTACCCTTGCGCTAGTTAACTAGCGCAGCGCACCTTAAGTGACGCTGCGCACCTTAACTAGCGCGGCGCAAGTTAAGTAGCGCAGAGTTACTGTTTTCGTACAAAACCCATCAGTACGAACTCCAAGCACCATTTTCTTTTCCTCCACCCTCAAAAACCCTATGCGCACGAACTCCAAGCACCATTTTCTTTCCCTCCACCCTCAAAAACCCTATGCGCACGTTAACTAGCGCAACTTGTGTAAAAACTGATTTTATTATATACTAATTCATTTTTATTCGAAATTATAAAATAAATCCGATTTTATACTAATTCAATTTTATTCGAAATTATAAAATAATTCTATACTAATTCATTTTTATTCGAAATTATAAAATAAATGCAAAAATAAATTCGAAATTATAAAATAAATGCAAAAATAGATACAAATAGTAAATAGAACTCTCATTTTATTAATATTATTCAAAGATTACAATAAGCAATACATATATTTTATTCCAATTAACTAATCTACTTAATATTTATTTTTACCCTCTTCGGTATATGCCAATAGCTCTTGGGGAAAATAATGATCAGTCCTGTTGGGGAAAACGACAACAAGACCCCTTGAGGTAAATTTATATTTGGTTCCTTTTATACCCCATGATGATTCTTTTTACCCACGGTAAAAAGATTTTGGGAGTAAAAGAAAGCAAATCGAAATTTACCTCAAGGGATGACGCCCTTTTCCCCAACCTAATGGACCACTATTTCCCCCCAAAAGCCACCGGTATTTACCTAAAGGGGTATCAACACCCTAGAAACTATAGAAACAAAGAATAATAAGAAGAAGAAGAAGAGAAAGGGGGGAGAGAGTGGGAGGAGAAAATGTGAAGAAAAGAGGAAGTATGTGAGGGTTTTTATAGGTGGTATAAGGTATGTAGCACTTAATGAGGTCCAAAAACGTGGTCAAATGTGAAGGAAAACGTGCAAAAACGAGTAAAGACCATTGACTACCGTCCAAGAAACGTTTGTGATTCAGTTTTCAACGTCGGCCACCTTGCGCAAGTTAACTCGCGCACAGCTTATAAGGCGCGCCAGTTAACTAGCGCTGCGCAAGTTAACTCACGCAGCATTAGTTAAGTGGCGCAGACATTAACACTTGCGCTAGTTAACTAATGCAAGGGTATTTTTGGCTGCAGGGCGCGAGCAAAAAGTGCAGGACGGAGAGCAGTAATCTATTTTGTCTTGATAAGGAAATATTGGTTGGTGCCAGCCTTACTGGCAGTGGTGTATAAAAATTATTTTAAAATGATGCGTGTGTTTATTAAGGTTTAACGTATGCATATGTACGTACGCCAAGTAGGGTTGTGCATTTTTGTTTTTATTTATAACATAATGGTTTTCTTAGCTAGATCCTGTGGAAAATTACATCAGATCTAAAGAAAATATTCGAACTTGTGCTAGTAAAACAAAAGAAGAGAGGAATGAAACTAGACACGCATGCATTTGACCATGATTTTACCATTTTTTTATTGGATCTACTATAATATTTATAGAAAATTAAACTAAAAGAAAAGCTTGTGGATGAAACGTTTAAAGAATTAAAAAGTACATAACCAAACTAAAGCACTGATTTAGCTTTTTTTTTTTTTTTTAAAGAATGAGGTCTATTTCATTTCATCAAAGAGAATGCTCACAAGAAGTTCCTGAGAAATATATGATTATGAAGACAAACATTACATAGTTGTTTCTTTATTTTTGTAAACAGAAACAATAGAGAGTGATTTATCTTGATCTTTAAGAATTGTCATAAACATTCGTTAAAAAAAAAAAATTGTCATAAACATTTTCAGTTCTAATTATTGATTTAACTTCATTAATTATTAAAATATCATACATTGTTTTCAATCTATTGTACGTTAAACAATAAAACATGAAAAAGAAAATGTAATTATGCTAAAATATCATATGAAATGAATTAAAATATAAATATTTTTTATGCTAAAACAAAAAAAAATTGATTTTTCATAATAACAACTGACCTTAGAAAACGATAAAAAGTCAAAATAGACTGGCCCTAGTATTTTCATAATAACAATAAACCTTATGCTAAATCTGCCATTCAAAATATATGAGAAGTAGAGTCTATAAAAAAAACATATATGAGAAGTCAACAAATAAAAAGCAAATGCAAGTTCAAATTGCAAATAATACCGAAAGAGTATTAATTACAACTTACAACAAGGTCCAACTTCTTTAAAATCGATCGTGAAACCAATTCTGTGTACAAGTGAGAGATTCGAAGATCTAGAGTATGCAAAGCAAATCTTTTATACTTGGGGAGGGTCAAAAGGGGAGAGAAGGATTCCTTGAGTTCGATGGTCAAATGTTTGTAAGCCAAAGATCAAAGGAGAATTGGGTATTAGAGATTTAAGGTTCGTTAATCTTGCTCTGTATGGAGAAGTGGAGTTGAAGGTTAATCTCGGGAGGTGAAGCTTTGTGGACATATATCATTACAACTAGATAAGCGGAAGGGACTCAATGGGACCATCGTGGCGGGCGGGTGGTGGGTTTAAGAGGTGTCTCAAACTGGTGGAATAATATATCTTTATTGGGATCAGACCATTTAGAGTTTACTGATTGGTTCTCTGAGAGCATCGTTAAGAAGTTTAGAGATGGTCGGTCTACATATTTTTGGAATGACCCCTGGTTGAGTGCTATTCCTTTGAGAATTTGTTATCCCGGACTTTTTCAGGTTTCTATATAGAAAAAAGTTAAAGTGATCGATATGATGGTGAGAGGGATCAGGGTGGGCTTAAGATCTTAAGTGGAGGAGAAATCATTTTGAGTGGGAGTTAGTAATTTTGGCAGAGTTGTTTCAGGCTTTCGAGAGTCCAATGATCTTCTTTGAAGGTGTAGATTTTTTAGTCTGGAGCAATGACTCGTCTAGTATCTATTCAGTGAGTTCAACTTATATATAGGTTTCTTCATAAGAGGGTTAATGAGGTGGATGAGAGGTCAGTTGGATTTGCACAGCTTCTTTCAGGGGTGTGGGAGTCTTGGTCTCCTCTCAAGGTGAAAGTTTAACTTGATAGTTGTTTCAAGATAGGATTGCAACTTGTCATAATCTCTTTTTCTATGAGGATTATAGTTGACCCTAAAGTTATTTCTTGTGTTTTTTGTCATGAGTTGTTGAGTCGACTAATCACCTTTTTTGTTAGATGTCCTTTTCTAAGTCAGGTGTGGTATCACGTGTTTAAGTGGTTGGAGTGGGAATTTGTTTTACCTTCATATTTAGCAAGTATTCTTAGTATTTTATTAGACTTAGGTGGGGGGAAAAGAAGAGGTTAGGTTCTTTATTAATCAGACAATATGTTGTGTGGTCCTTGTGGAGATCCTGAAATGCTCACATCTTCTTGGGGCAGGAGACGTATGTGCTCCAATTGGTAGGTATGGTTAAATTCAACTCTTGGAAATGGTTTTTAGAAAAACATTTTGGTCGTGTTCCTTCTACGAGTGGGATCATGAACACATTATATGTTGGCACCAATAGTGTCATGTGAGGGATTTGTCTGGGGTTAATTGATTGTGGGGGGTTTTTCCTAGTCATCTTCTCGTTTTGACGGGGGTTGATTTGATTCTGATAGGAGGCTAGATGGTTTTTTTTTGTGTTGTTTCAGTTTTCGCTCTTGTTTTATTATCTGAGAGTTTCTTTGTTTCTATCATTGCTTGGCTTGAATACTTCTTGTACTCATGATATGTAATTGTTTGTACTTTTATAGGAGTTTTCTCCTTTGCATTTATTTATATAGATTTATTCACCTTTAAAAAAAAAAGCAATTATTTTATACTTATGCAAAAATATGACCTATATATCATGCTAAATAAAGATTTAGAAACCAATATTATTGTCATTGAAATGCTCGAATTGTCGCAAGCCATTGTTGCAAATTAGGAGAATCTAAGACTATTTTAAACTTTTTAAATTGTGCAAATTTACACATGATAGAAATTTTTTATTGATATGTCCGGTGTGAACGGTTGAGTGGCAACGGTGATAGAGAATGCTCTAGTGAGTCAGTAACGACTTCTGACACGGCGGCGATGAGTCTTCGTGGTGGAATGAAAGGTGCCTGCAGGCACGTTAGCACTCTGACGCTCAAGTTAGTAATGGAACTGAGAAAGAGTGTGTAAAAAGTCTTATGAAAAGTGATGTGTACTTTGAGGGTGAAGGAAGTTTACCCTTATATAGGCGCGTGTTGGACATAACCGTCTCCGGGTTGTGCGACATGAAATTAGTGATGGAGGAGGACACACGAAATGTGATCCTTGCACGAGACCGTGCTTCAGTGCGGCACGGCATTTTCAAGCTAGCGTGCTCTTTCAAGCGTGGAGCCTTAACACAGCTTATTCCACGTGCAGATATGTGATTGGTCTTCTAACCGATCCGAAACAATATATGACTTACAAGATGACATCACAATGTCAAGCCCCCATAACAATTTTCCTTTGTGTTGTTCATGAATTGCAATTCCTTCGTGTTGTTTATGAATCGCACAATGCATTTGACCAAAGAAAATTGAATTCCACAATACGGCACGGAAAAAAAAGGTTGCATTTATAAGGGTCCATCTGTTTTGATGTGACCCCCACAGTCACACGCACAAATAAAAGAAAAATCAATTCCAAAACCTCAACCCCTTTACCCACTACTATATAGGTACTACAAAAGCCTCATCAAAATTCTCTAGCCTTCATTTTCTTTCTTGTTTTCACACCCCTTCTAACTCCTGCTCAAATGGCTCAGGTATTGCCTCTTTCATATCCTATCCTATTTAATTTAATTTTGTTCATTGTATATATTTTCTTCCTTATCTCTTAGATTCCTTATGTAAATCCTCATGATTTAGCTATATATTTAATTAAAATACATGTATGTTTCCAAAGAAATAATTTTAAATATTTTTATTTACTAATTTTGATTGTTTATATACTATTTTTCTTTCCATTCTCTTATTCTTTCATTGGATTGATTTAAAGCAGAAGGTTGTGTTAAAGGTGTTAACTATGACCGATGACAAAACCAAGCAAAAAGCTATAGAAGCAGCTGCAGATATCTATGGTAAGAATTCATATTTTTAATGCAAAGAATTCATATTTATAGAAAAAAAAATGTTATTTAATAAATCAAAAGCTGATCTATTGAATTGTTGTTGATTTTGATGAATAGGGGTTGATTCAATTGTAGCAGATGTAAAGGAGCAAAAGTTGACAGTGATTGGTTCAATGGATACTGTGAAAATTGTGAAGAAGCTGAAAAAAGTAGGAAAAGTTGATATTGTATCTGTTGGTCCTGCAAAAGAAGAGAAGAAAGAAGAAAAGAAAGAGGAGAAGAAGGAAGAGAAAAAAGAAGAGAAAAAGGAAGAGAAGAAAGAAGAGAAGAAGGAGGAAAAGAAAGAAGAGAAAAAATAAAAGGAAACATTTATTATTATGTTTTTTTATATTGATTATTTTGTTTGGCATATTTTTCTATATTGATTATTGAGAAGCCAGTGTAAGCTGCAAAAATTTTCTATAATTGTTTTTGGTTTGCCTATTATTTACTTTCTGTAATTTATATTTAAATTTGATGTTCAAGATCTTTTTTAAGCATTGATTAATCTTCAATTACCAAGATGAAAATGGGTTTTAAATATATGAGAAGAATTCACAACAATAATACTTAGAAAATTGAGTTATCATTTATTTTACGTAGAATTCTTCTATTTTTCTCTATTATTCTAGTTTTCAGTCTAGAGAAGCAATTGGTAGCCAAGCGTCAAGATTGTTATTCAATACTATAATCAAATAAAAATTTGTTATCTTAGTAATTTTTTTGTACGAATGATTAAAATCTTCACTTTATTTCAGTGCAGTATTAATTTGTTTTTTTCCTTTTGTTTTACTATTACTCAAGTGGTTCATGTGACTGTGACAAAATATAGATGCCAGTTGTTATTGCTTGTGAATTGTAAATTTTGACAGAGGTTGGTAGTAAACGATAAGCGGATCAAATGGCTTTTGGTATTTTTAAAATTTAAAAGTAGTACTTCATTTCAAATATAAATAAAAATAAATAAACATCAAAACATTAATAACAGTATAGTGTAACATAGGTTGATTAGTTGGTAAAACTTCAACTAAAATTTCGTACATATATGATCTGAATCTTGATGAAACAATTTCATTGATCGGTAATATGTAAGTACTGCACCTCTCCAGGCAACTTTCGTAAATATATGGTTAGAATCTTGATGGCAGAATTTTATCGATTGGTAATAGCATCTACAATGGAGACACTCATTTTTTAGTATTTAAATGGGTTATACGTGTACATATCACTCATTTATAATTTTTAAATAGAGTAAATTGTCACTTTAGTACATGACTCAGCACCTCGATGTCATAAAGGTCCCCGAGTCATGATTAAATACAAAGTAGTTCATGAATGTGCACTTCCGTTATCAGTTTAGTTTTTTGTATTAAAAACTACTATTAACCGATGATTTGACAAATGTTTTATGCTAACAAGGTGAGGTGTCATAGAGACTAAGGTTAAAGTAGAAAATTGTCACTTTTATGCTTGAACCGAAAATCAATATCCCCAAACTGAATCTCAAATCCCTAAATCATTAAATCCTGAATTTAATCTTCAAATTCGTAAATATAAACTCATTCCCATTTTTGTTCAAAATCAAATCTTCCATTAAATTAAACACAAAAATTGAATAATATGATGATGAGTGTTGGTGCAAACTCGTCCCAACGAAACGTTGCTCATTCGTCAAGAATTGAGTCATCTTTCTCAATGAAGTTGTCATGAGCATATAGAATAAACAAACATAAAACATTAAAATAGTCATTAAGGTTCCTAATTGTGCATACTTACTATTAATTATGTCCCTGACAGTTAACACTTACTGTCACTAAGGTCTCTGACAAACTATGGGTATTATTGTTGAAGAGAATGCTGTTGAGAATGATTTTCCTAATGACAATGACAGTTACCATTCCGAAGAACTAAGGAGCCCTGTTGGTACTGATGATGAAAGTGATGGAAATAGAAGACAAGTATTCCCTCACTTTAATTCAAATGTAAAGTTTGTTAGGTTCACTTGAAGGTAGGAATGAAATTTGAAACTTTGGATATATTCAAAGAAGTTGTGAGGAACTACACTGTATACAATGGAAGAGATATAAAGTGGTTGAAAAATGACAAACAAAGGTGCAAAGTTGTATGCAAGGATGAATAATGCAAATCAATGATGCAAAAAGTACGTACATTTTATAGCAGTGATTATTTGTATATGCGACTGTGATGTTGCCACTTTGTTCTTGTAAGTGTTCAATGTCGGGGACCTTAGTGACAATAAGTGTTTACTGCCAGGGATCTAACTGATAGTAAGTATGCACAATCAGGAAAGTTAATGATCGTTTTAATGTTCTCTGTTTGTTTATTTTATAGTCTTATAACAACTTCATTGAGAAAAATGATCCAATTCTTGACGAATAAGCAACACTTCATTGGGACGAGTTTGTTCCAACACCCATCATCATGTGATTCGATTATGGTGTTTAATAGGAGACTTGATTTTGAGCAAAAGAGAAAATTAGATGATATTTACGGATGGGAGGATTAAATTCGGGATTTAGGGATTTAAGAATATTGATTTTCAGTTCAGGGACCAAAGTGACAATTTTTTACTTTCACTTTAGTCCCTGTGACACCTCATGCACCTTGTCAGCACAAAACATTTGACACGTCATCAGTTAACAAAAGTTTTTAACGCCAATGACTAAACTGATAACATAAATGCACATTCAGGGACTACTTTATATTTAATCATGAGTCAGAGACCTTTTTGACAGTGAGGTGCAGAGTCAGAGACTAAAGTAACCATTCAATGACTACTTTATATTTAATCATGAGTCAAAGACCTTTCTGACAACGACGTTTAAAGTCAGAGAATAAAGTAACCATTTTAATCTTTTTTAATATACAATAGTACCTAATAAACACTTAATTCTTCCAACTCAGCATCTCACACAAATTTTTTAAATGGAATTTATTAGTCAACTATTAATAATTTTATATCATTACATTCTAATTTTTTTATTTTTAAAAAGTGTGGATCCCACTTAAGATTGAGAGTCTTAAATAAGACCACGAGGCTTATAAGACCTCAAAAAAGTTTTTCCCTATTAAAGATACCTAATAGATACTGGGTCTTACAAGTTTAAAAGTCTCTCATTAGAGATGTTTCAATATACAAGTACTGCCTCTTTCCAAGCAACTTTTAGGATAAAGTATTCCTAAATGTATATCATGTTTCAAATTACTGCTATATTTATTATTGTTATCATAACTTATTTTAAAAGATGAAAAGTTAGAATTAGGTACATCTATATACAAAAGAATATTTTAGTAATAATCATACCGAGAACAAACATGCTTCAATGATCAAAGTCATACCCAACATATTAATTAGACCCTCATATCTCTAATCTCAAAGAGTGTTAGTGACTCAATTTAGAGTCGTTGCTTTCATGCTTTGCGCAATGTGACTTATAAAGTGGCGATGAACGTTGTGGTAAATGCCTGGCAGATCTTACATTATGTTATTGTTGACAATCAGAGTAGTTTTTGTTTGGTCGCAATATTATTGATAATATCATTGTTTTGCAAGAACTTGTTCATTCTTTCAAGCACTTCCATGTTATGAAAAGCTTCATGATCATTAAGTTGTATCTTGAGAAGGCTTACGATTGCTTGAAGTGCCATTTTTCGTGACTGGACCCTGAAACGATTATTTCTATCTTAATAAATTGTGAATAGGCAAAATTGCTTTATAATGATGTTATTTCCCTAGAGATTTGGAGTAAATGTTTTAGTCTTAGGTTGTATCGGTAGCTAGATTGGAACATCACAACTCCTAATATGGTACGATACATGGGAATTCACAAATTTTCTTTGGACTTGTAGCTTATAAGCTTTAGAAAGATAGAAATAGTTTAGTTTTTAATATAAGGTCTTCAATTGATAACCAACTTCTTCTCCTGGTAGCTAACCAAGTTAATTTCAGTTTATCCTCTTTCAACCTTAATGATTAGTCTCATTCTTTGAGTTTGAGATGCAATGTTGAAGTATATTGGGCTTCACCACCATAAAATCGTTATAAGATTAATTTAGGTGAGTCTCATAAAAAGTTATCAGAGATGTCTACTTATGGGGGATTGATTAGACTTTAGAAATTCTCATGGTAGATTCAATTTGGCTTCCATAATAGTCTTGGCTCCTACTCTACTATTTATAACATCGTTTTTCAGATAGATTTATTTTCTAGTAGTTCGTAACATGATTATATCTGGTGCATCCCTAAAGGCTTTCCTTCAACCTTTTTTCAAGAGGTGAGCTCTGTTTGATTTCGTAATTTAAATTCTAGTCTTCCTCATTTGATATCATTGTTTAATTTCTTTTCTTATAAAAAAGTATAATTTATAAAATTAACAAAAAAGAAGCATTTACTACCATAGTCCCCGTTTATAAGTACATTTTAGATGTGTTAATGCAAATGTTCCGCCGACTCAACCGAGTCCTCACAATATGCGCACCTGAACCTCAGGTGTCAAGGTCACTCTACACCCAATCAAGTTTTGGCTAGTTGATGTCAATACTATCTAATGTACTACAATGACTTAATTAAACACCCTCTCTTGTAAAACAAGTGA
The DNA here is from genome assembly GCA_958299785.1 of Medicago lupulina. Lineage (NCBI taxonomy): Eukaryota > Viridiplantae > Streptophyta > Magnoliopsida > Fabales > Fabaceae > Medicago > Medicago lupulina. Next base: position 38,974,418 of record OY283146.1, on the reverse strand, counting down.
ATTAACTTAAGTGGTTATTTAGCTTATCGAATTGTTTTAGATAATCCGAATTAAATTGAACAATTATTGATAGTATACTTACCTCACGATACCAGGACCTTTTTAAAAACTAGATAAAAAGGACAACCCGGTGCACTGAAGCTTCTACATACACAGGGTCTAGAAAGGGGTCCTACCATTTGGTGTATTGTACGCAGTCTTACTCTGTTTTTACACAAAAGACTATGTCCAGTACTTGAACCCGTGACCTTACAGTCACATAACAACAACTTTACCAAGGTTACCCCGCACCTTTTTAAAAAAACTAGATGATTAATAAAAAATAAAAAAAAAATCCTTCCTCGTCACGAAATTCCTTCTATTCGCTGGTTGGTCATATTCATTTCCTTGTTCTAGTGGCTCCAAAGTTCAAAAGAGATAGCCTACTCAAACTTCTTAAAAAGAGAGATGTAATTTGTGCAGATACAAATTGTTGTCAAAGGTATTATTATGAGAGGGACAGCAGATAACTAGTGTACAACTTTGCTTGATCAGCAAAGCATTATTTAATTATATGAATCAGCAAAGCATTTTAGTCACCCCTCTTTGTTTATTGAAATACTTCATGTTACATTTCTACCTACTATAAATATTATTTATTTTTCTTAATTAGGAAAGCTGGTTTTTTTAATTGATTTTAATATAAACATCTTTTTCAGTGCTAAAATCGTTTTCTATAATATTTTGAGTACACTACGACTGGCACGACAAGATAACTTTTTGATGGTCCAACTTTAGAAACAGGTCTTGGAGGATGAGTATTACCTAAAATCTTGAGACAAAACCATGACACCCTTGACATGTGGGTCTAATTAGAATGGAAACTTGGAAAGAATAGAGAATGGAGGGGTAGAATAGAGAATGGAGGGGTAGGTTAGCAATATCATCAACCTTATTTTCTAGCAATATCAGAAGCTTAATCAATAATATAATATCGAATCTCCAAAGATTTGTTTCCGAATAGATGGATAAGTAGTTGATCAGTCTCCTACTCTCATATTGTGCTATAATTGCATTGTTTTATGCCTTGGCTGTCAATAAATGAATTGGAGCTTATTTGCTTTATCTTTTGGGAGAGTACAAAGGGAATAAGGTCAGATTCCATTGTGGACCATCTATGGTGGACCATTCTGAATCCCCACATAAAAATCGTTCAAAACTCAAATGACTATATGCATCACTTTATAAACATAAAAGTTCATGACAATCCTTCTCATCCTTATGACCAAGACACCAACATAATCAATGTTGGTTTGATAAAAAAAGTGTTTTAAAACTCAACTTACACTTGTTTTTCTTTGTGGCTGTCGAACTAACATTGATCAAGTCACCCTCTCATGCATTAAGATGAGGATGATGACAACAATTATTTTTTTAACAAGCCAAATCAGTCCACCAAAATTAGCTCTAAAGAAAATAAAACATCAGACGTTGCGAGAAATACACTCCAAGATCCTTACACAACACCACAAGACCAACTAAGTGCATTGATGATGTTAAACTTATAAGAGATATCGTCTAGCCAACCACCATTAAAGTTTCAAGTAATTTTTAAATAAAAATTCACCACAAATCATATATCACACTTATGTGTGCCTAGACAACTTTACTCAGGAATTAATACCTCAAACAAAGATGTTATTCTTTGTATGTATAGAGGAAGAATCTTGCTCTTTACCCAAACAGTTTCGCTCATTTCCAAAGTAAATGTCGAAAATGCCTCGGCGCGAGTTAACTTGCGCAACGTGAGTTAACTCACGCAGCATGAGTCAACTCACGCTAGTGCAGATCTCATTTACTCTCAGCATGAGTTAACTCATGCTAGTGCAAATCTCACCGTGAGTTAACTCATGCTAGTGTAAATCTCTGCGTGAGTTAACTCGCGCAAATTTAACACTAGCGTGAGTTAACATGTGTAAAGACATTTTGGTCATTTACTTTGGGAATGAGTAAATCCATTTGGTAAACAGCAGAATTCATAAAGGAATGCATATCTTGCCGCTGGCCCATAATTAAGTCCATCAAATGTCAATCAGCTTAGTGGTAAGAGATAAACCCCATATATTCAAAGAGCATAGTTCAAATCCCTTAAAAAAAATAGCTGTAAGATGGTCAATAGTATCACTATTATAATAATTTCCCCTATTTTTTTTAAAGTAAACGATCAAGATCTAATTATGCATAAAATCTAAGATGTGTGAGAGATAAGGGAATAATGAGTATTTTCCTGGTACAAAAGAATAATAAGAATTCAATACAAATTTGAGTTTTAGAGTATAATTCATATTCTGCAAATCTCAAATAGACTTACTTCCTAGTATATCAAAAAATCTGAGGAAAATATGGGATGGAGTAGTTGATAGAATTCTGTGGCAGTAAAAATGTGCGAGTGAGAGGACCAACTGGAGGGATAGAAGAAACATCTTTCTGGAGAGACAAGAGAATCACACAGAACCAGGACAATGCACATAAATTAAATATAATGTGGAAAAAACAGATATCAGCAGCCCTTGAGGCAAATAATTGATAAATATAGCAAACCATAAAATTACATAAAAGTCATCTGAGGGATCAATGAATTGTTTGTCAGCTTCTACCTAGGAAATTTTGAAACAAATGTTAAGTAATAGAAGTTGGCGTAAAACAAGAACAAAAGAAATAACTTGTCAAAGTTAAAGCTTACTACAAAGATTAAAAGAATTATCAAGGGATGATATGTCAACCTCTTCGTACCTTTGAAGCCATTGTCATTTATTTAACAGAAGACAATGCTTTTCACGTATTTGAGGCCAAAAGAATGTTATCTTACAACAAACTTTAATATGCCAACATCAAAGTTGTCTGCAATGGATCATGTACAATATTTGCATATTGCACACACAATGGCATTAATGACGTCTGGAATAGCATCCAAAGAGCAGGTAGATGTGGCATATACTGCATTGTGCATGGACAATACTAAAATGTAATAGCATTTATGTATGTCAAGGATAGCATGTAGCTACTACTCAGAATCAATATCACCACATTCTGCATGATGATGGATTTTAGCTATAACATGTTAACTCAGCAAAAATTATCTAGCCAACGAATGAGCCAGCTAAACAAAAAATCTGACAGTAAATGGACACTCTTCTGTATACCCATCTTGAACATGAAAGCAGACAAATTGCTGCCATTGAAACTCCAGAAGCAGCAAAGCAACTGACTTCAGCATGAGTCGGAAGCAATAAAAAAACGCTTCACATACTCTTGGCAATAGCTTTCTGTAATTTTATGCTCACATTGCTTGCTTCAGAAATATAAGGAGATTATCCAATAAACCAGGTGACCAAAAACTCATTACCCCCATTGCTTTCAATTTTAGTTCCAACATCTGCAAGCAAAAATGTGGAAGTGAGTGTAGCAAACATGATTCTCATGTTTTTATTTTTATTGGGATCAAGATCCCCTGCAACCGGGATACTCCAAATTCACACAGTCAGCACATCCGTGATTAATTTTATTGGGATTAAAAAAAAAATCAAAATCTGTATATTTTGCAAATTGTTTGAACTGAATCGAACGACCACCAATGTATTGACTGCGTGAATGCACAAGTATCCCAACTACAGGGAGCTGGGAATCCATTTTCTTAGTTATCAAACTAGAGTCAGCTGACTAGACAATCATATAATGAATGATTGACATTTGACAATCATAACAAGCAATGTTGGCAACACATCAAGAAAAATACGGCTAACAGGTGTACATGCAACAAACTATTATAGATTGAATAAAATGTGTTGGAAGCCATATAGTCCGTAGCAGAGAGCGTAGTGTAGCGGCTGACCCCCAAAACACCATAGTGGGGAAGCGGTACAGCCGCTATGTCGGATTGTAAGGAAATAATACAAAGACTTTATACCATAAAAACACATATAACGTCTAAAAAATAAAATAATGCACAAAACTGAACACATATATCACTAATCATCAAAGTACATTGCTACTAGTATTTAAACATAGCTACGTTGTTGATATATGCGTCAAACCCCAAAAATGCTATAGCAGTATAGCGGATAGTGGGACGGCTGCTATTGTGAAGACTAATTAATGAACAATTTACAAATTAAACATAAATTCCAACATGATACATAAATACTCAAGAAAAATACAAAAAATTAAAGGAACAATCATACTTAATAACTATAACCAACTTTGTCGTTTTCCATCAAAATGACAATCTAGTTTTAAAAGTAAACAAAACGACAAGCCATTAAAATGATGTTCTATAAGTAATCAGAACCATGCTTCCGAATCTGCACATGCCTCATATTCACTTCTAAGTTCCACCACATCAATATTATCATGTTCATCCCTTGATTCAAACTCTTGTTTTTCAACCTCCAACTCCATTAGGCACAACTTTAGTGAGTCTAGATTGCTATAGCGGAATAGCGAACAGCAGGATTGCCGCATTTCGCGGCTGCTAACACCGACACTGCTGAAGGCAGCTTGCGCGGAGATGGCACCGCGCAGAACCCTATCACTGGTACGCGCTATTATGCTACAGCGAGCTATTGACAACATAGAAACATAATATAAAAGCACTAGCCTCTAAGAGGTTCAAACTAAAACATAGCACAGCGCACAACAGAAAAACAGAGCACGAAGAGTGTTTTAAATAAAACAGCACAGAGAAAGTTGGTGCATACAAGAAAGGAACAGAGAGAAGAGAAAAAATACATACTTTGTATCTCCAGCTTCTACATCAGCTCAGCAAACCAGAAGGAAATTGGTCCTGGTTGACCAGATCAACAAGTTGAGGAACCACAGCTATTATCAGCTACCAGACAATCTGTTATCTCATTTCCTATATCGTCTCGCTCTTAACTTGGGAAGATGGTGGACATTCCTCCCCTTCTCCATCATCTGCCGTAACACTTTTCGAGCTCTAGAAAGCTTTCCAGCCTTCCGTAGACTAGTCACTAATGTACTATAGACAACAAAATTGGGACTACAACCTTTGGTCTCCATTTCCTTAAGCATTGAGCATGCTTCGTCAAACTTTCCTGCCATACAAAATCCACGAATCATGGAATTGTAGGTAAATACATTTGGAATTTGTCCTCTAGAAATCATCTCATCAAACATTTCCTGAGCTTTCTCGAACTCAAGAGACACCACATATCCGGTGATCATTACAGTGTATGCTACCACATCTGGGATGCAGCCAATCCTCACCATTTCATCAAATATATATTTACAGTCATCCAAACGTCCTGATCTACTCAGTCCATCTATGAGGGTTGTGAAATGCACAACAGTTGGCGCTATACCTCTTTCTCTCATGTGATTCAAAAGTTCAACAGCTTTACCCAGTTCGCCCCCTCTACCGAGAACATGAAGAATAATATTATAGGTATGGAAATCCGGAGAAAGACCATTTCTTCCCATCTCATGAAACAACCTGTATAACTGATTAAACTTCCCAAGTCTGTATTTCGCAACCATAACAATATTATAAGTCAAAACATCCGACAAAAAACCCTCAAACAACATTTGGTCATAAACCCACTCAATCAACTTGTACCTCTTCAACACAAGAAGACAATGTAAAATTGCATTATAAGAATGTCTATAAGGCCGATAGTTAAACGACCTCGACTTTATAAACTTCACAACCAAATTCCTAGCAAAACCCGCCTCATCACTAGTACAAATCAAAATATTGAAAGTACGAGCCGTGACAGGAAAACCCTTCTCAATCATCTCATCAACAAGTCTCCACATCGCCTTAAACTCCTCACACTCAGCAAATATCTGCATAATCAAATGATAAGAGTTAACCGTGTGACAATAACCCTCTTTCTGACCACACCACACAAAGAACTTATACGCCAATCTTCCAATCGTAGCCTTGTTTTCACAATTCACCTCTCTCAACACTGCATACAAAACCTCTCTAACCAAAATCCACGTCGGCCTTATACCTAACTCATCTAAAACAATCCTAAAATCAAAATCCAATTCCAACCCGTCTCTTCGTAGAACCTCGAGAATCCTCTCAACATTCTTTCTAACATTTCCTAACAAACAATCTCTAACAAAAAACCTCTTTTGCCTATATCCAACACCATTTTTATCATCATCATCATCATTATTCAAATCGGAATTTTCCCTCTCGAAATCGATCCTCCTAAATTCTCCTAACAAACTATCTCTACCAAAAACCCTTCTTTGATTATAACCAAAATCCTTTTCCTTATGATTCAAATTCAAATCAAAATTTTCACATGAACCCACAAAAATTTTCTTCAAAGGCTCCTCAACAAACTCAAACCCATTTCTAACAATATCATCATCACCGCGAAACTGTTGATCACAGAGCATTCTCGTGAAATTCAAACAATGTGAAATTTTATGAACCATTCTATGTCCAAATAGGGTAATTGAATTCATCATTCGAATCCATCATCGTCTTCGAAACAACGACGTCGTTTTAAATCTAAGCGGAATCGAATCTATTGATGATAACAAAATGCATGTTTTGATTCCGATAAGAAGATTCGAGAAGGTCATTGCGAGATGAGAAAATGAAAAGAGAAATTGTACCTTTGGTGATGAGAAATTGGAGGGAGGGACGAGAAATTGAAGTGGGTGATGAGAAATTGAGTCATTGCGAGGTAGAGTGCATTGTTGTGTAGTGGGAAAGTGTGGTGTTGGTGGAATATGCGAATCTGAAAACCCTAGAATGAAATGAAAGAGGAAGATGGACCTGAACGCAGCGTTTTAGGAACAAAGTGAGTTTTTCAAAAAATAAAAAATAAAATAATGAAATTCAATTTGTATATTGATTTTCGATGAGGAGACCAAAATGATTATTTTCCATTTTCGTTTCGGTCGCTCTAACACATACACATTGTCAACTCAAAACATTTGTCACATTACCCGTTAATAAAAGTCTTTAACGTTTGAGACTAAATTGATAACTGAAGTGTACATTCAGATGATACTTTGTATTTTCTTCGTCCCATAATATTTGACATAGTTGACCTTATTACTCATGTCAATGCATAATTTTGAGCTTAAATATCATGAATAATATATTAGAAAAATTATGAAAATTTGATATTTTGAAAATACTCATCGAGACGAATCTAACGACATCTTATATGATATTATTTATCTTTGTATATTAGTAGAAAAATATTGTAAAAGTAACATAGGTCAAAATTACACATTTTCAAATGGGTCATCTATTGCCGGACAGAGGGAGTGTTTAATAATGAATCATATACCTCTGTGACAACAAGGTGCGGAATCAGAAACTAAAGTGACAATTTTCTCTGAAACTATAACTAAACCACTTGGTTTATTTCTTTCTAAATCACTCAAATTAATTTACGACTATGTTAATATTTCAAAATAGACTTTGTCAAAGTGACTGAATTAAATCGCTTGTCATATGACAAAATCGTAAGTGTAGAGATATATTTGAAAAACATTTGAGCAAGATTAGTTTGAAAAATTAATAAAGCGGATGAAAAATTTGAGAGTTGCTTAGAAAAGCATGGACCAATTTCGTCATTTATTCAATTGAAAATGTACCAATTATGTGTCCAATAAAAAAAGTTTAACTAGTATATTGTGTTTCCTTTTTTAGGGAACTGGTATATTGTGTTTGTTTATGATCATTTTACACATATATCATAAATCATATGATATGTTATTGCATCAATTAATTAATAGGCTTAAATAGGTCTTTCGTCTCTGTAAATATAGGTCATTTAAATTTTCGTCCATGAAGTTACTGTTGAAGCAAAAATCTTTTTGATGAATGTTTTAATGATAACAAACCTCGTGGAATAAATGATAAGTTTTATGAATGGTGATCTACTGATGTTTGCACTTGAGTTTTTGTTAAAAGAACAGGAATCACATAAGTGGATGAGCTAAAAGCCATTCACGTCAATAAGTGTATTATATCTACTCAACAATGGAAGAATGAGTATATTATCAGTTGAAACACCAATATCATATCTCCATGAAGATTCATAGCTCAAGAATCATGATGGAAGAACATGAATCATGATGGAAGAACATGAATCATGATGGAAGAACTTACATCACAAGCTATACAAGAATGTGCTTGATGTTATGTGACAAAACTCACATTGAGTGTTATGTTATATGATTTGAAGATCATCCATGGGTAAACATGATAAAAGGAAATATGCATACAAGCTAGGAAGATTCTCAGAACCTCCTCAAAGTATCACACTTCCAAAGCTTCTGAAGATAAGAAGTTCAGAGTTCAGAATGTTCATATGAATGGAGTTCATAATAATCATGAACATTAACCCTGAATATATCCAGAAACAATAAAGGGTTACTTCATGGATAAACAAGAATATTTAAAGTCATCAGTTTCATGCATTGATGAACTAGATGCAAAGAAATATTCTTTTGGACTTCAAAGAAAGAATCATCTTGTTTGTCAAAACAAATGATCTCTCATTTATATGCTTCAAGTAGTTTTTGAAGGAAATAAATAAACAACCTTCATAGGTTTCAAAGTGTTGAAGAACATCAGAATGTTCATCCCAAAGTACAACCGTCAAAAAGAAAGGAACCCAGAAGAAACATTTTGAAGTTCATATGTTTGAACCTAGAAGAAGTTCAGAAGGTTGTTCAGAAGGTTGCTCAGAAGGTTCATTAAAGCAAACCCATAAATCAATGTCCACACTAAAAACATGCAAGAACAGACGTGACATGAACATATCTTATGCAGACAATGATTTTGACTTTGGATCAAGAAATCATTAAAGACATATATGGTGATTAAAGGATTAATGGACTTTGATAGTTCTTGGTATTTGTGCGTTCTTGAGTGATTAATGTAACGCCCACTTTAGATTATTTTAATTAATTAATTATTTGAATTATTTGAGGAGTCTAGATATATTTTTATATATATTTTAAGAGATGTTGAGATTGAGATTTATATGACTTTTATGTGATTTATGTGATGTGGTGACTTATTTTATTCTTTAATAAAATAAGATTTGAAAATAAAATAAATAGAGATGTGGGGTTGGTTTTGAGATTTTAGAGAGTTATGTGGGAGAAGAGTAAATAAGATAAGATTTGTTGGGAGTATATAAAGGGAAAATTAGGTTTAGAAGTGCCAGTACGTACGTTTCTGAAGAAAAGAGGAAAAAGGCACGTGAAGAGAGAAGAGACTTAGAGAGCTGCGATTTCTGCATAATTCAGGTAAGGGTGAGCCTAACATTACAATTCTATTAAACCTGTAATTCATGTATTATAATTAACAAGAGTATATGGGATTTGTGAGGAATTGGGAATTAGGTTAAGAGTGGAGAATTAGTGATCTGATGATGTAAAGTTGTAGAATTGGTGTAGAAATTGCGTGCAGAACCTAGAATAATTATAGGGTTAATGATTCTGATCATTTTGAGGATTAACATGGTGAGATTGGTGACTTTTTGTGAGAGTTTTGCTGAACCCGTAGCCTGTCTGTTCATCGCTCGCCTAGGCGAGCTAAGCAACTCGCCGCGGCGAGTAGACCTTCATCGCTCGCGAGGCGAGCAACCCAGCTCGCCATAGCGAGTAACCTTTGATCACTCGCGAGGCGAGCAATCCCACTCGCCATAGCGAGTTGACCTGAGAGAATCTTGATTTTTAGAATGTTGTTTTAAGACGTGTTTTAGATGGTTTTGAGTGTCTTGAAGTATATGAGAATGATTAGGTATGTTTTTAGGATCAAAATGGACCTAGGGAACTTAAAACCGACGTTTTTGGATGAAAAATGTGAGAAAGGCCGAGAGCACCCAGTATTGCTCGCTTCTAGTTCGCCCCCAACTTGCCAGTGGCGAGTAACCCCTAGTTGAGCTCGCGAGGGCGAGCAGATCAACTCGCCACGGCGAGTAGTGCGGTCTCAGACTGCCATAACTTTGCAGTGAGGGATCTGTTTTATGTAGAACTTAGAGGGTTGGTCCTTGAGTAGTAATGGAAGATAACTATGATATAAATGATGATATGTGATGATGCTTCGTGATAATTTGATGTCTTATAGAATGATTATGAATTCATATGTGTATTATGTGAACTATATGTGTAATATATGTGATGCTTACGTGATGAATTCTTGATGTTGCTATATGCCATGATTGATGAGTTGTTGCCATGTAGTTGTTTACATTTAAAACTGCATGTGTCAATCAAAGATGTTTAAGATGTTGAGACGTAGACTTGTTTAAGTCATAAGATGTGAGTCCATGCATATTCATTTAAAAGCGACGATGGAGCTTTTGCTCAAAGTGACGATGGAGCTTTTGCTCAAAGCAACGATGGAGCTTTTGCTCAAAGCGACGATGGAGTATATTAATGCTCAAAATTTGGTACCACATGCATGATGTCTAAGATGTTAGAGTTGCATAGTCGAGTTGCATTTGTCGAGTCAATTGTTTAAGAGGTTTATGATGATGCTTGATGATGATGCTTGACATGTTAAATGATGTGTTGTGATGTGTTTATGTGATGATCTATTGTTAACTATAATTATTGAATTATATGTTTAATGTTATTGTTTGTGAATCTCACCCCTTCTGCTTGAAAATGTTGCTCTTCGTATGGGTAACTTGCAGGTAATCAAGAATAGGTGCTGTCTCGTGAGGACCGTTTCTCGGTTGAGTCTTAGGTGCTCTGATACGTAACAAGATGGGGAACTTTGCTTATGTTTTCCATTCCTTGCGTATTATTTTACTATGATTTTTCATGATTATGATTATGTTGAGAATTTTCTGAGACGTTGATGAGGCCTGCGTGCCAGAAACTTTTGTGATGATTTTAAAGAATTCCGCTGCAATGTCTTGATAAGTTTAATAACTATTTTTATGAGGAATAAATTATTATTTATCCATTACTTGAGATGATTTAAGAATGTGATGCTCCGTTTATGTGAAAAACTCTGATTTATTTAAAGGAATTTTTTAAGTCGGGAAAACGGGGTGTTACAATTAACCAAGAAACAAACAAAGTTTAAATTATACCAAGATACAAGAAATCAAAGAACATTTGCATTCATGAACTAACTCTGAGTTCAGAAAGTTAGTTCAGAATGTTGTTCAGAATGTTGATCAGTGAGTTGATCAGAATGTTCTGATGGAAGTTCAGAAGCTTGAACAAAGTTCAGAAGCTTGAACAGAGTTCAGAAGCTTGACAGAGTTCAGAAGCTTGGACAGAGTTCAGAAGCTTGAACAGAGTTCAGAAGCTTGTTCATTGTAACACCCTGTTTTCCCAACATAAAAATTTCTTTAAAAAGAATAGCATGCATCAGAGTAAGCACATAAACAGGGCATCACATATCTTAAAACATCTCATGTTAATGATTAAATAAACATTAAATCTTCATAAAATCTCGCAGCGGAATAATCATATAAAATAAACATCTCAAGGTCTTTGGCACGCAGGCCTCATTAACATCTTATTATCAAAGTCTTCAAGTTAAACATAAGCATGTAAAATAACATAATCAAATCAAAAGCATAATACGCAAGGAACAGAGAAAATATAAGCAAAGTTTCCCCATCCCGTTACGTATCAGAGCACCTAGACTCGACTGCAGAAATCCTCACACGTCTGCACCTAATCTTGGTTACCTGCACTTGCCCACGAGGCGGCAATTCCAGCAGAAGGGGTGAGATTCACAAATAATTATATTAAACATGTAATCAAATAATCACAATTCAACAACCAACATAATTCAACTCATCACAGATAAACATCTAGCATTTAGAACATCATCATAAACAACACATCATTTAGCATCATCATAATCAACATCATATACATCTTAATAAACATCTTAGACGACTCGACTCGACATCAACACTTGACTATGCAACCCTACGTCTTATATGCATGTGGTACCAATCCAGGGCATGAGCCCTCGTCGCTATGAGCATAAATATACTCCAAGGCATAAGCCTTCGTCGCTGGTGAGCAAAGCTCCAGGGCATAAGCCCTCGTCGCTGGTGAGTAAAAACTCCAGGGCATAAGCCCCCATCATAGAATGAGTATGCATGAGACTCAACACTTTTAACTTAAACAAGTTAACATCTTAAACGTCGCAAAACATCTTATTCATCAAAGGACTGACACATGCAGCAACTATACATACATAGACAGCAACATGGCAGCAAGTACTTCATAAAGTATAACATTAATATGGCAAACATCGCATGTAATTCAAGCATTCATCACTTATTCAATCCATATTATCACACATAAGCTTCATAAAATCATCATAAACAATCTCAATCATCATGTTTCATCATCACAGATTATAATAAACATCATTAAAAGTCCCAGAAGCTACCCAAAGGTCATCTCTCAAGGTTTCATGCGAAACAGTTCGCAACAGTACACGGTTCTGGGTTCTGACACAACTCGCTATGGCGAGTGGGAATGCTCGCCTCGCGAGTAACTTAGGCCTTGCTCGCTATGGCGGGTGGAAATGCTCGCCTCGCGAGCTCTAGGGTACTGCTCGCTATGGCGAGCTGGGATGCTCGCCTCGCGAGTAAACTAGGTCTACTCGTCGCGGCGAGTGCAAAGCTCGCCTCAGGCGAGCGATGAACAGACTGCTACGGGTTCTGCGAAAATCACACAAAAGTGTCCCAAATTCATCACCTAAATCATCTAAACTCTCAGAAACATCATCATTAAGGTTAATCTACGTTCTGTACTCATCCTACACTTCTGTTCTACAGCTTCATAGCCTAATTCATGATTTTTCTCCACTTTTAACCTAATTTCAATTCTCTCACAAAACAGCCCTATGATTGTTTAATCTTGATTAGATGAATTACAGAATGATATAATCAAATGCTAGGCTCACCCTTACCTGAGAATTGCAGAAAAAAATCGCAGACCTAGCTCTCTTCTCACTTCACGTCCGTTTGCACCTTTTTCTAAAACTCTGTACGCGTACTGACTCTCTTGACCTAATTTCCCTTTATATACTCCCAACAAATCTTATCTTATTTACTCTTTCTCCCACATAACTCTCTAAAATCCAAAACTAACCCACAACTAAATATTTTATTTTATTTTCAAATCTTATTTTATTTAACAATAAAATAAGTCACCACGTCACATAAAATCATATTAAATCTTTACTTAACATCGCATAATATATTAATAAATATATAACAACTTCTCAAATAAATCAAATAATTAAATAATCAAAATGGGCGTTACATTCATGATGAACATCAAGAACGAAGCCCAGAATCTCAAGAACATTATTGAAGACGTGCAAGGTACAACGTGACATAGATAAATGTCCAGGAAAGTACTTCTGCATGGATCAATCAAGCAATAAAGGCATACACAAGGATTATGTCAAAAAGGATACTCAATGTTCATTTAAGACTATGAACATTGAAGTACTAGGAATATTCCAAAGGAGAATATCATCCTAGAAGTTATATTCACTGCTCTTCATTATTGTTTCACTATTAGGATTTGATTACATCAAATGGTAGTATTACAAATCATCCTAAGTGAAACAAAGGAACATTCTGAAGATCAGAATGTTCAGGCTCTGCACATGCTTACTTTATGAACAGTACAGTAGGTGAAAAGCAAAAAGCAAAAGCAAAGCAAATCTGTCCTGATCAATCAGAGATAGACACGCATGGGAGTTGGTACTATACAAGGACAACACTATCTCTCAAAGCATGGGCATGAAGATGCAGAATCCACTAACTCAATCCTGCACCAAGTCCCAAGGCAGATCTGGGAAATGAACTTTCTGAAGTATGATGAATAGTCCATACTTTGGCTATTGCCCAGAAATTCATGTGAAAAGCACATGACACGTCCAGAACTTCATATGTTCATTCATACATGATGAACCCAGATGAAGATCATGATGAACCCAAATGAAGAGCATCATGAACACAACAACAATCTGATGTTCATCAGAGATCATAATGTTCACCCAGATTTTCAAGTTAAAGCTTGTGGGACCCAGGACACATGGCATAACACCATTGGACACCCTACAACGGCTATATGAGTCCCATGGCTCTATAAATAGAGATCAAGGCCTTAGCAAAACTTGCACCATTGCAAAGCATAAAAGAAAACAACATTGATTTTGTTTGAAGCTCTTGCAATTGAAATTGATCAATCACTAAATGCTTTCTTAGTGCACATCAATACTCTTTGTTATCTCCCTCTCTTTTGAAGATAATTTCTTTCTCTTCTCCCTCCTCTGTTTGATTTTCAAACATTCAAATCTCATACAAATTGTAACAAAATCTCATCTAGCTTTAGGGGTACTAAAATGTTAGTTTTGAGCAAAGGTGTAAAAGTCTAAGTAGGTAACTTAGCAAGAAGGTGCAAGCCTGCTGAGGCTTAGAGAATACAGAATTGTAATTGTTCAGGTGAACAAAGATTGTAAGGTGCAGGATTTGAGAGGTTATCTCAAGCATCATAGTGGAAACTCTCACAAGATTGTGAGGAGAGGACTAGCCCACATTGGGTGAACCTCTATAAATCTCTGTGTGTTCCTTCTCTTTCCTATACTCTTTAATTTCAGTATACACAACACACACCAGCACATTTACTTTGTTAATTAGTTTTTGTGTATGAACTTCAGAACGTTCTGAAGTCAGAGAGTTAACTTAACTATTCCAAGTAAACAACTTGAGAATCACTTTTAAGTTTCAGGATAATTTTTAAAGGGTCACAATTCAAACCCCCTCTTCCTTGTGACTATTTTATTCACTTCAATTGGCATCAGAGCCTGCCTCTATGGTTTGAGCACTTAACAGTGTATGAGGAAAAGATCCAGAAAGAAGTGATGTCAAAACATGCAAATCAAAGTGCATGTCACATATGCAACAATGTGGGATACTTCAAAACTAAATGCCTTCAGAAGAAGAAGATGCAAAGATGGCAACCAGAGATGATTTTGAAGAAAAAGAAGAAGTCAACACATGAGTAAAGACAAACACAAAATGTGAAGAGTTAAGAAATTCTAATTCTTATCTTTTATATAAAGTGTTTAATAATATCTCATATGACTCATGCTTTTTGTTTTAAAAGTAGAAACTTTTTAAAAATAGCTTCTCTTGTATAAAGAAAGAAAATGTGAAACTATTAATCTTGAATGAGATACATCTTAAAACCATTCAAAGATTGCAGCACTCACTTTTTAATATATTTGAGAAACATAAGATCCTCAATAAGTAAAAAGTTGTAAGATTTAGAAAAGTCTAAATTATGAAACAAAAATGTTATTTTGAAAAAGGACATAGCCAACTTTCTAAAGTCTGTTAAGACCTTTCAAAAAGTTGGTTTAGGATTCATAACCTATCACAAACACAAATGAGAAGGTAAATGAAAAATGTTCATTTTGAAAAAGAATTCAACTTTCTTAACCTGTATATTTTTTTTAAAAAGAAACATGAGAAAAATCCTCATTTCAAAAAGACATTTTATCCTAAATTAGAATGAGCTCAAAAGGTTGAGATTGGTAAAATATAGTTTTCTTATTTCAACAAATTTGATCATCTTGAATCAGAATGTGGTCATAAGAAAGAATCTCTCAAGAAGAGAAACACTAACCTTCAAAGACCCAAAGTAATACGGGTACCAAAAGTTTTACCAATTTGTAATGCAGGAATGTCTTCTAAGTTTCTAGGAAAAGTTTGATTCATGGACAAATTATGTTCAAGAAATATGAGGAGATCAAAATGATGAAGATTCAGAAACTTCTCAAGATGATGTTGAGTTGTTCTAGAACAATGGAACAATTTAAAATGAGTTCAAGTCAAAGAACCAAAACTTCATTTATTTGCACACCTCTAAGAAACTATCATTTGTCATCACCTAAACGTGAACCACAACCTATCGTAGATTACACCAAACCTGATCATGATTCCACAAATCTTCAAGATGTCCCTAAAATCATCCATAACATGATTAGGCACACTTTACTTCCTAGATGTGGAACCTTTGATGCTATAACATATACTGATTTATGTATCATGTACCATCTCATGACCAAAACAAAACTCAACCTCTGTTTCCTAATCCTTCAATACATGATCGATTCTTGTTTGGATGTCAAACAAAAAGTTGTTGAGTTGTCATATGGGATGCATATGACTCCCATCTTTAAGGCTGCACAAGTATCCCTACAAGGTGAAGAATGTGAATACACCTTCATGAGGTTCACAACCAAAACCTTAGGACAACTTCACATCACCACTTCAAACATGCCAACTCCTCCAACATCAGAAACATCTGGATCTGTGAAAAGACATGCAGATCAGAAAGTTAAGAAAACTAGGAAGAAAATAAGAGTTGAGAAGGTTATAAACCTATCCAGCATACAGAAGTAAGAAGAAGTTGGATCTCCTGAAAGTATGGAAGATGATGAAGCTCATTCTCCTCCAGCTCTGGAGTTGTTTCCACAAGTTGTTGAGCATGCAAGAAAAGCAGTTCAGAATGTTACTGGTGAAAATGAAGAACAACTTTAGAAGGAAGATGAAGTTGTTGAAGAAAAACAATTGTGCAAGATGAGGTTGTAACTCAAATGGAAGATGACTCATATGGTTGTTGCAATCACTGAAGAAGATAGTCAGAAGATTGACTCGGCTGGTGATGCATCTCTTCAAAAAGAAGTTGAGAATGTTGCTAAAAAAGAACATGAGAAGGTTGACACACCACAGAAAGCTGAAGAAAACCCTCTTGACCAAAATCAGAGAGTTGAAGAAAATACTGAGCAGGTTGCTCAAGAAGTTGCAAAAATCTTAGCTTGCAAGATGATGAGTGGAGAAAATGCTCAATCACAAGAAGATAAGCAAATGAAATTTTCAACTGGTTTTGATCTCAACATAGAAGATCTAAACCCAGACTTCAACACTGATGTGTTTCAAGATGCTCAGAAAACAGTTCAGATTGTTCAAGAAAAATCTGAAACTGATGATTAGAATGTTCAAGTGTCTAGGATCAGAATGTTCAAGAAAATGCTCATGATGCTGAAGCTACTCAATCCAAAAAGTTGAAAGCTTCAAAGTTCATCCCTCTGTTTTCAAGCAAGGTAGAAATGATCGGCCTTGAGAAAATTGGGAAACAAGAGTTATTAATTAAACAAGACTAGAAAATGTTGGATCAAACAACAAGGAGAAATACAAGTTCTTCAATATCAAGTATCTACCTAAGATTCTAAACAATCTCTGCATTCACTCGATACAATGAGTGGAAGTGTTTGAGAATGTCATTAATGTTGATCATGTATCATATATCATGTTCTCAACAAATTGTTTTTCAATCTATACTACATGATTCTGCAACATATGATTGAAGAACAAGAAGACTTCTCATACTCTATATGAATTGGCCTTCACACTCACATTCAAGCATTTAAATATGCCTCTGAAAAAAAAGTGAAGTGTATGAGAAGGAGTATCAAATCTTTATCATAAAGAATTTGACAACAATGAGGGTCCTCCAACAACAGATCAAGACATCCTTGAAGAAACCTTCCAAGAAGTTGCAGACATTGCTAAGGAAGCTGTTCAGAAAGTTGATGAAGCTCAGAATGTTGAAGAACTTAAAAACGAAGTTGATGTTGCTGAGAATGAAAGTCAGCAAGTTGAAGCAATACCTCAAATATTGAGATTGCAACCAATAAGGTTCAGGAAGCTGATGCAACTACTGAAACATGAATTCAGAAAAGTTGATGCAGTTACTAAAAGATGGAACTCAGAAAGTTGATGAAATTCCTGCATAACAACTTTAGAAGGTTAATGAAATTGAAGAAGCTTCTGAAAAATACCTCAGAAAGCTAACAAAGCTGGAAGCTTTTATTGGAGAAGGATCCTTTAAATCTTCTACTGCTGAAACAATTTCAAAATCTGAAGTGATGTTACAAACATCATGAGTGAACTCCAGTTTGATGAACAAGAAATTGTTCTAGAATCTGATATGGGAAATGATCCTATGTCATTAAAAGATCAAGATATTCATGATGTTGATAAAGTTCTATCCACACATATGCTTAGTGAAAATACTACGACAAAGGAATCTGATGAGGATGAGCTAGCTGGAAATCAAGCTGGTTTTGATCTGAATATGGAGGAATTCAACTCAGACTTCAATGCAAGTGTCCTTGAGGATTCTCAGATGGAAAATGATGAAACAATTCCTGCAACTCAAGTTCAGAATGTTCAAGAAAACATTCTTGATGAGCAAAGCATTCCATTTGTTGATCATATGTCTGCAAATCCTGAAACATCTAGAAATGTTAAAAGACAGAAAGATGGAAAGACTAAGAAGAAGATAAAGCTACTGATGATTGAACTGCTTCAGAAAGTTATGCTCATTGATGCTTGGATCTCTCAATTCAAATCATAAAGAGTTTTTCAGAGAAAGAGAAACATGCTCTCTTCATCTCGAAGTGAGGGAAGTCATCCCATAAGGTACACATTTATTTGCACTATAATAAATATGATGATTGAATGAAATTATGTCATGTTTAATATGTGCTTATATCAAATGTTTAAATGAAATAATTTTTACACTTTGTGTTCCTACTCCTTTCATGATAATATTATATTCATTTGCAACTACACAAGTCATAATTAATGATCAAAGTCATTGCATGATGTCCTATGTTTTAAAGGTGCATTTAAAATGAATTAGTGTTCTCATAATCGAACAAGAGGTTGTTTCTGTTATGTATAATTTCATGCATAATATTTCCTCATTATTTTCCCCAAATCGCTTCTTAATTATCATGTTAAATGTTAAATGAGATACATCATTTTTGTGAATATATATCTCTTTACATTTGTGAAATAAATGATTCTCATGCATCTCTATTCGTGTTATTGACATGAGCTGGAAACTAAATCATCATCATTGTTAATTAATTCATAGGAAGATTTATGTTTGTTCATAAATGTTAAATCATGATATGGAAGATAAAAAATATCTTAATTTGTCAAACTTCATAATAATCTGAAACATGAAGATATTCACTTGATTTGATCATTTCAAAAAATTGCATAAATTGTTAATTTTTATGATAAACTTATATTCATGCTCTTGCTTGAAATCAAAATTTCAGAATAAATAATATTTACTTGATTCTTCAGTAAAATATTTTTAAATATATTTCTTTTAAATAAAAAAAAGGGAAATTTGATTTTGATGTGGTTTATGAAAATATCATTATTCAAACATGATTTCAAATAGATTTTAATTTTGAATTTATCATTAGAAGATTTTTTCAACAAGAACACAATATATACTTGATCTTAATTTTGATGTTGTGTTTAACTTTTCTATTATTTTCAAAGCTTGTCTGGAAAAGATAAAGATTTGCATACTTTCACTACAACATTTTTTATCTTAGGCAACACTCAAAATGCGTTGTTGTAAACAAGAAAACCGTCCCTAAATCTAGAGGCGACGGTTATGCAACGCTTAGGAAAGCGTCCCATATACGCCCGTGGCCTATTCTAAAAGCAACGATTTTTGTGTTTTAGGCCACAGTCGCGTAAAACCGTTCTCTAAACGACAAAAGTGCAACGGTTTTTTTAGGGTCATGAGCGACGGTTTCACGGTCTTTAAGGGACGGTTATTCAAACTTTCTAGGGACGGTTATTCAAACTTTTCTAGTTATAAATACGTAGTAGATTATTGACTATTTTTGCAACGCTTTTTTGTTAAATTGAAGTTATAGGAATGGTAGTTTTAGTTATATATATATATATATATATATATATATATATATATATATATATATATATATATATAATAACTACTCAAGATTTTGAATGATAAGAACTTCAATAAAATAGATAATAGTCTTGCATCATAATATTACATGCGTGATAATATCCAAAACATATACGAATTGAATGTAACATATGTGTTTGCTTCAAAAAAACCAAAAAGTATTGGTTTATACACATATTGTTCATAGTCTAGTAGTAGCTAGAAATTATAGAAATCTAAACATGCAAATAACATCATCCTTGTTGATCTTCATCCAAGATGATCTTCATCTTCAGGTTGACCTTCCTCGCGAGTTGGATGAATTTCCTGCATTTAGAAGAAAGTTTCTTAGTCCTAGTGATATTATTGATTACAGCCAAGCACAAGGTATGAAAGCAAGAAATATCTCTTAAATTGACTTTACAACACCCTTCCCTTAGCATGCTAGACTACATATGACAATAAAAAGTCCATGTACCAGACCAAGAAAATTTACATAAAGAACATTCTTATAAATTTGAAACTATAAAAGCTTTAATATCTAACTAAACTCCAATAAAATACTACAAATACTTACAAAATAAGATCACAAACTTTTAAATAAGTCACAAGTATTACCTTTTCAACATGCATTGACGTGGAAGCACCGCATTCAATATCCATAGCATTCTCCATGATATTGTCCAAAGCTTCATTATCCAAATCAGGATTCACTTGCTTTAACAAGCATTTAACTAGCCCTTGTAAGCCGTTAACTTGCTTAGCCATACGCCGTCTCGTTAGAACATTGTCTTTTAATATCAGCAATTTCTTCATTTCTCTTTAACATAGTTGGTGTTACCATTCTTCCAAAACAACGAACTCTACCAGCCTTTTCTTTTCCAAACAGTGATTCAAAAGTCTTCCCAGCACATTCTTTTGACTCTTGAATGGAATCATGAAGTTTAGTCTAGTAAAAAAAAAGGTTAAACATAAGTTCAAATAATTTGGCTAACAACAATGTTACTTGGTAAACATCTCTGTCATAAAACTGAGTTCATTTCTTAAAAAAAGTAGAGTACTTTGGCAATAAACTTTCAAATACAGTAATATGAAAGACAACCCCTAATTACCAAATGTCTTCTAGGCATGCTAAATTCAAAACAACCCCTAGTTACAAGATTAATGGTTAGACCAATATATAAAATCAAAGATTCAAAATATGACAAAGGAGAATACAAAACACTAGAGAATACAAAACTGCACACAGTGGGGGTAATTTACTCCCACTGCCACATGAATGACTAGAGTCTGTTTTGGTTTTCTTTTTCCCTTCTCCGCCAACTTAATTATATGTCTAACAATTTTCAACTTATGTTATACTTGCAGCTATCTATATTTGAACTTATCAATGTTTAAATACTTAATATACTCGTAATTACTCTTATACTTACAACGACATTTTGCGTATCTTGATCCACTTCTTTTCCTTTTCGACTTGTGCGGGTTTCAATGAACATTTCTGCTTGAGTGACATCTGATCCATCCTCCTTCTTTGCCCGCTGTAAGAAAATATATAATAAATCAAAAAATTATATTTATTAGAAAATTTACTTCTTTGAAAGACAAACATATAATACCATCTCTGCCTTAATCCTTGCAAAGTTTCTTGTTCCCATACGGTGCATATATTTCTATTTGGCCCTATTCACAGCATTCTTCTTACATATATCCTGCATTATGTAGAAGAAGTTAAAGATTGGTAGTAAAGTATAATATTGTAATCAAATAGCTATAGTAAAATCTTACTTGAACAATATTGTTCCCCCAAAAAAGCATTAATCTCTTGAAATCGGGTCCAGGTACTCTCTTGGGACGATGTTTTAACCTTTCTCTCAGGTTGGGGTATTTCAAGAAATAATTCTGCCTAATGTAATTCTTGTAGCGTCTCCAAGCATCATTGATGCGAGTACACACTGTTTGCTTTCCTTTTGGAGGAATAATGAATCTATCCTGTAAAAAGAAAAACATCATCACCGACATTTGAAAGGTATTTGAAATATGAAGGAAATATAAAACTTACTTTCACATACATTAACATATTCCCATATGTCTTCTTTTTCTTTATCTGTAAATGCTTTGAAGTTGGTGTAAATTAGAGGGCAGAAGCTAGCATTCCTTGCAATAGTGCCTAAGAAATAACACAAATCATTCACCACTTTATCGTTTGGTCCAACAAATTCCCCAGATTCATCTACTATAACTTCTTCACGCTCTTCAATTTCTCTTGCATGCACATGTAAGCACCGTGTTGGCCCTCGCGTTCCTTTCTTTGGTGCACCTATTTAAACATGGTTCAAACATATTGTAAAATAATATTACAAAGATTACTTAAGATAAAAGCAACCAATTTGATCAATGTTACCATTAACAACATTACCTTCCTCTTCGAGTGCATTTTCTCCTTCTCTTTCTATGTCTTCTTCTTCAGCTTCAATTTCAAACTCCTCATCTTCAACTGGCACACCATGTTGTTTAAGAAAGGTATCAATTAACATTGGTCGAAACCCAGACATTCTTTTTGTCTTCTTTGGTCCTTGTTGCTTTTCAAGGGAATCATTATGACATGAAGCCCTTTTGTTGGGTTGCTCGTGGACTTGCTGCTTTTCAGGGGGATCATTAACTACAGCTGCCATAACCTTCTTTGTCACATGAATCTTTGGATCTCCAATTTGTATGCAGCCTTTGCTTTGGGTCTTCTTTGCCTCCTTCATCACATTTGTCCGACTTTCGTCACTTGTTGCAAATTTAGAGTTCTTTTCCTGTGAGTAGCTTGCAATGGAAAAAGAAGGCAAATTAATTCTCTTAGTTTGCTTATTATTATGTCCTCCAACTTCTTTTGTAGGTATCTTAGCCACATTGAGTGATGGCTTCTTTAGCTTGCTTCTTTGTCCTTCAACTTCTGCCATGGTTGCTTTAGTTCCTCTAACATACTTTGAAGCTTTGATGCCTTCAATTTTGTCTTCCTGTGTCTTCTGCTCATGCTTAACTTTTATAAGCCTCAGCAATTCAGCACTTGATTTAACCTAGCCTTTAAAATTGTAATGTGTCCTTTCAACCCCATTCTTTCTCTTTGAAGTGACTTCGTTATGCATTTTTAGTCTACAAAAAGCACAGAAAAGTATAAGTCCATATCTAGCAAAGAAAACAGTCTAGAATCAAAAAAACAGATCAACAAAAGCCAGCATAGAACTATAAAACCTATCCAAAAAACAGTAAAAACAACCAGAAACCAACAAATTACATAAAACAACAAACCATAATACAATATTGTCTCTTTAATCACTATAAGACACATTATAAGTACATAATTATAGCAACTCTACAATCATTGATTGTAATAATGCAACAAAATAAAAATAACAAATTCATTATACACATTAGTCCATATAATCAAATAACGTGTCATCAAAATCAGAATCTTCATCATCCTCATCTTCTATTCCTTGTAAAATATTTGCAGGCTTCTCAATGATTGTTCTAGGTATGTCTTCCCTAACCAAGTTGATTTCATCTGCTGCATTTACACCAGTATCTTCAAAATCTGATTGGATACCCATTTTAAACAAATCTCTTGGATCTGTCTTCAAAGCATAATGTCTATTTACATTCAAAGGATCTTGAACATAAAAACATTGTTGAACTTGAGAAGCAATCACAAAAGCATCATCTTGATAACACTTTTTATTGAAGGACGCACAAGTAAGTCTATATTCAACTTCTTCGACTTCATACCAATCACACCTAAATAGAACAAATTTGAAGTGGCCATAGTAGTTCAACTCAATTATATCATTAATTGCTCCATAGAAATTGACAGGTTCTGTCCTTGGATTTTTATCTTTCGAGCTTGCAAAACTTTCAGTTAACGAAACCAAAGTCACAGCAGAATTTTGAGTCTTGCGTCTTGCATCTCGTTGCATAGTATGAAATCTATATCCATTAACAAGATATCCTGAAAACCTTTTTGCAACATTATTTGGTCCTCTAGAGAATTCTCTAAGCTGAGGTGGTACATCATCTCTTATGGCTCGAGTTTTGAACCAGTCACTAAAGTTCAGGCATTGAGCCTTGGCTTTATCCCACTTACGTTTTTTAGTGTGGCTATTAACAATATCTTCATGCTCTCTATACAGAAAACAATGACATTCATTAGTCAATTTCTAAATAGGTTTTAGGTTGAGACAAAAAAAGTAAAAAATGACATGTGAACACACCTGATATATACTTCAATTTCTCCACAATTGAATAGGAGGTATCGATGGGCTTGGGCTAATGAATCAAAATCCAAATAAAATGGCTTCCCATTTTGCTTTCCCCCTAAGGGACGACCAATACTTGAAAAGTAATCAATTTCATCTACCTCTAGTAAATCACTATTATCATAGTTTCGATTCTTTCTGTTTGACCTTGTATCCACATTTGTGGGCATATATCTTGAAGAAAGAGTTATGGCCTCTTCAGCCACATAACCTTCAGCAATAGAACCTTCAGGACGACTTCTATTACAAACATATCCTTTAAGCTTACATAAATATCTTTCTACGGGATACATCCATCGAAGTTGAACTGGGCCACCTAATCTAACCTCATTCACAAGATGAATAGCTAAGTGAACCATAACATCAAAAAAACTAGGAGGAAAAACCATCTCTAGTTGACAAAGTACTTCAACAATTTCTTTCTGCAAGTTGTTCAGATCATGGATTTGGATAACTTTTTTGCATAGAGAACGAAAAAACAACTAAGACGAATGAGAGGTTAAGCCACTACTTTAGGCATTGTGCTTCGTATTGGTATCTGTAACAAGTAATGCAACATGAAATGTGCATCATGACTCTTATAACCACATATTTTCTTTTCAGAAACTTTCACACATCTTGAAATATTTGATGCACTACCATCTGGTAGTTTTGCACCCTTCAGAACACCACAAAACTTAGACTTCTCTTCAGAAGTCATGGAGAAACATGAATTTGCAATCTCGACACGACCCCCACCAACATCCCTTGGATGAAGATTTTTTTTAATGCCCATTTCTTGCAAATCATAACGACCTCTAACATGATCTTTTGTCTTTCCTGGTATATCCAATAGAGTCCCAATAATGTTATCAAAAATATTCTTTTCAATATGCATTACATCAAGATTATGATGTAGTGTATTGTATGCCCAATATGGCAACTCAAAAAAAATTGACCTCTTCTTCCATGGACCATCAATTTTTTGCTTGTTTGTCTTCCCAAACACATTGTTAAAATCTTTTAAGATTTCTAATATTTCTGTCCCTTCTAACATAGTCGGTGCAGATCTAAGTTCCTTTTTTCCATTAAAAGATTTTCTATTTTCTCTCCAAGCATGGTCCATTTGCAAAAAGGTACGGTGATCCATATAGCACATCTTTTGACTGTGTTTCAAATAGGTTGAAGAAGTGTTGTTGTTACAACATGGACATGCCAACTTCCCTTTTGTGCTCCAACCAGACAACATGGCATATGCGGGAAAATCACTAATTGTCCATAATAAAGCAGCACGCATTCAAAACATTTGATTTTTTGAGGCATCATATGTTTCTACTCCAGATTCCCATAACACTTTCAACTCCTCAATTAATGGTTGAAGATATACGTCAATATTTTTTCCTGGTGATTGTGGCCCAGGAATTAGTAATGACAACATCATAAATTCAGGCTTCATGCACAACCATCACTAGTCAAGCCAAGTCTTACATTACGAGATTCAGAAGCAAAGTCTGTATTAAGCCTGTCAAAGTCCTTCCACGCCTGGCCATCAGCAGGGTGCCTTAAGCACCCATCTTTAGTGCGATCGTCTTTATGCCACCTCATTGAATCAGCTGTCTTTGAACACATAAACAACCTTTGAAGCCTAGGAATCAAGGGAAAGTGTCTTAGAATTTTTTCAGCAACTTTATGATCATTTTTGGGTTGCTCGGACTCACAATCCACTAGAGGGGATTCTTTCCACCGAGAAGCTTTGCAAAATCTACAAAAATTGTCATCCTTGTGTTCTCTCCAAAATAGCATGCAATCATTGGGGCAAGCATCAATCTTTTCATAATCAAGACCAATGTCCTTAATCATGGCCTTTGTTTTGTTAAAAGAATTGGGAATGTTAAGATCAGGCATTTCTTCTTTCAATAACTCTAAGAGAGAAGTGAACGATGCATTGCTCCACCCATGAAGACACTTCAATAAGTACATTCGAATAATGAAGGATAAGGTAGAGAAATTTTTGCATCCTGTGTACAATGGTTGTTTTGACTCATCCATTAACTTGTAGAATTTCTTAGCATCCTCATTAGGTCCCTTGTTAACTCCATTGGTTTCTACAAAATCTCTAAATGTGTCAAATAATAAGTCATCAATGTCATCATGTGAGTCTTCTTGAACTTCCATGCGATCGTCAATTTTTGTCAACCTTGATCTTCGCTCCCCATGGTATACCCAAACTTTGTAGCCTTCAACAAATCCATAGGCTACTAAATGATCAAAAACCACTCTTCTTTTTTCATACCAAGTGTTTTTACACTTGGCACAAGGGCATAGAATTTCCCTCCCTTCTGGTTTTCCTTTAGTAAAGGCGAAATCTAAGAAAGATACAACACCTTTCTTATAATAACGACTAAGCCTTGGTAGCTTAGTCCACTCTTTGTCCATCACTACCAATCAATTACAGTGTAATACAAAGTAAGAATTTGCATACAATAAAATGTTATCCACTCACTTAACATCACAAGTTAAACACTCAATCATGCGCTAAATTACGACAACATATAAATACACAAGATAAGTTACATTTGCAAGCTGGATGAAGTTAACATATTTTTCGGATATAAAAACACAAATATTTATAGGGAAGTAAGTGAGTTCAAAGTGACAGTCTCACAAATCAGAATTCACCAACATGTAATTTTTTTAGATGTAGTGGCCTTGTTAACCCTCCCTCCCATATTTTAGTTCTACCTGAATCATATTTTCAATGGTTGATGATATAATTGTTAACCATAAGACCATTCTATATCTATGAAGCACGGATACGGACACGGACACTAACACGCCGACATCGTTAATAATTTAAGAAAATCATATAATTAAGTGTAATTATATGTGTCGGTGTCGTGTAACGTGTCCAACACCGGGACACAGCTTATTCGAAGAGTGTTCGTGTTTCATAGTTATAATATCCATTTATTTTATATAGTCCATTTGTACAAGAAAATTTATCTCTAGTTATCTTTGACACACATAACCTATGTACCCAAATGGCTTTAACCCCAAATTTTAATAAGCTTAATAACAATTGAGTTTCACGTTTTCAACCAAATAAAACCCAAATTACTAGCTTGAAATAACCCTGGTCATTCATGTTTTTAAAAAAGTGTACAATCGTGTTATACCCTCATTTTGGACCTAAAAATACTCATACAAATTCCTCTGCTATTTTCTAATACTTTCAAATCCACCGTGTTTTCTACTATGCTTCAGCTGCATACGTTACTACTTCAGTCTTTTAAATTTTTGCATAAGATCATACAAAAGGGTATTTTGGTCATTTCCTACAAAGGAACCCATTTTTCAGTCCCTACAATTTGTCCCTGAGTCTTTCCAATCTGTTTGCATGAATCATTTGTCAAATTCTGTTTAAAAATCATCTTAGTCTGCATCTGAGTCAGTTTGGATCAGTCTGAGGCGTTTTTGCCCCAGGGGCATTTCAGTCTTTTCACATCAAACAAATTTTGGGCAGAGAGGTATTTTAAAATACCTCATTTTTGGTAGTTTGTTCATTTTAGTCCATTTTGTCAATTTTAACTGTTTCACTTTACGTGGTATTTCAGATTACATTTTTTAACCAATTTTATTATTTTTGCATTTTAGTCCAAACATTTTTAGAAATTGCAATTCAGTCCAAATATTATGCTTTTTTGCAAATTAGTCCCAATTCCAATTTTCAAAGTAGTCCATTTCTTTTAAATCTTAAAACAACCCAATCTTTAATAAATTACAGTTCAGTCCCAAATTTTCATACAATTGCAGATTGGTCCCCAGAAGCCACGCAGGCAGTCCAGTTACAGGTGTCACCATCTCATTGGTTCAGAGTCCACATGGCCAGCTATATAAGGCCACGCGTGTCAGAGTCAAGAAAAGGATCCCATTCATCACGCGCCACATCAACACAAACAACTCACAAATTTCTCTCTCTATTCAGTTGGATCAAAATCATAACAAACTCAAGAAACTGAAGAACATTTTTCACAAACCCTAACCGTTTTCTCAGAAGCAATTTCGAACAAATCAATGGAGTTTTCTTTCATCAGCTCTCAGAGGTGCGATTGAACCTTCATCACTGAGCCTAATCCTCTGCAATTCAAGCACAAGGTTCATCGCAGAAAGCAATAAGCCCTAAATGCGATCACAGAGGCACGGATTTGAGAAGAAGAAGGAAAGATTCAAAGGTTTTTGAACCGAAGAAGAAGAAGAAAGAAATTCACCGATTTATTTTCGGAATTCAAGCCAGAAATCAATAAAACAGAATCAGATTCAAGAATTCCCAAGAATTTCAGTTCAAATCTCCGAAATAAACACAGGTAAGAATCAAAAACTCACCTCTTCATGCTCAAGAACCACAACGAATCTGAATCAACATGGATCCGTAGGATTTCGAACGAGTTTGGGTTCAAAAGTTTTGAAACCCTAAAAAATTTCCAAAACCGTGAAAGATTTAACGGTTTACAAGGCGTAAAAACCGTTGTAAACCTATGAATCCATAAGGATTTCATCAGAACAGATGTAAAATCAAGAAATAAGACCAAAAAACCGTTCGAAATCCGTGAGAAGGAAAACGAGATTCACGTTGATTCAGTGGGTGCATGCGTTCTCTAGTCACAGATTCATGCTTAGAATGATAGGACGAAGAGATTAAGCTATGATTCACATGTTTCTGAGTTGGTTTGAACCGTTTTAGGGTTAGGGTTTCAATGGACCTCGCCGGCGTGAGAGAAGAGAGAAGAGAAGAAAGAGAAACATTGCAAAAAATGAGAGAAAACGGGTTAGAGACCTTTTATATAAGGCGCTGGACCGGGTGGGTTCTGACCCGATCCAGCGCCCCACGCTGTGGACTGTGTGATCTAGATCCTAATGGATCTGGATCAATCCAACGCCCTGGAGGCGTTCTGGAGATCCGGATCCATCCACCTGCGTGGGTTTGGGCCGGGTACCCTAGGTTTTTCTGCTTTTCTTTTCAGTTCTTAACTTTCTTGCTATGCGCACCCCTGTGCTTGCTATTTGGACCTCCTGTGTGTTTTGATTTCTTTACAAAATTCCAAAAAAGATTGCTATGCGTTCTTGGTATGTTTTTTACCGTTTTGCGATGTTTTCACATATTCAAGATTGATGGAAATAGTACGTGTTAATTTCACTTTTGATTCGTATATTTTGTGTGTTCTTGTGTGAATTTTCTCGTATGATTTTTGATCCAAAATGTGTCATGTGATGTTGATGTTTGGCGCTTAATTTTATAATGAGTCTATCTCTGATTTTGTGTTAATTCATTCAAATTGTGTTAGCTAATTGGTCTTGCTTACTATTTTTGCGATATGTTTAATTGTGTTAGTTAATTGATTTTGCTTACAATTTTTGCGATATTTATCATTTTCTTGTTAAATTTGATTCTTGATTACTATTTTGTGATATTTCCATTTTTTGTTAAATTCGATTCTTGATTACTATTTTGTGATATTTCCATTTTTTGTTAAAATTGATTCTTGATTACAATTTTGTGATATTTTGCAACTATGTTTAGCTTGGTTCTTGATATTAATTGTGTGATATTTTGCAATCTTGTTTAGGTAGAGTTTTGACGCCAATCTTGTGATATTTTGCAATTTTGGGTAGTGTGATTTTTATGCCAATTTTTGTGATGGTTACCATCTTGTTTAGGATTAGTATTTCATTATTAATTTTCCTTGTTTTACTAACCGCTTTACTCTATGTTTCATGCATACTAAGCATCTCATCTCATTCCCATTTCTTCCTCTAACCCTTTCATGGAACGTTCAACTAATTCCCATGCAATGTTTAGGTAGTTTGCTTTTCTTTAATTTCTTGCAAGACCGTAGCATGTAAAATAGGACCCGATGTAAAGGACTATGGACTATAATGATGTACACCGACACACGCACCGACACGCACACACGTTGCATGAGCTAACGCTAGGTGTACGTTTAGGATGCGCGATACTTAGAGAAAATTAATCTTTTTTAGGAAAAACAAATAACTTCCATCACTTCAAATATTTTCCAAATAAACCTTGGAGTCAAAACTCCAAAGGATTTTTCCTTTATTTTCTTAATCAAATCAAAATGCAATTAATTTCCAACTTTAACCGTCTTCATTAACAATTGAACCAACCAAATGCATTCTTTTTCTTTTCAATTCTAATGCCTATACGGCCTCTTTCCCTTCTTCAAAATCTTTTTCAAACTAAAAAAAACAAATTAAACCCACAAAAACATTTTGAAAGAGAACTACATGGAATTTTGATCCCTTAAAAGGGTATGTAGGCAAGAGACTCAAAATCTCTCCAAGTCCAATAAAAACAAACATTCAAAATCTTCTCTCTCTCATTCTTAAAATCAACCCCTCTTTCTTTACAAATAGCAATAAAAGCAAAGCGTATACGTAAAGCATAGTAAAACGGTTCCTATAGGATACTATAGTCATTGCGGGTGCCTAACACCTTCCCGTAGTGAAATCAGCCCCGAACTTAGGATTTCTAAAGGTTTTCTCTCGATTTTACCTCTCCCAAAAAAAAAAATAGAGATATCAATGATTGAAAGGTTCAAATCCAATTAATGATTTGACACCCGAAAATCGCGATAACAGAAATGGCGACTTCACTGGGGATAGTTAGGGCTACACCCAGTTTTACATGCTTTATGTTTATGCTTTGCTTTATTGTTACATGTAAAATTTTCTTGTGTACGTGTGGGGTGAGAATATCAAAAGCCTTATACCCGGGCTGAGTGAACCTAAGATTAGGAAGAGATATAATCGACAATCCATTCCGGGGGTTGCCTCGTGCATTGGATTATGCGATCAATCTCACATAGCTGAGGCATTTTGGAGGTGATGTTGTCGGCGTGTGTTGTCATGCTTAGACACTTTACTTCCAATTGACCGATGAAGGCTATGGACCGTAGTTACCAAACCCATCTTTGGCCTTTCTTAGGACGTAGTGCGGTGGCTAAACCGAGCGTTGTCTCGAAATTTAGTTGTCACGCGATACTACACCCAAACTAGACCTTCTTACGGATAATCATGGACGAGCGTTGCTTTGTACTACCATGATATACGCAAGAGAGGTTGTGGTTTGGGAACTTTATAGGACCTCGGTTACTACTATCAAAGCCTTAGCTTCACCGGACACCTTGTCCACTTGTTACCTTAGCCCACCGTGCTTTCCTTGTTAAAACCATGCATACATGCATTCATGCATAAATTTTCTACATGCATTTATCAAAGGGTATAGACAAACTAAAATTCTTTGCAAATATAACCAGGCATGAAGAGGACTAAGTCTTACAAGTTCAAAGAAGTTGATTTGGCTAGCCTAAGGGAGTTGACACTCAAAGTTAAGAATCCGACTGGGTTTCGTCTCTGATACGGTGGTTTGTGTAACGCCCCATTTCTATTTAATTATTTTTAGTTAATGTTTGAGTATTTTTATTTATATATATGATTGAAATGAATTATATGACCTTTTGGTGTGGTGTGTGTATTTAAATAATTAATTGTGATTTTAATATTTTTGGTTGATTCTAATATGTTTTATGTATTTTATATGAAATGTTGATTTATGTGATTTATTGGTGGTTGCCATTTATTATATAATTATTTGTACTATTTAATAAATGGGAGAAATATAATATTTATTTGAATTGTTAGGAGTTAATTAGAATTTATTGGTGTTTAGGAGGGGGGTTATATTTTAATTATGAGAGTTAAGGGGGAAGTTAAGGGAATTAAGTGAAGGGTTAAAGAAATAGGAAATAGAAAGTCAGTAAGGGAGAAAACATTTGCACGTGAAAGAAAAACATAAGCTTTTGGGAGAAAAAGGGAGAAACCAAGAACAAGGAGAGATTTGCTAGAGGGAGCTTGAATTGCTGTGATTATTCATCTGAATTAAGGTAAGGGTGAGGCTAACCTTCAACTATTAATATATGTATAATTTCTAAAATTGAATTGAAAGTTGTGTTCTTGAACTAGGGTTAAGATGAATTTGTGATGAATTGATAAGGGTTTGATGTGTGAGACTGTAGAACTTGTTACAGAACCTAGATTATTCCCTGGGATGACATTGCTGATGATTTAGGGGTTTGATTTGGAAGTTTGGGATGATTTGGTGTGATTTAGGTCTGAACCCGTGTGGGTTCTGAGATCGCTCGCCTGTGGCGAGTGATCACTCGCCGTGGCGAGTAACCCTTGGTTGCTCGCGAGGCGAGCAGTATAGCTCGCCGTGGCGAGCTTGTCCCTTAAATTTAAGATTTTTGCCAAACTTTAGATGGTTTTGAGTGCCCTTATATTTATAGAGATGACCTGTGAAGTTGGTTTAGCCAAATTGGATTTAGAGAGCTTAAAAATGAAGTTTTGGTGAGAAAAATGTCAAAAGGCCGAAGCACCCAGTATTTCTCGCCTCCAGCTCGCCCCCAACTCGCCTTTGGCGAGTGAGCTGATGTGAGTACTCGCCTATGGCGAGCAGGTACTCGCTGTGGCGAGTTAGTTAGTTGTTTGGACTGTTTGTTCCGTTTTGCGATCTGTTTCACATGGGACTTTGAGAGGAGACCTTTGGGTAGTATTGGAGAGGTTTTATATCCTTAGATGCATTCTGTAATGAAGATTGTTGATGATTCTTTTATGTTGTGAATAGTTGATGCATTGTTGAAATGTAAGTCATATCTCGTTTATGCATTTGTTGAGTTGTTGTTGTGTCGTCCAAGTTGGGGAGTGTGTCATAAATAAATTAGGCACAGTTGTTGTTGTTGAATTGTCGTGGTGCAAGTCATACGTAGATGTATGCATTGTTGGTTAGTGGTTGTTGTCGGTGTTGTCATGTTGTATGTTGATATACACAGTTGGAGTCAGATGCATTGTCATTCAAAGCGGTGAGAGCTTATGCTCTGGAACGCCTTGTCGTTCAAAGCGGGAGGACTCATGTCCTGGAACACTTTGTTGTTCAAAAGCGGTGAGGACCCCGGTCCTGGAATGCAATGTCATTCAAAGCGGTGAGAGCTTATGCTCTGGAACGCCTTGTCGTTCAAGCGGGAGGACTCATGTCCTGGAACACTTTGTTGTTCAAAGCGGTGAGGGCTCTGCCCTGTATTTTGGTACCACATGCATATTGCATTAGTTGTGGTTGTCGTTGCATCGTTGTAGTCGTTGCGTTGGTCGAGTTGATGTTGTCGTTGGTTGAGTAGTTGTTGATGTTGATGAGTCGTTGAGGTTGAGGTGGTTGTTGAGTTGTTGTCGATGATGTGGTTGATTGCTTAATATAAATTAAAGGTTGCAAATCGAATATGAATGATGTAGTTGCTGTTGATGATAACGTTGATGCTTTTGGTGTTGTTGTTGTTGTAGATCAATTATAATTGATGTAGTTGTTGTTGATGAATGTTAATGCCATGTATATATGGATTTAGTAATGTTTGTGCTATGATTGTTGTTGTTTTAGTTCAAGTTGATGAATTATATATATATTATTTTTGATTGTGAATCTCACCCCTTCTGCTGGAATTGCCGCCTCGTGGGCAAGTGCAGGTAATGAAGGCTAGTTAGATTATTGGCTCTTGTGTCCTAGGCTCTGATACGTAACGGGATGGGGATTCTGCTGTTTACATTCTTTCATTCCTTATGTATCATTTATTTGAAGGACATGTTGTTGGAGATTTTATCTTTATGGAATAAATTGTAGTATGATGAGGCCTTTGTGCCAAGGATGATGACATAGCTGTTGATTGATTTTTAAAATAAATATTCCGCTGCAGATTTTTATAAAATGAGGTGTTGATTTAAATAGTTTTTATAATCTATTTAAACTGAATTTTGAAAAGTAGATGTAATACTCCGTTGTATGTTGAACTCTGATGTTCTATTTAATATTACGTTGTTTTGGGAAAACGGGGTGTTACAATTGGTATCAGAGCAGGTTGGTCCGTCCGACCAAGTAGTAGAGTCGTGTTGAGCCACCTAGGATAGAGTGTCAACTCTAATGTTGCTTTTGTTGTTGTTTATGAATTGTTGTTGTTGTGTAGAGAACTAACATGCAGGAAGAATTGTTGCTTGAGGTACATTTTCGAGGACGAAAATTCTATAAGTTGGGGAGAGTTGTAACGCCCCATTTCTATTTAATTATTTTTAGTTAATGTTTGAGTATTTTTATTTATATATATGATTGAAATGAATTATATGACCTTTTGGTGTGGTGTGTGTATTTAAATAATTAATTGTGATTTTAATATTTTTGGTTGATTCTAATATGTTTTATGTATTTTATATGAAATGTTGATTTATGTGATTTATTGGTGGTTGCCATTTATTATATAATTATTTGTACTATTTAATAAATGGGAGAAATATAATATTTATTTGAATTGTTAGGAGTTAATTAGAATTTATTGGTGTTTAGGAGGGGGGTTATATTTTAATTATGAGAGTTAAGGGGGAAGTTAAGGGAATTAAGTGAAGGGTTAAAGAAATAGGAAATAGAAAGTCAGTAAGGGAGAAAACATTTGCACGTGAAAGAAAAACATAAGCTTTTGGGAGAAAAAGGGAGAAACCAAGAACAAGGAGAGATTTGCTAGAGGGAGCTTGAATTGCTGTGATTATTCATCTGAATTAAGGTAAGGGTGAGGCTAACCTTCAACTATTAATATATGTATAATTTCTAAAATTGAATTGAAAGTTGTGTTCTTGAACTAGGGTTAAGATGAATTTGTGATGAATTGATAAGGGTTTGATGTGTGAGACTGTAGAACTTGTTACAGAACCTAGATTATTCCCTAGGATGACATTGCTGATGATTTAGGGGTTTGATTTGGAAGTTTGGGATGATTTGGTGTGATTTAGGTCTGAACCCGTGTGGGTTCTGAGATCGCTCGCCTGTGGCGAGTGATCACTCGCCGTGGCGAGTAACCCTTGGTTGCTCGCGAGGCGAGCAGTATAGCTCGCCGTGGCGAGCTTGTCCCTTAAATTTAAGATTTTTGCCAAACTTTAGATGGTTTTGAGTGCCCTTATATTTATAGAGATGACCTGTGAAGTTGGTTTAGCCAAATTGGATTTAGAGAGCTTAAAAATGAAGTTTTGGTGAGAAAAATGTCAAAAGGCCGAAGCACCCAGTATTTCTCGCCTCCAGCTCGCCCCCAACTCGCCTTTGGCGAGTGAGCTGATGTGAGTACTCGCCTATGGCGAGCAGGTACTCGCTGTGGCGAGTTAGTTAGTTGTTTGGACTGTTTGTTCCGTTTTGCGATCTGTTTCGCATGGGACTTTGAGAGGAGACCTTTGGGTAGTATTGGAGAGGTTTTATATCCTTAGATGCATTCTGTAATGAAGATTGTTGATGATTCTTTTATGTTGTGAATAGTTGATGCATTGTTGAAATGTAAGTCATATCTCGTTTATGCATTTGTTGAGTTGTTGTTGTGTCGTCCAAGTTGGGGAGTGTGTCATAAATAAATTAGGCACAGTTGTTGTTGTTGAATTGTCGTGGTGCAAGTCATACGTAGATGTATGCATTGTTGGTTAGTGGTTGTTGTCGGTGTTGTCATGTTGTATGTTGATATACACAGTTGGAGTCAGATGCATTGTCATTCAAAGCGGTGAGAGCTTATGCTCTGGAACGCCTTGTCGTTCAAAGCGGGAGGACTCATGTCCTGGAACACTTTGTTGTTCAAAAGCGGTGAGGACCCCGGTCCTGGAATGCAATGTCATTCAAAGCGGTGAGAGCTTATGCTCTGGAACGCCTTGTCGTTCAAGCGGGAGGACTCATGTCCTGGAACACTTTGTTGTTCAAAGCGGTGAGGGCTCTGCCCTGTATTTTGGTACCACATGCATATTGCATTAGTTGTGGTTGTCGTTGCATCGTTGTAGTCGTTGCGTTGGTCGAGTTGATGTTGTCGTTGGTTGAGTAGTTGTTGATGTTGATGAGTCGTTGAGGTTGAGGTGGTTGTTGAGTTGTTGTCGATGATGTGGTTGATTGCTTAATATAAATTAAAGGTTGCAAATCGAATATGAATGATGTAGTTGCTGTTGATGATAACGTTGATGCTTTTGGTGTTGTTGTTGTTGTAGATCAATTATAATTGATGTAGTTGTTGTTGATGAATGTTAATGCCATGTATATATGGATTTAGTAATGTTTGTGC
Organism: Medicago lupulina; assembly: GCA_958299785.1. Classification (NCBI taxonomy): domain Eukaryota; kingdom Viridiplantae; phylum Streptophyta; class Magnoliopsida; order Fabales; family Fabaceae; genus Medicago; species Medicago lupulina. The sequence continues at coordinate 38,938,096 of OY283146.1, read as the reverse complement.
TATGATTGTTGTTGTTTTAGTTCAAGTTGATGAATTATATATATATTATTTTTGATTGTGAATCTCACCCCTTCTGCTGGAATTGCCGCCTCGTGGGCAAGTGCAGGTAATGAAGGCTAGTTAGATTATTGGCTCTTGTGTCCTAGGCTCTGATACGTAACGGGATGGGGATTCTGCTGTTTACATTCTTTCATTCCTTATGTATCATTTATTTGAAGGACATGTTGTTGGAGATTTTATCTTTATGGAATAAATTGTAGTATGATGAGGCCTTTGTGCCAAGGATGATGACATAGCTGTTGATTGATTTTTAAAATAAATATTCCGCTGCAGATTTTTATAAAATGAGGTGTTGATTTAAATAGTTTTTATAATCTATTTAAACTGAATTTTGAAAAGTAGATGTAATACTCCGTTGTATGTTGAACTCTGATGTTCTATTTAATATTACGTTGTTTTGGGAAAACGGGGTGTTACAGTTTGCTTGGTATTCTCCGGACTAATGTAGAAGAGAAGCTGGTGCACACTCTGGTGCAATTCTATGATCCAGTTTTCCGTTGCTTCACTTTCCCCGGATTTTCAGTTGGTTCCTACACTTGAGGCTTATTCTTGTTTATTGGGTTTACCTATAGCCGAGAAGACACCTTTCACGGGCCCAGGGTCTTCTCTTACTCCTCTGGTTATTGCTAAGGATCTTTATCTCAAGACTTCCGATGTGTCTAAGAATCTTATCACCAAGTCTCACATCCAGGGTTTCACTTCAAAGTACCTACTTGAGCAGGCTAATCTCGAATCTACTTGTCAGGACACCCTTGAGGCTATTCTTGCACTACTCATCTACGGGCTCGTTCTCTTTCCGAATCTCGACAACTTCGTGGACATGAATGCCATTGAGATTTTCCATTCCAGGAATCCGGTTCCTACTTTGTTAGCTGACACATACCATGCCATCCATGATCGGACTCTCAAGGGTCGTGGATTTATTCTTTGCTGCATACCTCTTCTATATAGGTGGTTTATTTCTCACCTCCCGAGTTCTTTCCATGCCAACACGGAGAATTGGTCCTATTCGCAGCGGATTATGGCTCTTACTCCCGATGAGGTGGTTTGGATCACTCCAGCAGCTCGAGTCAAGGAGATTATCACTGGTTGTGGGGATTTCCTCAATGTACCTCTTCTCGGTACCCGGGGAGGAATCAACTACAATCCCGAGTTAGCCATGAGACAGTTTGGTTTTCCTATGAGAGCGAAGCCCATTAACCTTGCTACATCACAGGAGTTCTTTTACTATTCCAATGCCCCCACCGGGCAAAGGAAAGCTTTTACAGATGCTTGGTCTAAGGTTCGTAGGAAGGATGTGAGACACTTGGGTGTGAGATCCGGTATTGCTCATGAGGCCTATACGCAGTGGGTGATAGATCGAGCCGAAGAGATTGGCATGCCTTACCCTGCTATGAGGCATATATCTGCATCTACTCCATCTAGACCACTACCGTTGCTCCCCGCGACTCAGGAGATGTATCAGGAGCATCTAGCTATGGAGAGTGAGGAGAAGCGAGCATGGAAAGCCCGTTACAGTGAGGCTGAGAACTTGATCATGACTTTGGATGGCAGAGACGAGCAGAAGGATCATGAGAACCGAATGCTGAAGAAGGAACTAGCCAGAGTTAGGAAGGAGCTTGAGGAGAAGGATGATCTGTTGAGGAGAGACTCCAGGAGAGTCAGAGGTCGTCGAGATTTCTTTGCCAATTATTGTGTTTCAGCTTCAGACTCTGATTCCGAATACTACCCAGTCACTCCTTAGTTCTGGACGATAGGATTACTATTGGTTATGTTGTTTGTCCAGCTTATGTTTCAGAAGCCTATTCTCTTGGCTCAATGTATCGAAACAACTTGCTTTGAATAATTTGGTAGTCCAATAATGTTTGCAAAGAATTCTAATTTGTCTAAAAAACCCTTTGGGTAATAAAAAGAGTCATTTTTGCATCCGCATTTGCACATATCATGCATCATGTGCATCCTTCATCAGTCACAAAAAAAAAACTTCCAAGTGCTCATTGCCTCCTGGTTCTTCTGCCGCAGTGTGAAAAGTGGCTCGTGCTCGAAGGACCGACCAACCTACCAGAGTACATCAGACTAGACAATACAGAAGAAGGAATCAAGTAGCTATGGAAGAAGAAAATGCACAGCTCCGTACTGAACTAGCTTCTGTGAGAGAAGAATTGGCTAAAGCTCTCGACGCCATGACTGCCCTGGTGGCCGCTCAAGAGCAATCAACCTCGTCTGCTCCAGAGACCACTGAGGCAATTCCAACGTCATCTCTCGATAGCCGCTTTGCCATGCCAAGAGGATGCCCATATGGACTCCCACTTTTCTTTGCTCCTGATCCCACAACAGTTGCTTCTAGTGCTGCCAACGGTAACCAAATCCCCGTCTCAGGGCAGGTTTCTCTCCACACCACTCTGCCTCAGTCAACGGTCTTCACAGACCCGATTGTGCACTCTACACCTCAGGGCGCCAATGCTAATGATTACCGTGGAAAGACTCCTGTATTGGGAACTGTGGAAGAAAGAATGGAGGAACTTGCCAGAGAACTCCGTCGCGAGATTAAGGCCAACCGCGGGAGCAGTGACCTCGTCAGAACCCACGATCTTTGTTTAGTGCCGAGGGTGGATGTTCCCAAGAAATTCAAGGTCCCGGAATTTGACCGCTACAATGGGTTGACTTGCCCCCAGAACCATATCATCAAGTACGTCCGAAAGATGGCTAACCATGCAGACAATGATTCGCTTATGATCCATTGTTTCCAGGACAGTCTAATGGAAGATGCCGCGGAGTGGTATACCGGTTTGAGTAAGGATGATATTCGTACTTTTGATGATCTGGCCGCTGCTTTTAAGAGCCACTATGGATTCAACACCAGGCTCAAGCCGAATAAGGAATTCCTCCGGTCTCTTTCTCAGAAAAAGGACGAAAGCTTTCGCGAATATGCACAGAGGTGGAGAGGGGCAGCTGCCCGTATCACTCCTGCTTTGGACGAGGAAGAAATGACTCAAACATTCTTGAAGACCCTGAAGAAAGATTACGTTGAAAGAATGATTATTGCTGCCCCAAGCAACTTCTCTGAGATGGTCACTATGGGAACCCGCTTGGAGGAAGCTGTCCGAGAGGGGATTATCGTGTTTGAGAAGGGTGAGTCCTCGAATGCACCGAAGAAATACGGCAATGGTCACCATAAGAAAAAGGAATCAGAAGTTGGAATGGTGTCCGCCGGAACCAATCAATCTGCCACTGCCGCTCCTGTCAATGCTACACAACTGCCTCAACCGTATCAGTACTTACAGTATGCCCAACATCCGTTCTATCCGCCGTTCTACCATCAATACCCTCCACTACCGGGCCAGCCTCAGGTCCCTGTTAATGCCATCGCCCAACAAATGCAACAACAACCACTAGCTCAACAACAACCGCAACAACAACAACAAGGCCCTCAATCTAGACCATCTTTCCCGCCGATACCAATGGCGTATGCTGAACTACTCCCAACTCTGTTACATAAGGGGTATTGCACCACTAGACCTGGCAAGCCTCCGCCAAACCCATTGCCTCCCAGGTTCCGCTCCGATCTCAGATGTGATTTCCACCAAGGCGCCCTAGGTCATGACGTAGAAGGTTGCTACGCTCTGAAATACATTGTGAAGAAGTTGATCGACCAGGGAAAGCTATCTTTTGAAAACAATGTCCCACATGTGCTTGACAATCCACTCCCCAACCATGCCGCCGTGAATATGATCGAAGTATGTGAAGAAATCCCTCGTCTCAATGTCCGTAATGTTGCTACACCCCTAGTACCGCTACATATCGAGCTGTGCCAAGCTTCCTTGTTCAGCCACGACCACGTTGCTTGTTGTGAATGCCTTCAGAACCCTATGGGTTGCAGCGTAGTTCAGACTGATATCCAAAGCTTGATGAATGACAACTACCTGACTGCCAGTGATGTTTGTATGATAGTGCCGATCTTCCACGATACTCCGGTCAAGAGCACGCCCACCAAGAAGGACGTTGAACCGTTGGTCATACGGTTGTCTGGTCCAGTGCCATATACCTCAGCGAAGGCCATCCCGTACAAGTACAGTGCGACTATGTTGGAAAACGGGAAAGAAGTACCTTTGGTGTCCTCAAGCACAGTAGGCAGTATCGCTGAAGTGACGGCTTTGAGGAGCGGCAAGGTCCGACCCCTTTTGTTCCAGAAGAAAGATGATGTGCAAGTTACAATTCCTGCTGATAAGACTACTCCATTGACAATCCCTCCTGTTGTTGAAAGTACCAGCCGTCCAGGCCAATCCATTGAAGATTCCAATCTGGATGAGATTTTGAGGATAATCAAGAAAAGCGATTATAAGATCGTTGATCAGCTACTACAAACTCCTTCGAAGATATCCATCTTGGCCCTACTCCTCAGTTCGGAGGCTCACAGGAATGTGTTATTGAAAGTGTTGGAACAAGCCTATGTCGACCACGAAGTCACAGAGGATCAATTTGGTGGAATAGTGGCTAACATCACTGCTTGCAGTAACCTTTGGTTTGGTGAAGATGAACTTCCAGAGGCAGGGAAGCACCACAACTTGGCCCTGCACATTTCCATGAACTGCAAAACAGATATGCTGTCCAACGTGTTGGTAGACACTGGGTCGTCGTTGAATGTGATGCCTAAGTCGACTTTGGATCAGTTGAGTTGCCGAGGAGCTCCTCTGAGAAGGAGTACTTTCCTAGTCAAGGCTTTCGATGGTTCCCGTAAAACTGTGCTTGGAGAAGTAGATCTCCCCATGACTATTGGTCCTGAAACATTCATGATTACCTTCCAGGTTATGGACATAGATGCCTCTTACAGTTGCCTTCTCGGCAGACCATGGATACACGAGGCCGGGGCAGTCACTTCTATTCTCCACCATAAGCTAAAGTTCGTAAGGAATGGTAAACTTGTGACAGTACATGGGGAAGAAGCTTATCTGGTCAGTCAGTTATCATCCTTCTCTTGCATCGAAGCTAAATCTGCCGAAGGAACTGCATTCCAGGGTCTGACTATCGAGGGTACGGAGCCCAGGAGAGCTAGTGCTGCCATGGCTTCGTTGAAAGATGCGCAGAAAGCCGTTCAGGAGGGTCAGGCCGCTGGTTGGGGCCAATTGATACAGTTGCTGGACAACAAACACAAAGAGGGTCTCGGTTTCTCTCCGACGTCAGGCGTGTCAACTGGAACGTTCCGTAGTGCTGGATTTGCCAATGCAATTCTTGATGGTGCTGCTGAAGGAGGGGTTAAGCCCACATTTGTGATACCAGGAGGCATTGCAAAGAACTGGAACGTTATCAATCTCCCTGTGTTTGTGCATGATTCTAAGTAATATGTCTTGCTGTCTAGGCTTTTATTTTCAAAACAACAATCCTTCCGCCCTGCCCAAGGCGGAAGTGACACTTTTGTAAAGGGCATGTTTGTTCCGACATCACCATTATCAATAAAAAACGTCGTTTCTTTCACGACTCTTTTTCTTTCTTTAATGCTTTTCCCTTGGAAATAATGGTAATGCCAGAAAAAACCAAAACATCTATATTTTTTATTAATTTCAAAGATCTGCATGAAAATAATTTTCTAAAAATCACCCAATCATGTCACGCAGATCGAACCAAAATGAACCCGTTGAACACAGTGACTCTATGTTTCTCCAAACTGTTGAATCCCCGGTGTTTGAGGCCGAAGATGAGGATAGTGATGATATACCAGACGAGATTGCCCGACTGCTTGAACAAGAAGAGAAAACCATTCGGGCTCATCAGGAGGAGATCGAGCTAATCAACTTGGGTACTGAGGATAACAAAAGAGAGATCAAAGTCGGTGCTGCATTGGAGGAAGGGGTCAAGAAAAGGATCTTCCAGCTTCTCCGCGAATACTCGGACATTTTTGCATGGTCATACGAGGATATGCCAGGTTTGGATCCCCAGATTGTGGAACACCGGATACCGACTAAACCAGACTGTCCTCCTGTCAGGCAAAAGTTGAGACGGACTCGGCCGGACATGGCTCTGAAGATCAAAGGTGAAGTGCAGAAACAGATCGATGCGGGTTTTCTCATGACAGTTGAGCATCCCGAGTGGGTTGTTAACATCGTGCCAGTGCCGAAGAAGGATGGTAAGGTTCGGATGTGTGTTGATTACAGAGATTTGAATAGAGCAAGCTTGAAAGACAATTTCCCACTGCCTCACATCGATGTGCTTGTTGACAATACTACCCAGTGCAAGGTGTTCTCCTTCATGGACGGTTTTTCTGGCTATAACCAAATCAAAATGTCACCCAAAGACAGGGAGAAGACGTCGTTCATCACTCCATGGGGAACTTTCTGTTGTAAAGCAATGCCGTTCGGCCTAATAAATGCTGGTGCTACCTACCAAAGGGGGATGACCACTTTGTTCCATGACATGATTCACAAAGAGGTTGAAGTGTATGTAGATGACATGATTGTCAAGTCAAGCGATGAAGAGCAACATGTCGAATATTTGGCTAAGATGTTCGAAAGGTTGAGGAAATACAAGCTTCGGCTGAACCCAAACAAATGTACGTTCGGTGTTAGATCAGGGAAGTTGCTAGGCTTCATTGTCAGCCAGAAGGGCATTGAAGTAGATCCCGACAAAGTCCGAGCTATCCGCGAGATGCCGGCTCCGCAAACCGAGAAGCAGGTCAGAGGGTTCCTCGGGCGTTTGAACTACATTTCCAGATTTATATCCCACATGACTGCAACCTGCGGGCCAATTTTCAAGTTACTCAGGAAGAATCAACCTGTGGTATGGAATGATGAATGCCAAGAAGCTTTCGACAACATCAAGAGTTATTTGCTAGAGCCACCGATCCTTGTCCTGCCCGTGGACGGAAGGCCATTGATCATGTATCTGTCAGTGTTGGATGAATCCATGGGATGTGTGCTCGGTCAGCAGGAAGAAACTGGAAAGAAAGAGCATGCAATCTACTATTTGAGCAAGAAATTCACCGATTGTGAGACTCGGTACACAATGCTCGAGAAGACCTGTTGTGCACTAGCTTGGGCTGCCAAACGCCTGCGTCATTACTTGATAAATCATACAACTTGGTTGATATCCCGGATGGATCCGATCAAATACATCTTTGAGAAGCCTGCAGTCACTGGAAAAATCGCACGTTGGCAAATGTTACTGTCAGAGTATGATATTGTGTTTAAAGCTCAGAAAGCCATTAGAGGGAGTATCCTGGCTGACCATCTCGCTTGCCAACCGCTTGATGACTATCAACCTTTGAAGTTCGATTTCCCCGACGAAGAGGTCATGTTCTTGAAGTCAAGAGATTGTGAAGAACCACTGATCGGTGAAGGTCCAGACCCTGATAGCCAGTGGGGATTGGTCTTTGATGGTGCTGTTAATGCTTATGGCCGAGGAATTGGCGCAGTAATTGTGGCTCCGCAGGGGCATCACATCCCTTTCACAGCTCGGATTGTGTTCGAGTGCACCAACAATGTGGCCGAGTATGAAGCATGTATCCTGGGGATTGAAGAGGCTTCGATATGAGAATCAAGCACCTCGACATCTATGGAGATTCTGCACTAGTCATCAACCAGATAAAGGGAGAATGGGAGACTCATCATGCCAATTTAATCCCTTACCGTGATTATGCAAGACGTCTGTTAACGTATTTTACGAAGGTCGAGTTGCACCATATCCCCCGCGAGGAGAACCAAATGGCCGATGCTCTTGCTACCTTATCTTCCATGTTCCAGGTAAACCATTGGAATCATGTACCGATGATCAAAGTACAACGCTTAGATCGGCCCGCTCATGTGTTTACTGTTAGTGATGCAATTGTACAAACGGGTTCAGGCGGAGCCGACAGCAAACCATGGTATTATGATATCAAACAATTTTTGCGAAGCCGTGAGTACCCGCCGGATGCTTCCAACAAAGACAAGAAGACGCTGCGCAGGCTGGCTAGCAAGTTCCTGCTGGATGGGGATGTCCTGTACAAAAGGAATTTCGATATGGTGTTGTTAAGATGTGTTGATGAATGTGAAGCAGGACAGCTAATGCACGATGTGCACGATGGCACCTTTGGGACCCACGCATCAGGGCATGCTATGTCTAGAAAGCTGTTGAGAGCTGGTTACTACTGGATGACCATGGAGCGCGATTGCTATCAATATGCCAGGAAGTGCCACAAATGCCAAATATATGCTAATAAGATCCATGTGCCTCCGCACACTCTCAATGTTATGTCTTCTCCATGGCCTTTCTCTATGTGGGGCATTGATATGATCGGAAGAATTGAACCAAAAGCTTCGAATGGTCACCGTTTTATCCTGGTAGCAATCGATTATTTCACCAAATGGGTCGAAGCTGCATCATATGCCAATGTGACTAAGCAAGTAGTAGTCAAATTCATCAAGAACAACATCATCTGTCGGTATGGTGTTCCTAGCAAGATCATCACTGACAACGGTACCAACCTGAACAATGACATGGTACAAGCCTTATGCGAGAAATTCAAGATGGAACACCACAATTCTTCTCCTTACAGACCTCAGATGAATGGTGCAGTCGAGGCTGCCAATAAGAACATCAAGAAGATTGTGCAGAAGATGGTAACAACATACAAAGACTGGCATGAGATGTTGCCTTATGCTTTACACGGCTACCGCACTACAGTCCGTAGTTCAACCGGGGCAACGCCTTTTTCTCTTGTATACGGCATGGAAGCAGTCCTCCCATTGGAAGTGGAAATCCCGTCTCTCCGTGTGATTATGGAAGCAAAGTTGTCCGAGGCTGAATGGTGCCAGAGTCGGTACGACCAGTTGAATTTGATTGAGGAAAGACGCCTGGATGCTTTGGCTCACGGTCATATGTATCAAACAAGGATGAAAAATGCTTTTGACAAGAAAGTTCGTCCTCGGGAATTCAAAGAGGGTGAACTCGTATTGAAAAGAAGAATGAGTCAGCAACCCGACCCAAGGGGCAAATGGACGCCTAACTATGAAGGACCTTATGTTGTCAAGAAGGCTTTCTCTGGCGGTGCCCTGATTCTCACATACATGGATGGTGTAGAACTGCCGAATCCTGTGAATGCCGATATAGTCAAGAAATATTTTGTCTAGATATGAAAAGAACAGCGTGGTAGGTCGAAAACCCGAAAGGGCGGCCTAGGCAAAAATGCGCTTCCCGGTGGATCGAAAACCCGAAAGGGCGGTCCAGGCAAAATAAGGGACAAGAAACAAAATGTAAAAGCTCGCTGAGATTACGTGTAACTCAGGCAAAAATGAGCGTCTCGATGAGCCAAAAACCCGAAAGGACGGTTCATGCAAAAATGAGATTGAAATAAAAGACAATTGACTATATCTGGCAAATTACCATTCCCCCCGGGATCTTTGCAACTGATGATTGGCTGTTCTCATCCGAGGTTCCGACGCCTGTGGATTCAAGAGTTTTAGATACCATAGTAGCTACTGTGTTCAATGTACCACCAACCAATAAAATTACCATTTTCCAAGCTTTGTAAATCCGTGGAATCACGCCTTTGGCTGATTACCACCCTTATACATCGATTTGAGCCTATGCTTTTGTTTGGCACTCTTTTTCTATTCTATTTTCAAAGCTTTGTACAAAAAGATTTTTTCTATGTTAATAATGACGTATGTCTGGAATAAACATTCTGAAAATTGAAATTTTTTTTTTTTTTTGAGTATTTTGAAAACAAGCCTGGACAGCTATGTACATTCAAATGAAACATGCATGAACAAATCTACATTGATATCAGTTCGAATTCAAGTTACTAGCAGGCCTTCCCCCCAAGTGACGGTCTGTGGTCAATGGCAAGAATGAAAAAACAGAATGAAAAGCATGAAAAATGAATATGCTCGCTAAGTCGAAAACCCGAAAGGGCGGCTTAGGCAAAAAATGAGCACCCCGATGGATTGACAACCTTCAAAGGCAATTCAGGCAAAAACAGGGGCAACAAAAAAAAAAAAAAAAAAAACCGTTCCCCGGTGGGTCGAAAACCCGAAAGGGCGATCCAGGCAAAAATGGGATGATGAAAATAAAAATGAAAAGAAGTAATAAAGAAAAAACATGCAAAAGCATTGGCCACAGATGCGATGTTCGAAGCATTTTACGTGACTGTTCCAACAAGCAGCAATACCATTCAGACTTTTTTTCTCTACGATTTTACAGCTTCCTGCCTTCAAGCGATGGTCTCGATGTATCTTCGAACGACTGCATCCCCAGAAGAGGAACTTTTGCAAATATATGTCCGAGCGCGAGCCATTACGTGCCCAATATTCCAATGTTTTGTCTGTCGCTGCGAAATTGTGCCTACAAATTGCCAATCATCATGCATTTCAAAGCATTCATACATGCATGGTCATGCATCCTATGTGTTCATGCATTTGATAAAATTGTCATGTCATTCATACATATTCGCATTCTCAATTCCTATGTTAATCTCAATCAAAATCAATCGTGTCAACTTCAAATTTCTTCTGCTAACAACAAATGTCTACTGTCATGTCAATTTCAAAGTTCAATAGTCTTGTTCTAACATTCCTTTCAAATTCAAGCTCCTGCAGTTATGTCAATCAAATTCAATTCTTTTTCAAATACGATTTATTTCTGTTAACGGCCAAGTGGCTAGTTCGCGTCCAAGAACAGCTTGTGCCTGTCAATTCACTCTTGTTATCGGTCGAGCAGCAAGTTCGCATCCAAGAACAGCTTGTACCTGTCAATTTGTTTCCGTTATCGGTCAAGTAGCAAGTTCTCACCCAAGAACAGCTTGTACCTGTCAATTTGTTTCCGTTATCGGTCAAGTAGCAAGTTCTCATCCAAGAACAGCTTGTACCTATCCTTTTGGTAATCCGCCGAGCGGCTAGTTCAGATCCAGGAACAGCTCGTGCTTTCTATTTTGTTTCCTTCCAGCCAAGTAACTAGTTCGTGTCCAAGAACGGCTTGCGCTTTCTACTTTGTTTTCTTTCAGCCAAGTAACTAGTTCGTGTCCAAGAACAGCTTGTGCTTTCTATATTTTCTTTCAGCCAAGTAACCAGCTCAAATACAAGAGCAGCTTGCGCCCTTTGTTGTCAATATTCCCGGTCAAGTGGCCAGTTCGCATCCAAGAACAGCTTGTACCTGTCAAATTTGCGTTCGAGTCTCTCCAGTGAGTCTTGTTATCTGCTACTTTGTTAATGTCAATCAGTCCCGCAATGGATACGACATACTCTGTTTTTGTTATTTTGTTAATGTCTACCAGTCCCGCAATGGATACGACATACCTTGTTAAATTCAATTCTCAGTCTGTCTTGCATTCATAATACAAATGTTGCATGGCATGCACAACAGTTACAAATGTACTTTTACGCCCAAAATCAGTTCTAATGTTGATATTTAAGTATCTTCGTCGCGTCAAGCCAAAGACTCTGTCTCTTGACTCTCCAAACGAAGAAACTTAAATAGGGGCAGCTGTTATACCCTCATTTTGGACCTAAAAATACTCATACAAATTCCTCTGCTATTTTCTAATACTTTCAAATCCACCGTGTTTTCTACTATGCTTCAGCTGCATACGTTACTGCTTCAGTCTTTTAAATTTTTGCATAAGATCATACAAAAGGGTATTTTGGTCATTTCCTACAAAGGAACCCATTTTCAGTCCCTACAATTTGTCCCTGAGTCTTTCCAATCTGTTTGCATGAATCATTTGTCAAATTCTGTTTAAAAATCATCTTAGTCTGCATCTGAGTCAGTTTGGATCAGTCTGAGGCGTTTTTGCCCCAGGGGCATTTCAGTCTTTTCACATCAAACAAATTTTGGGCAGAGAGGTATTTTAAAATACCTCATTTTTGGTAGTTTGTTCATTTTAGTCCATTTTGTCAATTTTAACTGTTTCACTTTACGTGGTATTTCAGATTACATTTTTTAACCAATTTTATTATTTTTGCATTTTAGTCCAAACATTTTTAGAAATTGCAATTCAGTCCAAATATTATGCTTTTTTGTAAATTAGTCCCAATTCCAATTTTCAAAGTAGTCCATTTCTTTTAAATCTTAAAACAGCCCAATCTTTAATAAATTACAGTTCAGTCCCAAATTTTCATACAATTGCAGATTGGTCCCCAGAAGCCACGCAGGCAGTCCAGTTACAGGTGTCACCATCTCATTGGTTCAGAGTCCACATGGCCAGCTATATAAGGCCACGCGTGTCAGAGTCAAGAAAAGGATCCCATTCATCACGCGCCACATCAACACAAACAACTCACAAATTTCTCTCTCTATTCAGTTGGATCAAAATCATAACAAACTCAAGAAACTGAAGAACATTTTTCACAAACCCTAACTGTTTTCTCAGAAGCAATTTCGAACAAATCAATGGAGTTTTCTTTCATCAACTTTCAGAGGTGCGATTGAACCTTCATCACTGAGCCTAATCCTCTGCAATTCAAGCACAAGGTTCATCGCAGAAAGCAATAAGCCCTAAATGCGATCACAGAGGCATGGATTTGAGAAGAAGAAGGAAAGATTCAAAGGTTTTTGAACCGAAGAAGAAGAAGAAAGAAATTCACCGATTTATTTTCGGAATTCAAGCCAGAAATCAATAAAACAGAATCAGATTCAAGAATTCCCAAGAATTTCAGTTCAAATCTCCGAAATAAACACAGGTAAGAATCAAAAACTCACCTCTTCATGCTCAAGAACCACAACGAATCTGAATCAACATGGATCCGTAGGATTTCGAACGAGTTTGGGTTCAAAAGTTTTGAAACCCTAAAAAATTTCCAAAACCGTGAAAGATTTAACGGTTTACAAGGCGTAAAAACCGTTGTAAACCTATGAATCCATAAGGATTTCATCAGAACAGATGTAAAATCAAGAAATAAGACCAAAAAACCGTTCGAAATCCGTGAGAAGGAAAACGAGATTCACGTTGATTCAGTGGGTGCATGCGTTCTCTAGTCACAGATTCATGCTTAGAATGATAGGACGAAGAGATTAAGCTATGATTCACATGTTTCTGAGTTGGTTTGAACCGTTTTAGGGTTAGGGTTTCAATGGACCTCGCCGGCGTGAGAGAAGAGAGAAGAGAAGAAAGAGAAACATTGCAAAAAATGAGAGAAAACGGGTTAGAGACCTTTTATATAAGGCGCTGGACCGGGTGGGTTCTGACCCGATCCAGCGCCCCACGCTGTGGACCGTGTGATCTAGATCCTAATGGATCTGGATCAATCCAACGCCCTGGAGGCGTTCTGGAGATCCGGATCCATCCACCTGCGTGGGTTTGGGCCGGGTACCCTAGGTTTTTCTGCTTTTCTTTTCAGTTCTTAACTTTCTTGCTATGCGCACCCCTGTGCTTGCTATTTGGACCTCCTGTGTGTTTTGATTTCTTTACAAAATTCCAAAAAAGATTGCTATGCGTTCTTGGTATGTTTTTTACCGTTTTGCGATGTTTTCACATATTCAAGATTGATGGAAATAGTACGTGTTAATTTCACTTTTGATTCGTATATTTTGTGTGTTCTTGTGTGAATTTTCTCGTATGATTTTTGATCCAAAATGTGTCATGTGATGTTGATGTTTGGCGCTTAATTTTATAATGAGTCTATCTCTGATTTTGTGTTAATTCATTCAAATTGTGTTAGCTAATTGGTCTTGCTTACTATTTTTGCGATATGTTTAATTGTGTTAGTTAATTGATTTTGCTTACAATTTTTGCGATATTTCTCATTTTCTTGTTAAATTTGATTCTTGATTACTATTTTGTGATATTTCCATTTTTTGTTAAATTCGATTCTTGATTACTATTTTGTGATATTTCCATTTTTTGTTAAAATTGATTCTTGATTACAATTTTGTGATATTTTGCAACTATGTTTAGCTTGGTTCTTGATATTAATTGTGTGATATTTTGCAATCTTGTTTAGTTAGAGTTTTGACGCCAATCTTGTGATATTTTGCAATTTTGGGTAGTGTGATTTTTATGCCAATTTTTGTGATGGTTACCATCTTGTTTAGGATTAGTATTTCATTATTAATTTTCCTTGTTTTACTAACCGCTTTACTCTATGTTTCATGCATACTAAGCATCTCATCTCATTCCCATTTCTTCCTCTAACCCTTTCATGGAACGTTCAACTAATTCCCATGCAATGTTTAGGTAGTTTGCTTTTCTTTAATTTCTTGCAAGACTGTAGCATGTAAAATAGGACCCGATGTAAAGGACTATGGACTATAATGATGTACACCGACACACGCACCGACACGCACACACGTTGCATGAGCTAACGCTAGGTGTACGTTTAGGATGCGCGATACTTAGAGAAAATTAATCTTTTTTAGGAAAAACAAATAACTTCCATCACTTCAAATATTTTCCAAATAAACCTTGGAGTCAAAACTCCAAAGGATTTTTCCTTTATTTTCTTAATCAAATCAAAATGCAATTAATTTCCAACTTTAACCGTCTTCATTAACAATTGAACCAACCAAATGCATTCTTTTTCTTTTCAATTCTAATGCCTATACGGCCTCTTTCCCTTCTTCAAAATCTTTTTCAAACTAAAAAAAACAAATTAAACCCACAAAAACATTTTGAAAGAGAACTACATGGAATTTTGATCCCTTAAAAGGGTATGTAGGCAAGAGACTCAAAATCTCTCCAAGTCCAATAAAAACAAACATTCAAAATCTTCTCTCTCTCATTCTTAAAATCAACCCCTCTTTCTTTACAAATAGCAATAAAAGCAAAGCGTATACGTAAAGCATAGTAAAACGGTTCCTATAGGATACTATAGTCATTGCGGGTGCCTAACACCTTCCCGTAGTGAAATCAGCCCCGAACTTAGGATTTCTAAAGGTTTTCTCTCGATTTTACCTCTCCCCAAAAAAAAATAGAGATATCAATGATTGAAAGGTTCAAATCCAATTAATGATTTGACACCCAAAAATCGCGATAACAAATCGGATTTATAGACTTAATAAGAAAAAGGAATACAAAAAAAATAATCCCAAATCTTAATAAGCTGAAAAATCAATCCATTACCACAAATGACTTTAAGCCTAAATAATTAGTACATCAAACAACTAGTAAAACAAAGGATTGGGTAAGATTGAACTCACTTGAGATGAATGATTGACTCAACAAATGAGATGAATGAGCAAAACTATCGAACTGAACGAGATGAGTACAAAATGAACGAAATGAGTACACGCTTGAACAGGAAAACGATTGGGAAGGAATGGCTAAAAAAATGAGTACACGCTTGAGATTGAGATGAGAACGGTGGGTGATTCTAGTTTCTTCATCTTTCTTCTTCTTTGGTATGTGTTGTTCAGACAAACACAAATGGGTCTTTCTAGATTCCTTTTCTTCTTTTATCTTTGTTTTTTTTTTTATATATTTTATTATAAATTTATCAATAAAATAAATAAAATTATTTGGTTCTTTTCAATTGAGTGGGATAGTTCCCCGCGGAATGAATATTTTGTCCGTTAGGACAACATTTAACCGTTGGCAACAAGAATATGCCACGCCATTCCCTATACATGGTTATAGGCACGGTTTTATGACGGTAGCTATAAACAATAAGTACAGTGTTGAAATGTGTCGCATAAACATGGTTTTAGAGGTGGTTTTATGAGAGTAGGTATAAGCAATAAGTACGATGTTGAAATGCGTCGCATAAACATGGTTTTAGAGGCGGTTTTATGACTATTGCTAATTATGTATGCAACACGACAAACAACGCTGCATGTTCTATGTTATTGGGACGGTTTTTGAGAGTTGCAATAAAAAGGGTTGCTTAAAGTCAAAAATGTTGTAGTGTTTGTTTCAAAACTCATTATATTTAAAAGAAACTTTGTGTTTAAACATTGTTGAAAAATTATCTTACTTCAATTGCAAAAATTGGAGACAAAGATAGAGTTGTAAACATCATTGACATATCAATATGTGTTTGTACATAAATGTGTTGCATAAGTATATTCTGCAATTTGACCTTAAGTGTTTAACATACTTTTCAAGCATGAAAACTTGAAAGATCAACACCTAAAAGGTAGCACTCACACACACTTACAAATGTAAGTAAACTTAATCATATATTTGATTGTAAACATGTGTGTTTTCCACAAATTGTGTCAAAAAATTGTTGCTTGAAATTGATTTCTTTTAAAGAAACTATTTTGCATCAAATGATACTTTAAAGCATTTTATCTTTTGAAAAAAAAAAAAACTCAGCAATATTTTCCAACATGAGAATACTGTAGAGAGAGAAAGATCTTTTCTAAACTCTGATTACACCGCTTCCACAAATACTTCATTTTAGAAATTGCTGAATAAGATCAATTGATCTTTTCTCTTTTAAAGACTCAATTTGGATTAGTTAATCATTTTCTAATTTTTGAGCATGACTTTGTCCAAATGAAAAACTTATCTGTCATGACAATAAGTAAAAAAAAAAGGAAATAATTATTTTCTTAGAAAATCAAAAGATTTGAAATGTACTAGGATATTCATCTCTAAAACTTAGAGGGAGTTTTCTATACTTGAAGATATCAATCTTTTCGAAAACATTGAAACTAAGGACAAAAACATTTTCTCAATTTTGAATATGTTGAAATGGTTGCATATGTTATCATTTTTCATGTCTTGTTTATACAACTGATTGAAATAATGATTTATCATGATTCCTGCAATGTGTTTTAATTAAACCATGAGTTTGATATATGAATGCACTTGTGAATTACATGCAAATGTCTTATGATTCTTACCTTCCAAGATTATGTCACTTTTCCTTCATATCATCCCAAGTACTTTTTGATAGATGACAAAAGGGGGAGAGATATATATGATGGAAGAAAAACCTAGGATGAGGAGACATATGTATTATGGGAGAGAAAAATCTAAAATGGATTTAATTAATGAAGAATGTTATGAATTAACCTTTTGCATATGTTGAGGGGGAGTTTAATTAGTTTGATAAGAATTAAACTCTTGCATGTGTTTAGGGAGAGTTTAATTACATATCCATGAACATTCTTACATTTGTTATTACATCCATCATAAAACTTAAGATTTATTCAAAATGTTTGTCATCATCAAAAAGGGGGAGATTGTTGAAGCAAAAATCTTTTTGATGAATGTTTTAATGATAACAAACCTCGTGGAATAAATGATAAGTTTTATGAATGGTGATCTACTGATGTTTGCACTTGAGTTTTTGTTAAAAGAACAGGAATCACATAAGTGGATGTACTAGAAGCCACTCACGCCAATAAGTGCATTATATCTACTCAACAATGGAAGAATGAGTATATCATCAGTTGAAACACCAATATCATATCTCCATGAAGATTCATAGCTCAAGAATCATGATGGAAGAACATGAATCATGATGGAAGAACTTACATCACAAGCTATACAAGAATGTGCTTGATGTTATGTGACAAAACTCACATTGAGTGTTATGTTATATGATTTGAAGATCATCCATGGGTAAACATGATAAAAGAAAATATGCATACAAGCTAGGAAGATTCTCAGAACCTCCTCAAAGTATCACACTTCCAAAGCTTCTGAAGATAAGAAGTTCAGAGTTCAGAATGTTCATATGAATGGAGTTCATAATAATCATGAACATTATCCCTGAATATATCCAGAAACAATAAAGGATTACTTCATGGATAAACAAGAATATTTAAAGTCATCAGTTTCATGCATTGATGAACTAGATGCAAAGAAATATTCTTTTGGACTTCAAAGAAAGAATCATCTTGTTTGTCAAAACAAATTATCTCTCATTTATATGCTTCAAGTAGTTTTTGAAGGAAATAAATAAACAACCTTCATAGGTTTCAAAGTGTTGAAGAACATCAGAATGTTCAGCACAAAGTACAACCGTCAAAAAGAAAGGAACCCAGAAGAAACATTATGAAGTTCATATGTTTAAACCTAGAAGAAGTTCAGAAGGTTGTTCAGAAGGTTGCTCAGAAGGTTCATTAGAGCAAACCCATAAATCAATGTCCACACCAAGAACATGCAAGAACAGACGTGACATGAACATATCTTATGCAGACAATGATTTTGACTTTGGATCAAGAAATCATTAAAGACATATATGGTGATTAAAGGATTAATGGATTTTGATAGTTCTTGGTATTTGTGCGTTCTTTAGTGATTAACCAAGAAACAAACAAAGTTTAAATCATACCAAGATACAAGAAATCAAAGAACATTTGCATTCATGAACTAACTCTGAGTTCAGAAAGTTAGTTCAGAATGTTGTTCAGAATGTTGATCAATGAGTTGATCAGAACGTTCTGATGGAAGTTCAGAAGCTTGAACAAAGTTCAGAAGCTGGACAAAGTTCAGAAGCTTGGACAGAGTTCAGAAGCTTGAACAGAGTTCAGAAGCTTGACAGAGTTCAGAAGCTTGAACAGAGTTCAGAAGCCTGGACAGAGTTAAGAAGCTTGTTCATGATGAACATCAAGAACCAAACCCAGAATCTCAAGAACATTATTGAAGAAGTGCAAGCTACAACGTGACATAGATAAATGTCCAGGAAAGTACTTATGCATGGATCAATCAAGCAATAAAGGCATACACAAGGATTATGTCAAAAAGGATACTCAATGTTCATTTAAGACTATGAACATTGAAGTACTAGGAATATTCCAAAGGAGAATATCATCCTAGAAGTTATATTCACTGCTCTTCATTATTGTTTCACTATTAGGATTTGATTACATCAAATGGTAGTCTTACAAATCATCCTAAGTGAAACAAAGGAACATTCTGAAGATCAGAATGTTCAGGCTCTGCACATGCTTACTTTATGAACAGTACAGTAGGTGAAAAGCAAAAAGCAAAAGCAAAGAAAATCTGTCCTGATCAATCAGAGATAGACACGCATGGGAGTTGGTACTGTACAAGGACAACACAATCTCTCAAAGCATGGGCATGAAGATGCAGAATCCACTAACTCAATCCAGCACCAAGTCCCAAGGCAGATCTGGGAAATGAACTTTCTGAAGTATGATGAAAGTCCATACTTTGGCTATTGCCCAGAAATTCATGTGAAAAGCACATGACACGCCCGGAACTTCATATGTTCATTCATACATGATGAACCCAGATGAAGATCATGATGAACCTAGATGAAGATCATCATGAACACAACAACATTCTGATGTTCATCAGAGATCAGAATGTTCACCCAGATTTTCAAGTTAAAGCTTGTGGGACCCAGGACACATGGCATAACACCATTGGACACCCTACAACGGCTATATGAGTCCCATGGCTCTATAAATAGAGATCAAGGCCTTAGCAAAACTTGCACCTTTGCAAAGCATACAAGAAAACAACATTGATTTTGTTTGAAGCTCTTGCAATTGAAATTGATCAATCACTAAATGCTTTCTTAGTGCACATCAATACTCTTTGTTATCTCCCTCTCTTTTGAAGATAACTTCTTTCTCTTCTTCCTCCTCTGTTTGATTTTCAAACATTCAAATCTCATACAAATTGTAACAAAGTTTCATCTAGCTTTAGGGGTACTAAAGTGTTAGTTTTGAGCAAAGGTGTAAAAGTCTAAGTAGGTAACTTAGCAAGAAGGTGCAAGCCTGCTGAGGCTTAGAGAATACAGAATTGTAATTGTTCAGGTGAACAAAGATTGTAAGGTGCAGGATTTAAGAGGTTATCTCAAGCATCATAGTGGAAACTCTCACAAGATTGTGAGGAGAGGACTAGCCCACATTGGGTGAACCTCTATAAATCTCTGTGTGTTCCTTCTCTTCCCTATACTCTTTAATTTCAGTATACACAACACACACCAGCACATTTACTTTGTTAATTAGTTTTTGTGTATGAACTTCAGAACGTTCTGAAGTCAGAGAGTTAACTTAACCATTCCAAGTAAACAACTTGAGAATCACTTTTAAGTTTCAAGATAATTTTTAAAGGGTCACAATTCAAAACCCCCCTTCCTTGTGACTATTTTATTCACTTCAGTTACTAATCCTTTCAATCTGCCAATCATTTGACTTTTGGTCATAATTACGTTTTTTTGCTGAGGTGGCTTGTCATTAGCGACGTGGTGCCCATGTGGCAAGTGATGATTGAGGCGAGGTGGTTGACTTAAATAGGTCTTTCGTCTATGCAAATATAGGGCATTTGAATTTTCGTCCATGAAGTTACAAATGAGATGTAATTAGGACCATTTTTCAAATGATTAACATTTGCAATGACAAAATCAAAGGATTAATAACTTCAGTGATGAAAATTCAAATGACCTATATCTGCATGGACGAAAGACGTATTTAAGCCTAATTAATATAACAACTCATATATTTTCATATTCATTACTTGAAATGATAATATATTTTAATACATGTATAAAATAAAATAATTGTAAAATGATAGAATATATCATAAAAAAAGTTTAGTGAAATAATGGAGGTACACCAGTGTTAGCCTATATTTTATCTCGTGTATTTTCATCAGGTAAAAGAAGGTTCAAACCTGCAAAATTATCTAAGTACATGATTGAAAATTGCTAAGTTCGACTAATACTGAGATCATTCGACAGAAGACACAATTCGACAGACAGTTAATTTAGTAAAGAAGGTAGTTTCAAGTGTCCAGACACGTGGAAAACATACAATAAATGGTCAAGGAAATGTAGTTCTTAGTAGTTTAGTTTTGCAGTTATTTCTTCTATGTATAAACAATAGTTTTTCATAAGAAAAACGGGTCACAAATCATTTATAGAATTCTAGCACGCAAAGTACCAACGACTAGAGAAAAGAGTCACAAAATGTATGTAATCTGATTTGTTGAACGACTTTTACTTTAATGCAATGCAATTTACACTTTCTTTATGTTTCTGTATTTAAACTTTTAAGTATTTTACTTGCATTTTCTTTACTGCTTTCTATCGAAAGACAGTTATCATCAAACAAAAACAGTTTTATTCATCTTGTTCATAATGCAAAATATGGTCAACATTCATGTATTTTCTGGAAAAAAAATTGCACAACATGTCCTGTGATTTCTGGTTTGATACTACTTGTAATAATCAAAACTAGTCTTATTGTTTACCAAAACACCGGTAAACAACCGGACAATGCAAAATAATTTAGCAACATCTTTCAATAAAAATTCATCATATTGCAACAATTTTACAGGTATTCGTAGTTTCTCAATTTTTATTGAATTTTTAATAAAAATATAAATATTTCTTAGTCGAGAGCACAATGTTGTAATACATTATCTAACAAAGAGATTTTGACAATCGATGACTGTGGTGAAGGAGAAGAAAAAGGCCAAGAGTATGAGATGTGGAAAGAGAAAAGAGAGAAATATGATAAGTGACCTTCATCAGAAAGACTGGGACTGTGTGAGTGAAATAATTAGGGTATGTTTGTTTCAAGGATTGTAATATGATTCCCGGAAATGTGAGATTGGAAATGCAACATTCCCGTGTTTGTTTCAAGTTTTGAAAATTTGTTCCTAGGAATGTTATATTCCCGAAAATGTTATTTACATATGTTTTCTTCTATTGTTATTCTCATGGATAAAAGATGGAATCTAACATTTCCATGGGAATAAAACTTAATTTGCTATAAATTTTCATTGTCACTCACATTTATTTTTTTAATTGAATAATTTTTGAAACATTAGTAGAAATGTTATTCCTTGGAATACTATTCCTAAGAATATCATTTCAAGGGATGTAATTCCTTGAGTTTCTTTTTATATAAAAGGGATAATAAATTGATATTCTACATTTAAGATGAGGTTGGGGTGGATACCTATATCCCTGTTATACGTCCCGTATCCGTATTTCATAATCGAGAAAAATCCAAACTCAATCAAAACGAAAAAAAACCCGTCAAATTAGATTTGGTTCGGTTGACCTACCCGTATGAGTTTTATTGCCATGTCTAAGTACAAGTTGAACCCCTAACCACTGCTTAAGGAGCTCAAGTCATTTATCACTCCGATTAATACAGTGTTGATAATTATTTGTTTCTACCCACGTAATCTCGACAAAAGCTTAATTTTGGATTTTTTAATTTGACCTACCTTCAATTTTGGTCAAGATGAAAAAAAAAGACTTTAACTAAGGAATATATATTTGATTCCAATTTTTGTTACATCAATTTAATAGTGTTCAAGTTGAATTTTTTTTTTCATAGATGAAATAATTATTCACTAAACTCAGACACATAAGTTGAGCAGTTACAAATGCAATTTAAAGGTATTTGGTGTTTTATCCTCCTGAAGCTTTAGCGTAGTATTAGACGGGATGGTGTTAAACACTCATCCTCAGTAGATGATCCAATGTTTTGTAGGTGATACCTAAGGAGAAAGGGATTAATCCTAGACAGCACGGGTAATTTTAAGTAAGTATTTGATTTAATTTGTGTGGAAATCAGTCAGCTTTAATTGTAGGCTAATTTTGTAGTGATTTTAAGGGTTGATATATAAGTGTGCTTGTCCAAGCTAAAGTTCAATCATTTTAGCCCTTTCGATTCTGTTCAATATTCAAAACTCCAGAAATTTATAATTATTGTTATGTTATATGCAGGTTTGCAGTGTCACACTCTTTTTCTCTTTCCATTTTTATTGCTCATGTTATAAGGTTGAGTCAATTATCACAAATCAAATACAATATCTAGTATTTGAATAATAATTATTATATAAGATGATTTTAGTGTAAGATTCCAGTTGACCATATAGAAACAATATCATTCCCATATTGCCAAAGTCATTGGATGTCTAAATGTTAGACCACCTCATATATACATCTAAGTCTTTTGGAATCTTCAGCTGTGAAACTACAATATATAAACTAAAGATCAACATTTAGAAGAAAAGAGAGCAACAGAATGCACTTATTAACATACATTTCCCTTTAAATATAGCAAAAGTCTTGTATTCTCTACAAGAGATGATAATAAAAATCCAGACATTTAAACAAACACAACTTCAAACAAGATACAAAATACACAAACATAAAATATGATAATTCATGGAAGAAACCAATTCTTCAATGAGCTGAATCCTGTAGTCTTCTTTCACCTGCAGTTTCATGAACCTGTCCAACCTCAGCACCAGTGTTCCTAGACACACTTCCAGTCCCTACAATAACAACACAAAAATCAAAGTCCCTACATATTTACTATTAGTTAGTTTCATCACAAATGTGTGATACTGACCATAAGTAAATTATTATTTGTATGATTTTTTAGTTTAATATGATGAAAATCTACCACTTTAAATTATCAAACATTTTACTTGATGAAAGTAAAACTCCTTTACACTATACAAACAAACTCTTCTAAACTGTAAAAGAAAATCATCCCTTCCATCTATAAAATTACCAAAAATTCAGAAACTAAAGTGACTCTTTAGTACCTAAAACTACTATGAAGTTTCAAAATTAAAAAAAAACTAAGAAAGTACTAACCTTGAGTTGATTCATTCTCCCCTGGTTTGGCGAACCAAGATCCAACTGTTTCCTTAACCATATCAACCATACCTTTACCAAATTCCCCATCTTTAATCTCATCATCCCAACCTCCTAACCTTCTCCTCACTTCTTCACTCTCAGTCACCTTCCCTCTTGGCCTATTCACTTCCTTTCCTTCATCTCCTCTCTTGTGCACAGCATCAGAAACAACTTTCCTCACATCTCTACCTTCTCCTTCATCATAAACATCTTCCACAGCTTCATCTACATTTTTCTTATACAACTTCTCAGATATTACCTCAGAGAGAGCTCTATCTTCTTCACCAGGTCTTAGCTTTTCGGATAAATAGTCTTTCATTGATACCCCTTTATCCTGTTCTACACCTGCGGTTACTCTTTCACTTCCTGCACCGGTAACCGGAGATAACTTCTCTGTCAAGGAAACTGCAATATTCTTTCCATATTCTGCAGGTGAAACGCCAGAATTGTTCTCTCCATAGGTTGTCACTCTCTCTGTCTCAGTCTCACCCTTCTCGCCGAACCCAAGCTTTGAGGCTACTGCGTTTTTAGCTGATGCAGCTTTATCAGCTATTGCAGAAGTTGCAGATGAGACTTTCTCTGTATAGCTACTCTGATTCGATGGGGTTTTGTTTGTTGTTTCTCCTGTTGCGGCTTTGTCAGCTATTGTAGATGTGTAACTTCTTTGGTTCAATGGAGTTTCACCAGTTGTTGTTTTGCCTTCTTCACCGTATCCAAGCTTTGAAGCAATGGCGTTTTTAGCCGAGGCGGCTTTGTCAGCTACTATAGATGTGTAACTGCTTTGGTTTGATGGAGTTTCACCAATTGTTGTTTCACCTTCTTCACCGTATCCAAGCTTTGAAGCTACGGCGTTTTTAGCCAAGGCAGCTTTGTCAATGACAGCAGCTGTTACAGAGGGGTAACTTGTCTGGTTTGATGGCCTTTCACCAGGTGTTGTTTCATTTTTTTCACCATATCCAAGCTTTGAAGCAACAGCATTTTTAGCATTAGCAGCTTTGTCGGTGACTGCAGAAGCTGCATTATATATTTTGTCTGTGTAACTGCTCTGGTTTGTAGGAGTTTCACCAGTTGTTGTTTCACCACCTTCACCGTATCCAAGCTTCGACGCGACAGCGTTTTTAGCCAAGGCGGCTTTGTCAATGACTGCAGCTGTTACAGATGGGTAACTGATCTGGCTTGATGACCTTTCACCAGTTGACGTGTGGCCTGTTTCATTGCCATATCCAATCTTCGAAGCAACCGCATTTGTAGCATCAGCGGCTTTGTTAGTGACTGCAGACGCTGCAGAGTAAATTTTGTCTGTGTAACTACCCTGGCTGGACGGCGCTTCAGCAGTAGTTGTTTCTCCTTTCTCCCCATATCCAAGCTTTGAAGCTGCCGCAATTTTAGCACTGGCGGCTGTATCAGCAATTGCAGAAGTTCCAGAGTAGATTTTGTCTGTGTAATTGCTGTTGCTTTGGTTTGATGAGTTCTCCATTGATTCGTGGTGTAGATGAGGTTGCTCTCCAAGTGTTGTGTTTTTGTTGTACTGTTCATGGCTTCCAGCTGAAGGATATTGAGTTTTCGTTGCACTAGAATGTTGTGGCTGCATATATTGACCATGACTGGTAGCAGAATGGTGTTCAGTTGGTAACCCTGCCCTAAACTGATCATGGCTTTCAGAAGACGAGAACGGAGTTTGCATTGCACCTGAATGATGTGGCAAGTTTGCAGCAGATTGATGTTGAGGATTAGGGTGAGTTGCAATAGAATATGGTGGCAAATATTGGTCTTGACTTGTGTTTAAAGGGTGACGAGGTTTATGCTCAGTTGTTAGCAACTGTGATCTGAAATGATCATGGCTTGTAGCAGAAGGTATTGCACTGGAATCTTGCGGCAAATCTGTAGCATAATGGTGTTGAGGCTTAGGTTCAGTCGGTAGCAATTCTGGCTTAAACTGATCATGGCTACCAACAGAAGGGTATCCAGATTCCATCGAGCCAAAAGAAAGTGGCAGATGCTGATCATGTCTTATGGCAGAAGAGTGTTCAAGTGTAGGTTCAGTTCGTTGTAAATGTGGTGTAAAATGATCATGGCTTGTAACAGAAGGATAATGAGTTTTTGTCACATTGGAAAAATGTGGCAATTTTTGGTCATGACTTGTTGCAAAATGGTGCTGATTTATAGGTTGAGAAGGTAACTGTTGCGGCAAGTTTTGGTGATGAGTAGGGTGTTGAGTTTGTGTTGAAGTGGAAAAAACTGGTGTGAATTGTTCATGGCTTTGGTGATATTGAGTTTTGATTTCACTGGATAGGTGTGGTAAATTTTGGCCATGAGTTATATTAGATGATGGATAGGGTGTTTTGGTTGCTGTAGAGAGCTCTGGAGAAAATTGGTTATGGATTCCTAAAGAAGGGTTTTGTGTTTCAGCAATAGTTGGAAGAGTATGTGGTTGGTGGCTTGGTATTGGTTCATTGTGAACTGTCATTCTATCAAAAGATTTTGCAATTGGGGTTATGTCCATTTCTGCAGCACCTGTTAGCAATTATTAGTCAATAACAAAATATTAGGAAAATACACCAAAATTGGATTTAGTTAAAAGTTAAAATTGTAAGCGATTCCAAACTAACACACTACATTCAACCACTTTCAAATGACACGGTGTCTCGACACTGAAACATAATGTCACGTGTCACGTGAGTTCATGATTTATTGAAAATAAGTCATGAATCAGGTCAATTATTTATCCACAATATGTTGATAAAAATCCTTCCACAATGTATTTAATTTGCTATATAGATATGCTTAAAAATCCTTCCACAATGTATTTAATTTGCTATATAGATATGCTTTGCACAACACCATGTCATATGCATAGTACTTTATAGAATCAAATGCCACACTAGTTGTTGTAAAAAAAGACTGAAGTTATGTTAACACACCGACACATGTAATTACATTCAATCAATTCCATTTTATTCAATTTTCTCAAATTATTACCAATATCTACATGTCCTAGTCAAATTATTATTCGCGTCTAGGTATTAGTGTTGTGTCTAGCATCCGTGCTTCATAGAAGATTAGTAATGACCATGTCAAACATTTGTCCATACCAAGTTGATAGAACTCTTTCTAAAATGTATACAATTTGCTACTCTGAATGTGTGTGCACATCATTAACATTTAAGCCAAAAAAGACTATACAAAATATCAATTTCATAAAATCATGTATATGAATAATATTATGTTACAAAATTACAACATATATACCATATAAAATTGAAAATAAATAAATTTAGCAACTTTGTTCAATAGTTCAACTTAATTAATTACCTGCCCCAGTTGGATCAGTGACTTTGGTTTGATAATTTGCTGGAGCATGTGAATCAAATCTACTTCCTGGTGCATGAGGATCTTCCACCAAATTAACCTTAGGTTGCAGCATTGTTCTAGCAGGCTGAGTGAATTTACTTTGATTAATATTTTCAGTAGCTGGTTTAACAACTAATACTCTTGGCTCATGATGATGTTGTTCTCCCATTATAGTTGTGCCCCCAAAATTCACTCCTTGCCCTGTATGTTTTACTTGCCTTTGTTGTGTCACATTTCTAGCTGGAGCACTATCATAAACTGCAAAATAAAAAATAATAAAATAACCAAACATAAGAACACAAGTTAGCATGACCATTAGTATTATTATTATTATTGGAAGATACTCAATTAATCCCTAGGTAAACACTAATATCCAAAATTACCCTTAAAATTACAAAATGTCAATTAGATTAGTCACTTTATTAGTATGAGAGAGACTACAATAAAATTGAATAAGTTAAATGGAAAATATTCAAACATGGGTTGGAACAAAGTTATTAAATTCTGTAATTCTAAAATCATTTTAAAATATTAAAAATATTGTCAACAATAATAAATTTTAAACAATTAATCAAAGATTCTTGAATCCAAGTATGTTGTTTTTAGACAAAATTATTTGTGAATTTTCACAAACCAAATAGATCATTCACTGATTATTAAAAATGTTTTCTATTAATCTTAAAAGGCTCCAATCTTCTTCTATTTTGCATATATAAAAATGTAGTTAATATTTCTCTAGATAATTTCTTGTGTGCAAGAAGAAATGAAAGAGAAAAAGATTACTTGGTGCTCCATGGATTTCTGGGTCTTCATCCACTTCATCTTCCTCGTCTAAGTCATGGTCATCAGGGATATGTTGATTTTCATATTGATACTGATCATGACCATGACCTTGTTCATGATCATCATGGTGACCATGCTTGGTGATTGTGTCCTTAATTTTCTTAGCCTTTGCCTTCACTTTCTTTAGAACCGATTTTTTCTCATGTTCATCATGATGTTCCACCGTACCATGTGCCACTATGTACATCCATCCAAAATTTAACAAAAGACAAGTTAACAATAAGAAAACAAATGCATGCCCATTTAGAAAAAACATCAAGAATTATAATGTTTCTTAAAACTAAATCAAACAACATGACATTGGATCATTTAAAAAAAAATCTCAAGTTCGAATTTTATAGATGTAAAAAACATGTTATATTGAACTTAATTAAACCAAACAACACAATGATAACAAATTAAACCAAAGCCTTTAAAAAGAAAGAACTAATGATAATGATAAAATATTAATTAAACCAAACAACACAATGATAACAAATTAATTTAAGCAAACAACACCAATCAAATTAAACCAAACAACACCAATGATAAATTCATAAATACCTTGTTGTGTGGCAGAATTATGGGGATGACGATGTTCTTCTTGCATTGCTCTAGAGTCTAGTCTATATTGTGATAAGAATTTTTGATTTTTTGAAAAGAAATTGTAACTATAGTTGATTCAATTCTTGTTCTTGTTGAGTAAGCAAGCACCAGAGAATGTTAAAGCCTGAGACAATGGTTTATGGTTTATAGAGAAAATAGCAAAAGAACATGATACTATGCTTTGCCACCTTTGCATGGTTGTGGCTTCTCAAAATAGTGACACGTGTGATTAAACCAGTTATGCCCTTTTCATTTGACACGTGTCAACTAGTTTTATTTACGTGTCTCGTTCTCATACACCAAGATGTACATAATCTCAGTCTTTTGGAAATTGAAAATAAGCTTCAAAAAGACAATGTTTACGTTAATAGATGTGCACAAGTAAACCGACATGTGAAATTCTTGTTTTTTCATTTTGAATCTTGAAGCTAAGTTTTCAAAAAGTCTTGTTAACTCGTGGCTCCGACACTGGTTAAGGAATCTAAAAATAAAAAAATTGTCTTAAAAATATAAATTGTTACTTTTGATCAACTAATTATTACATTACTTTTTAATAATATATATTACCTTTTTTAGCTGTTTAACCAATGCCCTAAGACGTTGGTTAACATTGTCCTTTTCAAAATTATATAATTTATTTTCCGCTAACTAAATATACGGGTATTTTGTGCCCAATGGAAAATTTACAAAATTAAAATCAACGCATTTCATGAAATATATTTTTACTATATGATAAAGTATACGATAAAGTTTGTTTTGCGATTTTCAAATTGTTTTATTTGGATTTTCAATTATCTTTTTTTGAAAAAGAATATCAACCGAAGTTGTTATTAAGTTGAGTCACAACCAGATCGTTCTATTTAAGATGTTTTTTTTAACTGCGTGGAGTCCTCTATTTATGTAGAGATTTTGTAACTGTTGTAGAAAAAATTGCGGCAGCAGTTACTCTAATGGATAAGATCAAAAGAGAACTTATCCATTAATCAGTTCAACAACACTTGTGAATAGGATCAAAAGAAACAAATGCACAAAAGTAGAGCAAACAAACTCATTGGATTCGAATGAAAGAAAAATAAGAAATTCAATTGAATTCTTATTCTTATTTTTATCACAACCACCGTAAGCTAAATTTATGGGAAGTGATATTCACGAATAAAAACAATAATTACTATTACTTTTATCATTATCAAGTATTTAAAATTAAATACCGTAATTTAAACACTTCTAATGTGTGTTCTATTTTATGTGTGACCATCACAATCTATTTTTTTCAATTCACACAACATTAGATCAAAGTATAATTACTTGGTATTTAATCTTCCAAATTTTCTTCCGACATCACTGCAATGTTCCAACAATCCTCCACTTGAATTTAAAAAATGGTTTCAATAATAACATCAAAAACGTTTCTATAAGGTTGCTAATAAACAAATGTGTCGCCTACAACTTGAACCTTTGCATAGCGGATAATATTCTAATTTAACCAGAGTTGATAACAACATTGAGCTCTATCTCAGACATAAAACCCGCACACTGATGAGTCAATAATTAGTGTTTTAAATATAATATTTGAGTCTGTTTTATTTAGATTTGATTTCGTTTTATTTAATGATATTTCCTTTTAGAACTATTTTACTTCAATTGCAAGTTATTTAATTTCAGGAACAAATATTATAAAGATTCAGTCTTGAAGCAAAAGAAAGAGGATTCAAAGCTGATTCGGGCTGGAAAATATGAAGATTCAACACAAAATTATGACGCCCCCAAGTCAGAAGCTTGGCACGACTCGTGCCATTATCCACACGGCCGTGCCATGTCCCAAGATTGCTCTTTTGCTGCTTTTGCTTTATGGACAAACTACCTATTAGTTTATTTCTGACCTAAAAGCCCGTGGTTTCTTGTGGAACATTCTAGCGATGTATTTCTTATGGCCTAAGTCATTGTAAACTATAAATAAAGTAGCTAGTTATCACAACAAATCATCTTTTTTTTCTATGAAATAATAAGTGACAATTGTTTCTTTGAATAAAAGTTCACCTTTGGTTTATTTTATTTTATGTTCTTCTTCTTCTTCTTCTTCTTCTTCTTCTTCTTCTTCTTCTTCTTCTTCTCTTCTATGTCTACAATGAACGTGAGTGAGTAGAGTCTTCTTGTCTTAGGATTGTTGGATAAGTCTTAAAGACATAATCTTAAAAGTCTTAATGATGAATTTAAGTGTATTTTAATAATTATTTTGTTATGTCCTTGAGTTGTTTTTGAAGCGTTTTCGATTAAGGTATGCATGCTTGAGTTTCATAATTATAAGTGTGTGAATGAAATTATTGTATATTTGCGAAGAATAATGTTGATTAATTGTGAAATTATGATGTGAAGCTGATGTTGCTGTTGTTGCATTTTAATTGTGTCATTGCATAATAATTTCATTTTAATTACTTTCTCCAAAGCAGCAACATCAACTTCTTTCTTTCTTCTGACTTCCCTTGACACAATCTCAATTGCTTCTTCAATTTCTTCTTTTTCAGAAGCAATCTTTAGCTTCATGACAACATGTTTCCTTTTCCTTTTAGGAATGGAAGGTTGAGCAGGTTAAGGTGGTGAAGGTTCAGCTTCCTTGCCACTTCTGGTTCTTTTGTTCAGGACCTTAACAGGTTCCAGATTCTGAACTTCCTCTTGTATAGATGGCATACCATAACCAGTTGCTTCAGCCTGAGTAGCAACTTCGCCTTTTTTGGCTTTCTTTGAAGGTTGTTCAGAAACATCATCCAGATACTCAGCTTTTGTGATTACTCTCTTCTTTGTCTTTCTGCTCTTGGCTACTGGCAGAGCACCACCATACATGTCTTCTAGAACATCTTCCATTCTGATTATTTCTCCAGTAGTTTCAAAGTGCTTCAAGATGAAGCTTACTCTTACATCCAGAGGGTCCTTCATGCAGTTAGGAGGAAAATCTTCCATCAGATTAGATACAACATAAGATTCCTTCAAATCTGTGTCCAGCTTCTTGTAATCCTCTTTGTTGATTAGCTTCATATGCCTTAGAGTGCTCCCATTGATTACCTTTCCAGTCACTGTACCAAGTTGTTGATCAGTGAAGATCTTTGTATCACTCAGTGCCTTCAAAATCCCTCCTTGATGAAGGATTTCTGAGATGAGTCTTCTATATGGAATCCAAGTTCTCTTGATTGTTTGACTCTCTCTTAGAGTCTTAATCATGTACTTGAAAATGTACTTGGGCACATTTGCTTTTTCTTTGGTGATGAAGTAGTGAAGAAACACCCTGTGTTCCAATGAAGGCTGATCAACACCACCACCTTTTGGTAGAAGATTCTCATTCTGAATCTTCAGAAGTAGTTTCTTTTCCATAGTCAAGTCACTATAAGCACCTTTCTTCTTGTTGTTGAACATTGACTTGTTGACTACTTCATTCCAGGGACTCTTCTTGTTGTTGTCCAGACCATCTTTGAAACTTCCTTCAGATGCTCTCTTGATTACATAAGCAATCACTTCTTGAGAGATGAAGATAGGAATACCCATGATGATTGACCTAATCTCAGTACATGTGAAGGGTTCCAAACCCATTTCTTCTCTAGTTTTACCAGCTAAAGTAGGATCAATAAGCACCTTCTCATCCATTTCCAATTGAGCAGCCTTACGATCATAAACATGAGCTTTTACCTAGAAGTGCCTTATCATATTCATATAAGTTGGACCATTCAACATATCAAAATAACTAATGAGGTCCTGAGCCTCATAGTATTCTTTGATGTTGCAGCCATGACACGCTAGAGATGTGAAATCCACATGATTCTCAATTTGAACTGTTAGATCCCATTCTTCTAAAGACATGGTTATTCCTTTAATTTCATAAGCAGGAGCTTCTTGTGTGGACGTTCCTTGAGTTGTTTCTTGTATGGTTGATTTTGGAACTGAGCTTGAACACGCCATTTATGAGAATGAAGTTTTAGGGTTCTAGGGATTTGTTTGACGAAGATGATATTTACTTCGCAGAGAATTAGTGTGAAAACAGAAAATGTAGGTTGTGAAGTGAGTAGTGTGTGTTTTGTCTAAGTGATTTGAGTAAAAACGATTGCAATTCAGAAGGGGAAAAACAAACACAACATTAATGACAATTGGGGGCGCGAGATAATACATTCAAAGCTTAAAATCATCATTGCCCTCTTATGTTATACACCAATACAATTAAGCCACGTTAGATATCTTCAGATGAGCTCCCAAGTTAATGGGACAGGTGTTACCAAAAAGTAACTTTCAACGTTTCCACTAACTCTGCTATTCAGGAGCACAAAATCCAACTTCCGAAGTTTAAGATGCTGATGTTATCTTCAGAAGCACATTTTCCTCAGAGTCTCAGTTAAGAGCTTCTGATGAACCATAGCTTCTGAACAAACTTTAGGACCAAACTTCTTGTTCAGGAACAAGCAAATTTAATCAGACACAAAGTGCATGTTCAAATTTTTCTTAATAAAATCAAATCTTTCCACAGTTAAAGGTTTAGTGAATATATCAGCCCACTGATGTTCATTATCAATGAATTGTATATCCAAGATTCCTTTTTGAACATAATCTTTAATAAAATGGTGTTTGATTTCAATATGCTTGGCTCTTGAATGTAGAATTGGATTCTTTGACAAACAAATAGCAGCAATATTATCACAGAAAATGGGAATACAGTTAGCATTTATCTGATAGTCTTCCAACTGATGTTTCATCCAAAGTAGTTGTGCACAACAGTTTGCAGCTGAGATGTATTCTGCTTCTGATGTAGACATAGAAATAGTTGCTTGTCTTTTGCTAGCCCAAGATATTAGATTCTCTCCAACGAACTGACAGTTACCACTGGTTGATTTTCTTTCAATACTGTCACCAGCATAGTCTGCATCACATAATCCAACCAACTTATAATCTAAGGATTTCCTGTAAAGGAGTCCAAGATTTGTTGTTCCTTTCAGATACCTGAAGATTCTATTAACAACTATTAAATGAGATTCTCTAGGATCTGACTGGAATCTTGCACACAAGCATACACTGAATAAAATATCTGGCCTAGATGCATTCAGGTATAACAAAGAACCAATCATACCTCTATACAGCTTATGATCTACCTTTGTTCCAGTATCTTCTTTACTTAAGGTGCAGGTTGGATGCATTGGAGTGTTCGTCACTTTACAATATTCCAACTTGAACTTCTTCAGAAGCTCCTTTGTATACTTTGTCTGATTAACATACACTCCATCTTTACTTTCATTAATTTGAATTCCAAGGAAGAACTTCAATTCTCCCATCATACTGATTTCAAATTCATCTTGCATTAACTTAGAAAATTCCTTGCAAAGAGATGCATTAGTAGAACCAAATATTAGATCATCAACATATATCTAGACAACAAGAATGTCTTTCTCAAGAGTCCTTCTTAAGAGTGTTGTGTCAACTTGACCTCTTTTAAAATCATTTTTATTCATGAAATTACTCAGTCTATCATACCAAGCTCTGGGGGCTTGTTTTAAGCCATATAGTGATTTCTTAAGTTTATAAACATGGTCAGGATGCTTAAGATCCTCAAAATCAGAAGGTTGCTTGACAAACACTTCTTCTTCTATTACTCCATTAAGAAATGCACTCTTGACATCCATTTGATATAATATTATGCCATGATTAACTGCATATGATAGAAGTAACCTGATTGCTTCCAATCTTGCAACTGGAGAAAATGTTTCAGTGTAATCAATGCCTTCTTGTTGACTGTAACCTTGTAAAACAAGTGTAGCATTGTTTCTGATTACTTCACCTTGTTCATTCAGCTTGTTTCTGAATAGCCATTTTGTTCCAATAATGTTCTTCTGCTGAGGTTTGGGTACCAGATCCCACACATCATTTCTTTGAAACTGATTTGAGCTCTTCTTGCATAGCTAGTATCCATCCATCATCTGAAAGTGCTTCATCAACTGTTGTCGTGTCATTTTTCGGAGATCAAGGCTATTTGATTAGCTTTTGACTCACTGATTTATTTCACGACTTTGATCGAAAAAATTTATTTAAAGGTGGGGTCCGGGGGTTGGTTATATTTAGGGAAGGTATTAGCACCCTAAATATTCGTAGTACTCTACGAGAACCTTTCGACTTTATTTAATTTATGTGCTATAAACTTGCTTGTTTTTGAAAAAATGGAATTTTGAATGATCAAAGAAAGAAAGACCTAATTATCTACATTTTATTGATTCGGAAGGACTAGGTCCTTTGCCTACGTACCCGTGAGGGATCAGAACCTCGTAGTTCGGGGTAAAAATTATCGTTTGATTGGTTGAGTGTTTTTTATTAACTTTGAAAAAAAGTTTGAAATAAAAGAAAAGCCAAAGTGGCGGAAAAAAGTATTCGTTTGTGTTTTTTATATTAAGGAAAAATGGACTCAAAATAAGTTAAATTGATTGATATTTGATTAAGGAAAGAAAAATAAAAAGACGCCGCTTGATTTAAGATCAAAGTTTGCTTATGAAAATGTTTTTTAGATTTTTGTTATTTGAATGTTTTTGTTGTTTTTTTGATTGATAATTAAATTAAAACTAAAGCTAACGGAGAAAATAAAGCGTAGGTGACTCATGGTGGCGTTGGACCTCCACGAGAACCTTTAGCCTAAGCTACGAAGGAAATAAGAGGCATGCACACACTCACGCACACATACACCTAAGCTATTACATAAAAGCCTATTAATACATTCTATAGTCTGCAAATAAATAAATAAATTACATGAAAGCCTAAAATTTACATTCTAAAGTCCGCGTAACAAACAACGAAAAAATAAATAAACTGCGTAGAACCTTATTTACATTCTGAAGTTAATACGATGAAAAATAAAATAAAATAAATATGCATGTGATGTTACGATGATGAAAATAACGATGCATGTAAAAAAAAAGAAAAGAAAATGTAAAAATAAAGGAATTGGGGGGTGCAGGCAGCGATATGGGGGTGTAAAAACGAAACATGGAGGTCTGGGCTTAAAAACAAACCGGGTCGGTTCATGGGCGTGTGGGTCGAACCGGACCCAGGGGTATATAAAGGGTGTAACCCTAATTTCCTTCCTTTCTCCCATCTCTTTCTCTCTCTATCTTTTCCCTCTCTCTAAACGGCTTCTCTCTCCCTCTGTCTTCTCCGGCGAGTTCATGACGAACCGCCGTGTAACCCAGAACCCGGTGAGGGTTCCGGCGGTGGCTGGCCGGCCGTCGCGGCAGCGCCACCACGCCGGAACCCTAAAAAGATATTTTTTTTTGGTTTTGAACCCTCTTCTGACCCTCTATCCTATTCTACACACAAAATTCTCAGAAAACAAACCAGTAAGCTTAGATCTAAAAATCGAAATGAAAAAGTTACCTTCTTTGTGTGTTTGTTTGTGTTTGGTTCGAATTCGTGTTGGCTGTGTGTGTTGTGTTTAGTTACGGCTGTGTTGTTGTCTGGTTTTGAATTTGTGAACTTGGGTTGAATCCGTGTGTTGTTGTGTCGTGGTCGGTTGCGGACTGGTGACTGGTTGTGTGTATTCTGGATTCGGTTTTGACCGGGTGTGACTGTGTGTAGTGTTTGTATGGTACTGCTTTGGTTTTAATCGCGGCTGTCTTCCCCCCTCTGCTGTGCGCAGGTTCTCATTCTTTTATAGTAGTGATAGTTCTGATTAGGGTTTGTTTCAAAAGCCATAAAAAAGCTCCGGATTGAGATCAGGACGAAAAACAAGAATGTTTATCCCCTTAATTGATGTACCTGGGCTGGATTCGGCGCTATGAACATGTGACAGCTTGCACTTTTGGATCGTATCGAAAAAGGAAAAAAATAAAAAGGAATGGATAACCTAAAAATAAAATACGGACTCCTATCTCTTAAATAAAATTAATTAGAACAATGGAAAATGAAAATAAAAATAAATAATGGATAATGACTAGAAACAAAATAACTTAAAATCAAGTAATTAATTAAAGAAAAAGAAAAAAATAAAAGACGAAAATTTTGACTGAAAAGAAAAAAAAAAGAGAAGAGGGCCCGACTCGGAATCAAACAAATGAGGTATTTTAAAATACCTCTCTGCCGAAATTTCGCTCGAAAAGTCAGACATTATTCAGTGTCAGACAACACGTGTCAGTGATGTCTTAGGTCAAAAATTGGGGTATGACAACTGTAGCAAGTTCAATCACTGATAACAATCCTATCATAGACTCTTCTTGTCTGAAATATCATCAGAATGTGAAGACTTGTATTTGAATGTATTCTTGGATTGATTTGCTTGCTAATAGCCATCTTGAGCTTCATCAGAAGCTACTTCATTTTGAGCTTCTGAAGTCGGTTTAACTTCTGGACTATCTTCATATTCATCAATCTGATCAGGTTTTGGAGTGTCTTCAATAGCCTGTATATCTGCAAAACTTTCATCTTGCTCTAGAGTTTCACTTTCAGGCTCTTTGTCATCAAATTTAACGTGCATAGATTCTTCAACATAGAGTGTCTCTGAATTGTACACTCTCTATGCCTTTGACCTTTCAGAGTAACCTAAGAAGATTCCTCTTTGGGCCTTGGCATCAAATTTCTTTAGGTAGTGCTTGTTGTTTAAAATGTAACATGTACATCCAAATTGATGAAAGTAAGATATATTGGGTCTTCTTCCCTTGAAGAGTTCATATGCAGTTTTCTTCAATATAGGTCTGATATAGATCCTATTTTGAACATAACATGCTGTATTCACTGCTTCTGCCCAGAAATGTTTAGCCAAATTATTTTCATGGATCATCGTTCTTGCCATTTCTTGTAAAGTTATATTCTTTCTTTCTACAACCCCATTTTGTTGTGGAATTCTAGGAGAAGAGAATTCATGGACAATTCCATGTTTTTCACAAAAAGCTTCAAATGGCTCATTTTCAAATTCTCCACCATGATCACTTATGACTTTCAAAATTCTCATTTTTTTTCAGACTATATTTGAGTGCAAAAGTTATTGAATACATCATATGCATTGTCTTTATTTCTCAGGAATTTTACCCAAGTCCATCTGCTGTAATCATCAACAATAACTAGTCCATATTTGCTTCCATATAAGGATGCAGTGTTCTCTGGTCCAAATAGATCAATATGAAGTAGTTCTAAAGGTCTGGAGGTTGAGACAATGTCTTTAGATTTAAAAGATGATTTCACAATCTTCCCTTTCTGGCATGCACCACAGAGTGCATCTGAATGATAGTCAATGTTAGGTAAGCCTTTGACAAGTTGTAACTTACTAAGCTTAGAGATTAATCTCCAGTTAGCATGTCCCAACGTTCTGTGCCATACCCACTTCTGATCAACCAGTTCAGAGAAGTTG
This sequence comes from Medicago lupulina, assembly GCA_958299785.1. Classification (NCBI taxonomy): domain Eukaryota; kingdom Viridiplantae; phylum Streptophyta; class Magnoliopsida; order Fabales; family Fabaceae; genus Medicago; species Medicago lupulina. The sequence continues at coordinate 38,900,407 of OY283146.1, read as the reverse complement.
ATTTTATAGACATTTTCTACTCTCTTTCCTTTGAACATTATGGACTTGTTATCTTTGTTGATTACTGTGCAGTTGGTCTTTCCAAACATCACATCATAACCATTGTCACAAAACTGACTAATGCTCAAAAGGTTATGTTCAAGACCATCTACCAAACACACATTATTAATAGAGATAGAGGAGTTACCAATAGTTTGAAGGTGGGAAAAACACAAGAAGGGGGGGGGGGGGGTTGAATTGTGTTTTCAAAAACGTTTCTTTCTTGCGAAAATAAGCACTATTCTCAGGATCAGAGTCTGAAAAAGATCAGAGTCTGAACAGAGTTCAGAGTTTTAGTTTGCAGCGGATTAAAAGAAGAGAGCAAGAGAAAGAAGAAGACACAAGCAATTTATACAGGTTCCTTCCACAATCCGGAAGTAGTCCTGTCCCCCTTGCACTTCCAAGGAGAGTTCCACTAAAATGTAATATCAAATTACAAGTTGCTCAAACACACAAGTAAGAGACTTCCTTTGCTCAATCACACAAGAAAGAGACTTCAATGCTCAAGGACAACTCCAAGAGACTTCTAAACAATTATAGAGAATTGAAAAGAGTTTTGAATACTTGATATACAATCAGAGGTATTCACAAAACAAAACAAAACAGAACAGACTCTGTTTGTCTTAGACACTTAGAAATTCTAAAGTGTGAACTTTTGTAAGAATTATCTAAGTTGTTGATGAGCAATGTTTGCGACTTTGGATATGAGAGAATAGCCTTGTTCGCGTGTATGTATTATGTGTATATAGTTCTTCAAGTCTTCATCCCTATTTATAGAGAATTTGAGAGACGTTGGGAACTGCCAGCTCATCACTTTTTCTTGACCGAAGCTGATTTGACACCATTGATCCTTTGCTTAATTTGAGGATTGTACTATGAAATCAAATTCAAATCCATTCTAGCAAATATGGAAAATTCTCTGCATTAGTTGCTGTTATTCTTGTCGTGTATGGAAGACACACTGCAGAGTTGGTGGTTGCAGGGACAAGCGCAGACATAGTGGTTGTACTTTCCGTACACTGTACTTTGTCAACGTTCTTTAGCCTTCGGAGAATATTAGCTTCTGATGAATCTGCTTCTGGAAAAAAATGGCTTCTGATGATGTCATCTTCAGGAGCTCTTTCTTCAGACGCACTCTGCATCTGACTTTCCAGGAGCGCTTTCATTCAGATGCTCTTCAAGCTTCAGTCTTAATTTCCTTTGCTCTTTAATTCATTCAGTCAGAACCTCTTGTAAATAGTTCTTTATTAATGGTCCTGTACACTTGAATAAACTTTTAGCAATATCCAATTGATAATTTTTAATACCTTGTTATCATCAAAACTTAAGTGGTATAATTGTGAAACACCCTTTGTTCCAACAATCTCCCCCTTTTTGATGATGACAAACATAAGTATTTAAAAAGATCAATTGTTGTTAACTTAATTAACAAGTTGACTTTTAGGGGTTCTGAGGTTTGTAAGCTCTGACTCCCCCTGAGTCTGATATTCTTTAAGGTGAGGTTTGTAAGCTCCCCCTAAGTCCTATCCAGGTTAATTAAATTCATTTTTAAGCTCAACAATTATTTCTAACGTTCAAATGAAATAAGATTAGGTTCTCAAATAAAATAAAGTTTGTTAAATTTTATTTTATTCTTGGGCTCAGATTCTTTGTTAAATGCTTTCTATTACTCCCCCTTTTGTAATCATTTAAAAAGAACAAATAAGAAGAAGTGAAGACAAGAAATGGACAAAAATAAAGAAATGAACACTATTATATAAAAGATAGTCAGAAGAATACAAAGAAGTCAGAGCAAGCATTAAAACACATAACTAAAAGAAAAAACAAGGTGTGCAATCTAAGGGTTAGGTTGAGGTTGTTGCTGTTGAATAAGAGCCATCAGACGCTGAATGTCTTCAGACTGCTTCCTAACAGTTTCTTCCAGAGCCAACTGCCTCTGAAGAAGATAGTCTTCCCTAGCCTTAGATTCCTCTTGTTGCTTCAACACCTTTTGCTTTAGCATCTTGAACACCTTGGAATCTCTTGTTACATATTCAGATTCAGCATAGAATGGAGCATTAGCCAGATACAGAGGCTTGCTTTGGAGTTGCTGAGAAGAGTGCGATTCTTGCAGACGACGTTTCATAGCATGAGCTTGAATACGACAGCACTTCTGGGCAATATCATCAATGAAATCCAATGCTCTGTTCTTGAGATTAAACCAGCTGTCTTGATATGCAAAAGGTAGAAAAGGAGTTTTCCTTAGAAGATCCAGATTTTGCATCTCCTCATTGATTTCCACCAGCTGTTCTTCCAGATAATCAGGGTCCAGTATGTTAATGGGTGGTTGGTCAGAGGTCTGAATAGGTGAGGAAGATGAGGGTTGGTCAGAATTACAAGGGTGGTTTTGTGTTGGTTCAGAATTTGAAACAGACACAGTAGGTTCAGACTCTATCACTTGGATAGACTCTGTAGCCACTGTCTCCATAACAGATTCTGGAATGGTCTGTTCTTGAGTTTTAGTTGATTGGGGTGGTTTGTCAGAAGTCTTTTGTTGTTGATATTCAGGAAGTTCTCCTAAATAATGGCTTTCTAGATTGGATAAGTCATTCTATTCAGAGGGTTTGTTTTGTGGTGAAGAGGTTGTTTGTTGTTGTTTGTTTGTAGGTGAGTCTGAGCGAGGTAGTTCAGAAGTTGTTGGTTTTTCAGTAACTACGTGCTCTTCAGCAGTAGCTGTTAAATCAACAACTTTTGGACTTCCTTGGTTTGAGGAGGATGGAATGGGTACACTGGGGGGTAGCATAGTTAAAGGTTTAATAATAGGGGGTTGGAAAGGATGGTTAGCAGGTAGTTTGTTACAGATACCTATTCTTCTTTCAGATAACTCCCCTATTGTTTTATAAACATCAAAGGAAGCTTCTTTGAAAGGTTTGGATTTTGATGTTGTTGTTTTGGTTCTTACGGTTCGTTTGGCTTTTGGAAAGGGTTTGGTCAGGTTGTATTTCTGACTTAGAGGAATGTCATCTAAGTCAGAGTTAGTAGAGGATGAAGATGAAGGAGAGGTTTGGGGAACTGGAATCTGATTTACCATAGCAGTCTTGGTGGCTTCTGAGACAACAGCCTCTGAAGCAGCAACTTCTGGAGTAACAGCTTCTGATCCAGCAGCCTCTGAACCAACCACTTGAGGAACAGATCCTGAGGCATCAGCTACTGAAGTTCCTTGAGCCTCTTCCAAAACCTTCTTGGCTCCCTTCACAACGCCTTCCTCCAACTTTCTGGCTAGCGTCTGAACCTCAATAACCTTTTCAATGAGGTGTTGATCATCATGTTCAATACCCATTGCTGCCAAAGTCTTGTCTCTGTCAATTCTGCACTGAGCTTTCATCCGCTTCTTCTCATTCTTCAGATTCTCATAGTATTCATCACATTTCTTTGCCAGCTCAGGAGTTATTTCGAACATGGGGCACACAATCTCCTCTCCAGCGCTCCTCTTGGGTGGCCTAACAATACCAGCAGCTTCAATCTCTTCCCAAGCTTGTTGAGCTCTTTCCAAGGTGATATTAGAGTCAGCTTTTCCTCATTTTCTCTTTGGAGCAGCCAACACTTCATAGTTTGTTGCTTCAGATTTAGCAGTCTTCTGCTTTCTGGCAATAGCAACTTCAGCTTTCTTTGTGGCATCTGCAGACTCCTTAGCAAATGCTGCTAGATAAGCAGTCAATGCTTCAGGATTGTCTTCCTTGAGAATAGAAGGAAAGTCTCTTATGGTCTGAGAAGGTGTTTCAGATTCCTTCAGATCCTTTACATCAGTGAGAATCATCTCAATAGCCTTCATGTTGTAAAGGGTCTTGCCACTGATCATCCTTCCAGTGTTAATACCCAGGACTCTGTCAGACACAAGATTGAACTTGTCCAGAGTCTTTAGCACACCGCCTTGTCAGAAGATTTCAGATAGAAGTCTTCCACAAGGAACTTGTTTCCTCTTTCCTTTGGATGCTTCCTTGATAGCCCAGCACAAGTGATGCATGATATATCTTGGAAGATTTATTTGTTGAAATCCAGCCAAGAAATATAGCACCAGTTTGTGATCCAGATTGGGTTGATCAGCACCTCCTCCCTTCTGAAAGAAGCACTCGTTGATAATCTTCAGAAGCACCCTGTGCTCAATTTTCATGTCAACCAACTTGGTTGCTGGATTTCCCTTCAGCAACAGATTTGTGTAGCTTTCTAGCAGAGCATCTTTCCTGCTGACGTTCCACTGGAACCTTCCTTCAGGAGCCATCCTGCATGCTTTATCAATCACCCCTTCAGTAATAGATACTAGGATACCCATTACTGCAGACTTGATTTCTAAACCATGGAAAGGTTCAAGACCCATCTCTTTCCTTGATTTCCCTTTCAGATTAGGGTTTCTTGAAATAGCTAGATTTTCTTGAGCCTTAGCAGATTCAACGTCATACACTTCAGCCCGAATCCAGAATTCCTTGACCATATTCACATAAGTTGGTCCGTTAAGCATCTAAAAATACCCAGCCATCTTCTGAGCAATAATCAGTGTGTCCATGTCTACTCTGTTTCTTTTTAGAGATGCGAAGTCTACAGGAGATTCGATTTGAACTTCCAATGAATCGATTGGAATCGACACAGTTATTGGTTTGATGGAGTAGTTTGATTCTGTGCCTTGTTGCATGCTTGAACCGCTTGTAGAAGTAGCCATTGTAGAAGTTGAAGTTTGGGGGTAAAGGGTTTCTAAGGTGAGAGAAGAGAGAAAACAGATTTTCTTCGTAACTGCTTAAAAACTTGAAAGTGTAGGAAAGTGAGTGAGTAGTGTGTGTTTGGTATTTATAGTGATTTCTGAAAAACAACTTTTCATATATCAGAGGCGACAGCCAGACACACACATTAATGACTTCAGGGGTGCAAGAATATTTGTTAAAGAGAATAACCATCATTGCCCTAAGAGTGTTGTTTCCCAATGCAGATAGACGTGTCAGAAGTCTACAAAAAGTAACTTTAACCTTTTCCACTTCTTGAGAACTATCAGAGTCAAAAAGATTCCTTCCCAGAGTCTGAAGATTTTCTCAGAGGCTGAGTCTCTTCAAATTCTCCAAGGAGAGTCTGATACTTTTTCAGCTTCTGATAATTTTCAGAATCTAGTTTTTCATTCAGAGTCAAGCATTACTCAGAGACAGAATGCATGTTCAAATTTTTCTTTATAAAATTAAATCTTTCAACAGTTAGGGGTTTTGTAAAGATATCAGCCCATTGATGATTAGTATCAATGAATTGAATATCTAAAACTCCTTTTTGAACATAGTCTCTGATAAAATGATGTTTAATTTCAATGTGCTTGGCTCTTGAATGAAGAATAGGATTTTTAGACAAACAGATAGCAGCTGTGTTATCACAGTAAATTGGAATACAGTTTTCAGTTATTTGGTAGTCTTTCAACTGATGTTTCATCCAAAGCAGTTGTGTGCAACAACTAGTAGCTGAGATGTATTCTGCTTCTGCTGTTGACAAAGCAATAGTTGCTTGTGTCATACCCCAATTTTTGACCTAAGACACCACTAACACGCGTCGTCTAGCCCGAAATAATCGTCGAGTTTTCGAACGAAATTTCGACAGAGAGGTATTTTAAAATACCTCATTTTTTTTTTAGTTCCGAGTCGGGCCCTCTGCTCACCTTCTTTATTTTTAGTCCTCATTTCCATCTTTTATGTTTTTAATCAATTTTAATGTTAGTCTTATTATTATTATTTCTTTTTATCATTATTTATTAATAACCTTTTAGGGATAAGTCCAAGTCAGCATTACATTTTTTTTCTTTTTATGTTATTTTATTTTTAATTATTATCTGATAAAAATCCAGAGAAGGTCCAAATACAACAGCTGCGTTTTTTCCCTCTTCCTATCCGGTTCTTGAACCTTATCAATCCAGCAACAACATTGCTTTTTCTCCTCCCCAAGCCACTAATTTCTTGCTCATCCAGAACAAACCCTAACATATAAACCTGAGACTATAAAACCAGTCACGAGGACACGAATGGGGGGGACGAAAAAACACAGAAAGAAATCACAAACACACAACACCAACACAGCCGCACAAACAGAACCGGCCAAACACAACACACCCGCGCACCCACACACGAACAACAACACAGCCGTGGCCACAAACCCACACACGAACAACAACACAACCGCGGCCACAACCCACACCAACAGCAGCACAAACGCACACACCACACACCAGCAAACACACACACGCACGCACACGCGGTGACGAACAGAAGAACACAGCAAACACAACCAAAGGGTTAGACCTCTATTTTGTCCTTTTATTTCATTATTTGTTTTCTTTTAGATCTTGGAAATTGGGTGGGGTTTTTGAGCGTTTTGAGTGTGGAAAGGGGATTAGGAGAATAAAACGAGTAGAAACAGCGAAAAAAATCAAAAAAATAATAAGTTTTAGGGTTCCGGCCGGTGGCGCCGCCGCGATGGCCGGCAACCACCTCCGGAACCCCATCGGAGAAGACGACCCCAAACCCAGAATGAAGAACACGAGAGAGAGAGAGAGAGAGAGAGAGAGAGAGAGAGAGAGAGAGAGAGAGAGAGAGAGAGAGAGAGAGAGAGAGAGAGAGAGGTGAGAGGGTTCGGATGAGTGAGAAAGGGAAGAGAGAGAACCGCAAGGAAAAATGAGAGGAAATAGGGTCATTTGGCCTTTTATATGAGGCCCAACCGGCCGGGTCGTTACATCCGACCCGGTACCCGCTCCTGACCCGCCTGGATCCAATTCCAAGGCCCAAATCCCATTTTCTTTCACTTTGTTTACCACACCCCCATAACACTGCTTGCACCCCCGCGTCTCATCTTCATTTCTTTCATGCATTTTAATTTCTTTTTGCACTATTATTTTATTTTCCTTTGCATTTTATTTCTTCATTAGATTAAACTTATCGTGCTGCATATTTTTATTTATTTCGTGTTTTTATCTATTTCATATTTACTTTTCGTCATTTACTTTATCACATGGATTTTAGAATGTAATTAGGCATTTTGTAATTTATTTATTTGTATCGCAGACCATAGAATGTATTAATAGCTTTTTTTGTAATAGCGTAGGATATATGTGTGCGTGAGTGTGTGCATGCCTTCTATTTTGTCATATTGTCATAGCTTAGGTAAAAGTTTCTCGTGGTGGTCCAACGCCGCCATGAGTAACTTACGTTTTATTTTCTCGCTCCGTTAGTTTAATTTTCATCCATTAATCAAAAAACAACAAAAACATTCAAATACTAAAAACCGCAAAAACTTTTTCATAATAAATCCCGATTTTCAATCGGGTGATCGTTCATTTTAGTTTCTTTCTTAATCAAATATCAATCAATTTAACCCATTTTGAATCATTTTCTTTTAACATAAAAAACACAAACAAATACTTTTTTTTCGCCACCTTGGCTTTCTTTTATTTTCAAACTTTTTCCAAACTAATAAAAAACACTCAACTAATCAAACGGTAATTTTTACCCCGAACTACGAGGTTCTGATCCCTCACGGGTACGTAGGCAAAGGACCTTGTCCTTCCGAATCAATAAAATGTAGATAATTAGGTCTTTTTTCTTTTTTTTAATCACTATTCTCAAATTCTTTCTTTTAAATAAAAATAAGCAAGTAATAGCACAAGAAGTGAGATAAAGTCGAGAGGTTCTCGTAGAGTACTACGAATATTTAGGGTGCTAATACCTTCCCTAAATACAACCAACCCCCGGACCCCATCTTTAAATAAATTTTTTCAATCAAAAGTCGTAAAATATTTAGTGAGTCAAAAGCTAATCAAATAGCCTTGATCTCCGAAAAATGGCACGACAACTTGTCTCTTACTGGCCCAGGATATCAGATTCTCACCAAGAAACTGACAGTTTCCACTAGTTGATTTTCTTTCAATCCTGTCACCAGCATAGTCAGCATCGCAGAATCCAACTAGCTTATAATCTGAAGATTTCTTATAAAGAAGTCCAAGATTAGTTGTTCCTTTCAGATATCTAAAGATTCTTTTAACAGCAGTTAAGTGAGGATCTCTAGGATCTGATTGAAACCTTGCACACAAGCATACACTGAACAAAATATCAGGTCTGGATGCAGTGAGATACAACAGAGAACCAATCATACCTCGATACAGCTTCTGGTCAACTTTAGATCCTTGATCTTCTTTGTTCAGAGTGCAGGTAGGATGCATTGGAGTGTTCATTTCCTTGCAGTCTTCAAGTTTAAACTTTTTCAGAAGCTCTTTGGTATATTTGGACTGATGAACATACACTCCTTCTGAATTCCTAGAAAGAACTTCAGTTGTCCCATCATGCTCATTTCAAATTCCTCGTGCATCATCTTAGAAAATTCCTTGCAAAGAGATCTATTAGTTGAACCAAAAATAATATCATCAACATAAATTTGTACAATCAGAATGTCTTTCTCAAGTGTCTTCTTGAAAAGTGTTGTGTCAACCTGTCCTATTTTAAAATCATTTATAAGCAAGAAATTACTCAGTCTGTCATACCAGGCTCTGGGAGCTTGTTTCAGACCGTACAGAGATTTCTTTAGCTTATAAACGTGGTCAGGATGTTTTAAATCCTCAAAACCAGGTGGTTGTTTCACAAACACTTCTTCAGAAATGACTCCATTGAGAAATGCACTTTTAACGTCCATTTGGTACAAGGTTATGTTGTGATTTACTGCGTAGGAAAGAAGTAACCTGATTGCTTCCAATCTTGCAACTGGAGCAAAAGTTTCAGTGTAGTCAATGCCCTCTTGTTGGCTGTATCCTTGAGCAACAAGTCTGGCTTTGTTTCTGATTACTTCTCCCTGTTCATCCAGCTTGTTCCTAAACACCCATTTAGTTCCAATAATGTTCTTGTGTTCAGGCTTAGATACAAGATCCCATACATCATTTCTTTTGAATTGATTAAGCTCATCTTGCATTGCTAAGATCCATCCATCATCAGCTAGTGCTTCATCAACTGTTGTAGGTTCTATCATGGACAACAAACCCAGGGCAGACTCTTCAGGTCTGAAATGAGATCTAGTTCTTCTGGGACTTTCTCTGTTGCTAATGATTTGATCCTGAAGATGAGAAGACTTGTACTTGAATGAATTTCTGGACTGGATAACTTGCTGAGAATCATCTTGAGCTTCTTCAGAAGCTTCAACAATTGGGACTTCAGGAGCTATCATAGCTTCTGAAGTATCATTCAACTCTGAAGTCTGATCAGGTTCTGAATAATCATCAGACTCTTCTGAACCTGCAATACTTTCATTCTGCTCTGGAATTTTACTTCCAGTGTAACACCCCGTTTTTCCCAACATAAAAATTTCTTTAAAAAGAATAGCATGCATCAGAGTAAGCACATAAACAGGGCATCACATATCTTAAAACATCTCATGTTAATGAATAATTAAACATTAACCCTTCATAAAATATTCATAACATATTATTCAATATTGCAGCGGAAATATCATAAGAAAATCATCTCAAAAATCGTCTTTGGCACGCAGGCCTTAACAACGTCTTAATCAAAATAGTCAGAGTAATCATAAGCATGCAAAAGAACATAATACGCAAGGAACAGAGAAAATAAAGAAGATCCCCTATCCCGTTACGTATCAGAGCACCTAGACTCGACTGCAGAAATCCTCACACGTCTGCACCTAATCTTGGTTACCTGCACTTGCCCACGAGGCGGCAATTCCAGCAGAAGGGGTGAGATTCACAAATAATTATATTAAACATGTAATTAAATAATCACAATCAACAATCAAACTCAATTCAACATATCTCAGATAAAACATCTAACATATAAGGTATCAACATAAACAACACATCATTTAACACCGTCATAATCAACATCATAAACATCTTAGTAAACATCTTAGACGACTCGACTCGACATCATCAATTGACTATGCAACCCTACGTCTTATATGCATGTGGTACCAATCCAGGGCATGAGCCCTCGTCGCTATGAGCATAAATATACTCCAAGGCATAAGCCTTCGTCGCTGGTGAGCAAAGCTCCAGGGCATAAGCCCTCGTCGCTGGTGAGTAAAAACTCCAGGGCATAAGCCCCCATCATAGAATGAGTATGCATGAGACTCAACACTTTTAACTTAAACAAGTTAACATCTTAAACGTCGCAAAACATCTTAATCACCAAAGGACTGACACATGCAGCAACTATACATAAGTAAACAGCAACATGGCAGTAATCACATCATTCAAATAACATCCATAAAGCAAACATCTTAAGTAAGTCAAACATTTACAACTTAAATAGTTCATATAACACACATAAGCGGCATGGAAACCATCAAATTCATCTCAGTCATCATGTATTCGTCGTTACAGTTTATAATAAACATTATTAAAAGTCCCTGAAGCTACCCAAGGGTCATCTCTCATGATTCTATGCGAAACAGTTCGCAAACAGTACACAGTTCTGGGTTCTGACTTAACTCGCTATGGCGAGTGGGATAGCTCGCCTCGCGAGTACTAAGGTCCTGCTCGCTATGGCGAGTTGGATTGCTCGCCTCGCGAGCTCTAGGGTAACGCTCGCTATGGCGAGCTGGGTTGCTCGCCTCGCGAGTAAACTAGGTCTACTCGCCGCGGCGAGTTGCATAGCTCGCCTCAGGCGAGCGATGAACAGATGCTTACGGGTTCTGCGAAAAACACACTAAAAGTCCCAATTTTCACCATCTAAATCGTCTAAACTCTCAGTAATATCATCATTAAGGTTAATCTACGTTCTGTACTCAATCTAAACATCAATTCTACAGCTTTATGGCCTACTTCATGATTATTCTCACTTTTTAACCTAATTTCAATCCTCTCAAAACAGCCCTATGATTGTTAATTTTGATTAGATGAATTACAGAATAATATAATCAAATGCTAGGCTCACCCTTACCTGGTTATAAGCAGAAAATCGCAGCTTCTAAGCTCTTCTCCCTTCACACAGCCGTTTTCTCTCTTTTCCAAATTCTGATACGCGTACGTGTTTTCTAACCTAGGTTTCCCTTTATATACTCCCAGCAAATCTTATCTTATTTACTCTTTCTCCCACATAACTCTCTAAAATCCAAAACTAATCCTCAACTAAATATTTTATTTTATTTTCAAATCTTATTTTATTAAACAATAAAATAAGTCACCACGTCGCATAAAAACATAACAAATCTCCACTTATCATCACATAATATATATATATATATATATATAAATATATAGCAATTTCTCAAATAAATCAATTAATTAAATAATCAAAAATGGGCGTTACATCCAGGCTCTTTGTCATCAAACTTGACATGCATAGACTCTTCAACACAGAGTGTTTCCAAGTTATACAGTCTGTATGCCTTAGACCTCTCAGAGTAACCTAGAAAGATTCCCTTTTGTGCCTTTGCATCAAATTTCTTCAGATAGACTTTATTGTTTAGAATGTAACATGTACATCCAAACTGATGAAAGTAAGAGATATTAGGTTTCCTGCCTTTAAAGAGTTCATATGTTGTTTTATTCAGTATGGGTCTGATATAGATCCGGTTCTGAATATAACATGCTGTGTTTACTGCTTCTGCCCAAAAATGTTTTGCCAGACTGTTTTCGTGAATCATGGTTCTTGCCATTTCTTGTAGAGTCCTATTCTTTCTCTCTACAACTCCATTTTGCTGTGGAGTTGTAGGAGAAGAGAATTCATAGATAATTCCAAATTTTTCACAAAATATTTCAAATGGCTCATTTTCAAATTCTCCCCCATGATCACTTCTGACTTTTAGAATTTTCAGTTCTTTTTCAGATTGGACTTGAATACAGAATTTTGTAAACACATCATATGAATCATCTTTAGATTTGAGAAACTTAACCCAACTCCATCTACTGTAATCATCAACTATAACTAATCCATATTTGCTTCCATATAGGGATGCAATACTGACTGGTCCAAATAGGTCAATATGGAGTAGTTCCAAGGGTCTGGAGGTAGAAACAATGTCTTTTGATTTGAAAGAAGTTTTAACAATTTTTCCCTTCTAACATGCACCACATAGTGCATCTGAATGGTAATCAATGTCTAGTAAGCCTCTGACAAGTTGTAACTTGCTAAGCTTAGAGATTAATCTCCAGTTAGCATGTCCCAACCTTCTGTGCCGCAGCCATTTCTTATCACTCAATGACAGGAGGCAAAATACCTTTTGATCAGCCAGTTCTGAAAAATTGATCTTGTAGACATTGTTCTTTCTCTTCCCCTTAAAAACTACAGATTGGTCATCTGTGTTGATTACTGTGCAGTTGTTCTAATTAAACAAGACGTCATAACCATTATCACAAAATTGACTTATGCTAAGTAGGTTTTGCCTTAGTCCATCTACAAACCACACATTATTGATTGAGACTGAGGAGTTACCAATTGTTCCAGTACCAATGATTTTGCCAGTTTGGTTTCCTCTAAATCCCACAGTTCCTCCCTCTTTCATGGTCAGGGTTAGGAACATAGACTTTTCTCCCGTCATATGTCGCGAGCAGCCACTTTCCAGATACCAGGACTTCTGCTTTTCTTTTCCTTTTAGACATATCTGCAGCATCAACAATTTCTGTCTTAGGTACCCATATTTTCATGGGTCCATTTGGGTTAGTCCTAGAGATTCTGAGTCTCATTTGTGTTTTCTGTCTGAATTTTTCTTTTTCTGTCTTTTTCCAGACTTTGGGTTCAGAACCTTTAGTCTTAGAATGTGACTTAATAAAGACATCTTCCTTCCTCTGAAATCTAGGCTTTTTAGTTTCAGACTCTGTTTTCTTCAGAACCTGTTTGTTAGGTTCTGATCTCTTCAGAATCTGTAACGTTGGAGCTTTTGACTTAGAGTCATTCGTTACCTTTGTCTTTTGATTCTTAGGTTTTGACTTAGTCAATTCCATTGAATTTAAAGACTTAGATCCTGAATGTGAAGCTTTTTCAGATTCAGACACAAAATGAGTTTTCAGTCCCTCTTTGATGTTATCAGAACAAGGTTTCAGAATTACTTCACTAGAGTTTCCTCCTGTGAAACCAATTCCCTTTTTGTTGTTCTGATTTATGCTATAAATCATAGATGCAACTTTGGTTCTATCAATTCCTGTGTTAATAAACTCTTGAAGAGCAGCATCCTGCTCAGACAAGGTTTTATTATCACCTTTCTTAGTCATTGTTTTCAAATCATTATTTTCTTGTTGTAAAACATCCATTTCCATCTTAGTTGATTCATGGAGTTTTAGCAGCTTAATGTATCGTTGCTTAACTCTCCTCAACTCAGTGGATTGGTTTTCATAATGACAAAGAAGTTCCTTGAGAGAATCAATCAATTCAGATCTAGTGAGTTTATAATATACCTCAGTTTCAGTTTCAGAATCTGTACTTGACTCAGCATCAGATGAATCTTTTTCATTATCAGCAGTAGCTACCAAAGCCAGAGCTATTTTTGCTTCATGTTCAACATCATCTTTGTCAGACTCAGACTCATTATCCAGATCTTCCCAAGTTGCCATCAAGCTCTTCTTGAATTGCTTCTTGAATTTGTTGGACTTGAAGATTGGTTTCTTTGATTTTTCTTTGGATTTCTCTTTCTGCAGGTCTGGACATTCAGCAATGAAGTGTCCAACCTTCTTGCAGTTAAAGCAACCTACTGATCTTGTTTTCTAGAGTTTTTATGACTACTACCTCTGCTCATGAACTTCTTGTTCTTCTTAGCAAGATATTGTAGTTTGTTGGTGAGCATAGCCATCTCTTGAACAATCTCAGAGTCTTCATCAGAATCTTCAGATGTAGATTCTTCTTCAGACTCCAATGCCTTTAGAGCCTTACTTGACTTGCCTCTGGATTTTAGTGCAATGGACTTAGGCTTCTTGACAGGTTCATGCTCGTTAAGACCTATCTCATGACATTTTAAAGAGCTTATAAGATCTTCAACACTCAAGGTGTTTAGATCTTTAGCTTCTTCAATGGCTGTCACTTTCGGTCTCCACTTTGCAGGTAAACTTCTCAGAATCTTGTTCACATGATCAGACGTTACGTAGCTTTTCTTCAGAATCGGAAGTCCAGAAACAAGAGTCTGAAACCTTGAGTACACAGTCTCAATGTTTTCATCCTCCTTCATTCTGAACAACTCGTACTGATGAACAAGCATAGTAGCCTTGGCCTCTCTGACTTTCTTGTTACCCTCATAAAGTGAGCACAATGAGGTGAACATAGCCTTTGTTGTTGATTTGTCACTCATCTTTTAGTACTCTTTATGAGGCAAGGCAGCCACAAGAATGCCTCTGATCGTATGATGTTTCTTATAAAGCTTTTTCTGCTCAGCAGTGTGAGCTTTCCTATCAAGAGCAGCACCTTCTTCATCTAACCTCAGATCACCAACACCATCTTCAAGAACATCCCACAACTCTTCATCCATTCCCATGATGTGACTATACATCTTGGTTTTCCACCAACAGAACATTTCAGGATCACCATTAAACATAGGAGGTTTGTTGTGATTAGAAGATCTTTCACTTTTGTTGATGTTGCTGTAATCATAGTGCACAGCAGCTCCAAAACCAAAACCAGAACCAGAACCAGAACCAGAAGCTTCATCCCCAGACATGTTTTTCTCCGATCGTTTACTGTAACACGGTTAAGTGCTATCTACAGAGCCGAAGCTCTGATACCAACTGAAGGTGGGAAAAACACAAGAAGGGGGGGAGGGGGGGGGGGGGGGGGTTGAATTGTGTTTTCAAAAATGTTTCTTTCTCGCAAAAATAAGCACTGTTCTCAGGATCAGAGTCTGAAAAAGATCAGAGTCTGAGCAGAGTTCAGAGTTTTAGTTTGCAGCGGATTAAAAGAAGAGAGCAAGAGAAAGAAGAAGACACAAGCAATTTATACAGGTTCCTTCCACAATCCGGAAGTAGTCTTGTCTCCCTTGCACTTCCAAGGAGAGTTCCACTAAAATGTAATATCAAATTACAAGTTGCTCAAACACACAAGTAAGAGACTTCCTTTGCTCAATCACACAAGAAAGAGACTTCAATGCTCAAGGACAACTCCAAGAGACTTCTAAACAATTACAGAGAATTGAAAAGAATTTTGAATACTTGATATACAATCAGAGGTATTCACAAAACAAAACAAAGCAGAACAGACTCTGTTTGTCTTAGACACTTAGAAATTCTAAAATGTGAACTTTTGTAAGAATTATCTAAGTTGTTGATGAGCAATGTTTGCGACTTTGGATATGAGAGAATAGCCTTGTTCGCGTGTATGTATTATGTGTATATAGTTCTTCAAGTCTTCATCCTTATTTATAGAGAATTTGAGAGACGTTGGGAACTGCCAGCTCATCACTTTTTCTTGACCGAAGCTGATTTGACACCATTGATCCTTTGCTTGATTTGAGGATTGTACTATGAAATCAAATTCAAATCCATTCCAGCAAATATGGAAAAGTCTCTGCATTA
This sequence comes from Medicago lupulina, assembly GCA_958299785.1. Lineage (NCBI taxonomy): Eukaryota > Viridiplantae > Streptophyta > Magnoliopsida > Fabales > Fabaceae > Medicago > Medicago lupulina. The sequence goes on along the minus strand of OY283146.1, from coordinate 38,884,881 downwards.
GTTGCTGTTATTCTTGTCGTGTATGGAAGACACGCTGCAGAGTTGGTGGTTGCAGGGACAAGCGCAGACATAGTGGTTGTACTTTCCGTACACTGTACTTTGTCAACGTTCTTTAGCCTCTGGAGAATATTAGCTTCTGATGAATCTGCTTTTGGAAAAAAATGGCTTCTGATGACGTCATCTTCAGGAGCTCTTTCTTCAGACGCACTCTGCATCTGACTTTCCAGGAGCGCTTTCATTCAGATGTTCTTCAAGCTTCAGTCTTAATTTCCTTTGCTCTTTAATTCATTCAGTCAGAACCTCTTGTAAATAGTTCTTTATTAATGGTCCTGTACACTTGAATAAACTTTTAGCAATATCCAATTGATAATTTTTAATACCTTGTTATCATCAAAACTTAAGTGGTATAATTGTGAAACACCCTTTGTTCCAACATAGTTCCTGTACCAATGATCTTTCCAGACTGGTTACCTCCAAACATCACATTTCCTCCTTCTTTCATTATGAGGTTAAGAAACATTTACTTCTCTCTTGTCATATGTCTTGAGCAACCACTGTCCAGGTACCATGATTTTTGCTTTTCCTTTGCTCTTAGGCATTTCTGCAGTATTGACAATTTTAGATTTAGGTACCCATTGTTTTATGGGTCCTTTGAGGTTAGTGCTGGAAGTTTTACTCTTCACTTCTTGTACCTTGAGGTGTGGTTTTGATAGCTTCTGATTGATCAGTGCTTTAGGTTTAACACCTTTTAGTTCTGATTCACCTGAAGCCACAACTGTTTTGTTCTTCTGAGACTTAGACTTCAAGATACCAGATTCTAGCTTCAAGAGACTCTGAGGAACAAGTTCTGATCTCTTCAGAATCTTGATATTTGAGGTCTTAGAATCAGAATTTGTCATAGCCTTAAACTTAGAGTTCTTTGGCTTGTAAGTTCATATTGTAACCTAAGTGGGGGGGTGAATTAGGTTTCTAGGAATATTTGTCAATTTTTAAGAGTTTCGCGTTGTTGATTATTTTTCTAGTAAATAATGATGAAGGTATGAATGCGGAAAAATAAAAGAGTAAGGGAAGAAGAAAAGACACAAGAGAATTTATAGTGGTTCCCCTCTAAACCTTCGGGTCAGTCCACTCCCTTAACACCCCGCGAAGGAATTCACTATGTTAGAATCTTTGTTACAAGCAATCTCACCCCAAGACCCCCTAACAATTTTTCTAACATACACACAAGAAAAAAATCCTCTCTCTTGATTACGACACAAACACCAAACACTTTTGGTGGACTTTGAATCTCCCCGAATCAAAGAACCTTTTACAACAATCACAAGATAGCACCCCACTATCTTAAACAATAATTCTCACCAACAATGGCAAGAAAATTTACAACAAAGTAGTTGAAGAATAACAAATGTATGGCTGTATATCTTTATCAATATCACTCTAACAAATGGACTTAGTGCTCAGAAAACTTTTTAATAAATTTTAAAGTGTATGCAAAGTTTTCCAAACAATTGAATGAAAGTTTGAATGCAAGTGATATTGAAAATGTCAATTGAGATAATGAAAGTTGTGTTTTATGTTTTGTAATTTGTTTTGATTCTCAATTGAATTTATAGAGGCTAAAAATATGTTAATGAAGCAATACAATTTTTTCAAAAAGAGTTATAATGAATAGAAACATATTTGAATGGCACCTATTCATAAAAATGAGTATGAAATGTGTTTTGAAAAAAATAGCTGTTGTACAATTAAAATAATCCGTTGAAAATCAATTATGCAATATTTACACTCTTTGGCTCATGATAAATTAGCATATTAATTATTTGTATGTGAAAAGATCAGTTAGCATGTAAAAAGAAAATATCCGTTTATTATGAAATCATGTCTATACAATTTAAAATACAAGATTCGTAATTGGTTTTTCAAAGAGAACATGCTGAAATAAATTTAGTTTAATATTACCATTATGCGAAATGAATACATGCGTATACGGACATTTATTTGAGACATAATTGATTATATGATTTTTCGAAGTCAAAAATAATTTTTCTAATCAAAATATTTTCATGCAAAAATATTTTAATGGAAAATTACATTTATATGAAAATCAGTGTGAGTGTGTAATTTATTTTCATGAGAGCTTTTAGCATTGCTTCATACGGAGACTTACAAAAATGTTCGTAATTATTTTCTGAGGATTCTAAGTTTTTCCATAAGTTAAGAATGATAAATTAAAAGACAAGTGTCATACTTACAAAGAGTATAACCAAGAAGTCTAGTCACTATTCTTTATTCTTAATCTTCATCTCGTGCCTCCATAGTTTTTCTTCTTTTGTGATGTGACTTTGTTATCATCAAAACCCAGCCAAATCTAAGAAGGAAATATTCTTCACATGGCTTTGAAGTAATCTTAGCCTTAGAGCTAGAAGCATCAGGTTCTGACTGAACCATAGTTTCAATTTTAGCACTTTCAGGTACAAAGAAGGTTTTCGATCCTTCCTTGATAAATTCACAACATGCTTTAAGATTGGTTTCATTAGGTTTTCCTTCTGAGAATCCAGTCCCTTTGCCATTGTTTTTGTAAATGTTGTAAATCATAGAAGCAACTCTGCTTCTGTCAATACCAGACATAATATAATCTGAAGGAGAGAAAAACACAAGAAAGGGGGTTGAATTGTGTTGGTTTTTTCTTCTTTTTCTCCTACTGAAGTCACTGGTCAGAAGTAATTAGAGTACAGCTTCTGAAGTGATGTTCAGATACTAAATGCAGCGGATAAAAAAAGAGAGGGAGAAGAGAGACATAAAGCAATTATACAGGTTCCTTCCACAAACCGGAAGTAGTCCTGTCCCCCTTGCACTTCCAAGGAGAGTTCACTAAAAATGTAATATATGATTACAAATGCTCACTGCTAAAAACTAGCAAGAGATTTCAAATGCTCAAGCACAACTGCAAGAGACTTCCTATGCTCCTGAACACAATCAAGAGACTTCTATGCTCAAGCACAACTGCAAGAGACTTCTAATCAAACAGAATTACAAAGAAAAATGTTTGACGTTGAACACTTGATATACAATAAGTGTTATTCACAATACAAATCAGATACAGACTCTTAAGACTCTAGAATTTCAAAGATATGAACTTTGATAAGAAATTCTAAGTGAACTTTTGATGCAGAACAATTTCAGCAGAAGTTTGACGCTTTTAAATTGTTGTGAGTCTTTTACAATTCCTCCAAGTCTTCAGAAGCTTTCAGATCCAATAGAGTTGATTCTTGTTGTTTCATTAAATTAACATATTTTTCTTTTAAATCTTTCAACTCATTGGTTCTCAGTTCAAAATGTGTAAGGAGCTCTTTAAGAGACTCAATAAGTTCTTCTCTGGAAATTTTAGAATATACCTCATTTTCTTCTTCTGAGTATGATTCAGGTTTAACTTCTGAAGTTACTGTAGCCACTAATCCCACAACTACTTTTGCATCTTCATCAGCATCATCCTTGTCAGATTCAGATTCACTGTCTAAGTCTTCCTAGGTTGCCATTAAACTCTGCTTGATCTGCTTCTTGATCTTGTTTGATTTGAAAGTTGACTTCTTAGGCTTGTCCTTTGATTTCTCCTTCTGAAAATCGGGGCAATCAGCTGTGCTCGTGATTTTCGGGTATCAATCCATTAATTGGTTTTGAACCTTCAATCTTTGAACTCTCAACTTTTATTCGTGGGAAGGGAAAAAGTGAGTAAAAAACCCATACGAGATCAAGGTTCGAGGGTTGGTTTCTAATAGGGAAGATGTTAAGCACCCTAAACGACTTCGGTACTCCGAAGGAGCCTCTTGCCTAAATTATCTTGTGTTAATTACTTGCTTATTTATTTGTAAAATATTGCCTAAAGTCTAAGTGAAAGAATGGAGGGAGAAGAAGTATGTTTTTTTTTTGTTGTTTTTTTATTGATTTGGAAAGACATAAGTCTTTTGCCTACATACCCACAAGTGGGATCAAAATCATGTAGTTCACCTCAAAAATTTCGGTTTGTTGAGTTGGATTGATTTTAAAAGTTTTTAAAAAAAAGTTTTTGAGAGGACAAGAGGCCGAAAGGCATAGAAGAATAAAATGGAGTGAAGTTGGTTGATTTTATTTACAAGAAAGCAAGTCTAAATTTAGATTAAAGTTGATTAAAGATTTGATTAAGAAATAAAAGGAAAAACATCACTTGGGTTAAAATCCAAGGTTTCTTAAGAAAATATTTTTGGAGTTTTTGCATATTTGATTTTTTTGAAAAATTGATTTTTTCTAAGTTAAACGTAAACTAAAGAAACTACACGTAACAACGTAACGTAATAAAAAGCGAGAAATTTACAAAGGACGTTGGATCCTAAGCAAATCTCAAGTTTGGAATAAACCTAAAATTACTAATAGTTTGATTTTAAGAAAATTTTAAAGTCTAATTATCAACCTAATTTGTCACTAATTCAATTTCGAACCCGATCGCGGTTATGACATAAAGTGCTAAAAATAAATGTGAGTGTCGGTGCTATTTCTCATTTATGGGTATTTACATGGTACCTAGATACATTCTAAAGTCTCAAAATATAAATGACAAGAAAATAAAGTGCATAAATTCAATTACATTATTACCTAAATACATTCTAAATCATAATAATATAAAAATGACAAGAAATAAAAATGCATGAGATGAGATGATTATAATACTAAATGAGCATAAAATGAAACTACGTAATAAATAAAAAGCTAATGAAGTAAACTAATTATAAAGCAATAAAGGAAAGAAAATAAACTAAACTAATGCAAAATAAAAACTAAATAAATAAAACAAGTAAAAAGGTGCAATGAAAATAAACTAAAAAAAACCTAGTAATCTTGCACACAAGTATGTGTACTTAAAAAGAAAAAAAAACAGTAAAATAAATAAATAAAACAACAAGAATTAGTTAAAGAGTTTTTTTTTTTTTTTATAAAGAAAGGGGGGTGTAGATCTAAAAATGGGGGTGTAATAGAAACTGCGTATAGAACAAAAAGGCAGGTGGGACCTGCGGTCAACAAGGAAGGAAAGAGGTCAACTCTTTCTTCTTCCTCTAACCACGTATGAACAACAATAACACTACATCATGCTTTAAAAAATTAAAATCTCAAAAAGGCACCAAATCTCACAAACGAATATACCATTTTGCTTGGTTTTTCGCGCTGATCATGAAAATATGCTTAGATTTCACAGAGGAGGTTTGTGCAGAGAGAAAAGTAAACAACAACTTCGAATTTCAAAAATCAAAAACACAAAAAAAAAAGTGAATTAAGAAAAGTTAAATAATGGAAAAGGTTCACAACACTTCCAGAGGTATGAATATACCAATACCCACCTTGTTTTTGCTTTGAATTGGCCTAACTCACTCTCACTTTTTCTTGAAAAATTGTGGTTTTGAATTCACGGTTTTGGGTGGTTTTTCTTGAGTTTTTGTGTGTTTTTGGTTTGTTGGAAGTGTTTATGAACTTTTGGTTAAAGAATGGTGAAGTTTCATGAAGAAATAAAGATTTTGGAATTTTTGATGAAAATGGTGATTTTACTCTCTCAAAATTTTCGGCCCCCTCTCTTGAGTTGTTGTTTGGTACTTATAGTGGGAGTAATTTGGTCACCAAGTGTGAAGAATTAGGTTAAGTGGGGAGTAAGAAAGGGTAGTTTGAAATTTTTGTGAAAAATGAGTTTTTTGTGACTTTTTGGAGGATTTTTGGTGGTGAATGATGATGTGTAGGATAGTGATGAGGTGTTAGATGTGAAGATGATTCTATATGCACAAATTGTGGAGAAAGAAATGAAGTGGGAGTGAAATGTGTATTTTCTGTGAATTTATGAAAGTTAGTGTTTTTTTGAATTTTGAAAAAAATAATAAAATAAAAATAAATAATAATTGGTGTTAAGTTGTGATTAGAAATGCAATAGAAATGAAATGAATTGGAATTGAAATGTTTGTTGTGATGAAATTGAGTTTTCTTGAGAACGAAGTAACAAAATAAAAATGTGAAAATAAATAAATAAAAATATGCATAAAATGGAGAATTTAAAGTTAACTTGTAAAACAAGTAAATAAGAAAAAAAAAACTAATGGAAATGCATTTGGTGTGAAATTTGAGTTTTCTTGACAATGAAGTAACAAAATAAAATATGAATAAAAACTTTTAACAGCGAACAAAAATGAGAAATAAAATGCAAGTATTTTAATAATGCGAATAAAACAAAAATTACAATGTGAACAAGAAAAAGTTTTAAAATGCAAATAAAATTTAGGATTAAAATACCAACGCATCGAGCGTTACAAAATGGTTAAAATGCAACTAAAAATGCGAATAAAAAGGGAATTAAAGGCGGACAAAACGAATCTTAAAATGCACATAAAACGATGGTTAAGCGGAGAATGTTGGTCAAAATTTGGGGTATGACATCAACAATGAAATGTCTAGGCTTCTTGCAGTTGAAACAACCCTTCTGATCTTCTTTCCTGGATCCTTTGTAACCACTTCTTCTACTCAAGAACTTCTTGTTCTTATTAGGCAGATACTGCAGCCTATTTGAAAGCATAGCCATCATCTCAGCAGGATCTTCATTAGAATCTCCATCAGATGATTCTTCTTCAGATTCTATAACTTTAAGAGCTTTTGATGACTTCCCTTTAGATGGAAGAGCAATAGATTTGCCTTTCTTAGTAGGCTCATGTTCATTTAAGCTTATCTCATGAACCTTGAGAGAGCTTACAAGATCATCAACACTTAAAGTTTTTAAATCTTTAGCTTCCTCAATAGCAGTAACCTTAGGTATCCATCTAACAGGCAGGCTTCTTAGTATCTTGCTCACATGATCAGTAGCAACATAGCTTTTCTTTAGTATTTGTAGTCCAGAGACTAGGGTCTGAAACCTTGAGTACATTTCCTCAATGCTTTCATCATCCTTCATCTTGAACAACTCATACTGATGAACAATCATAAGTGCTTTTGCTTCTATTACCTTCTTACTACCTTCATAGTTTACACAGAGAGAAGCAAACATTGCCTTTACAGTAGATTTGTCACTCATATTCATATACTCTGCACGAGGTATAGCAAGAACAAGTGAACCTCTGATCTTGTGATGTTTCTTGTACATTTTCTTCTGAGCAGGAGTATGTTTCTTTCTGTCAACAACAGCTCATTCTTCATCAAGGTCCAAGTCACCAACTCCATCTTCCAGAATATCCCATTATTCTTCATCTAAGCCCATGATATAACTGTAGAAGTTGGTTTTCCACCAGGAGAACTCTTCAGGATCTCCATTAAACTTTGGAACTTTTCCAGAATCAGTTTTCTTATCACCATAATCATAAGAAACAACATTATGATTAACACCAGAGGCAGAAACAAATGATTCACCAGGATACATGTTTTTCTTAGATCTTGGACTGTTACACTGTTAAGTGTTCTCAATAGAACCAAGGCTCTAGATACCAATTGAAGGTGAGAAAAACAAAAGAAGAGGGGGGGGGGGTTGAATTGTGTTAGATTTTTCTTTGTTTTCTCCTTCTGAAGTCACTGGTCAGAAGAAGTTAGATTATAGCTTATGAGGTGATGTTCAAATTCTAATTGCAGCGGATAAAACAGAGAGAGAGAGAGAGAGAGAGAGAGAGAGAGAGAGAAGAAAGACACAAAACAATTATACAGGTTCCTTCCACAAACCGGAAGTAGTCATGTCCCCCTTGCACTTCCAAGGAGATTTCACTAAACTGTAATATCTGATTACAAATGCTCACTGCTAAAACTAGCAAGATACTTCAAACTACTCAATTACAACTTAAAGAGATTTCCTATGCTGCTGAACACAATCAAGAGACATCTATGCTCAATCACAACTGCAAGAGACTTTTATTCAAACAGAATTACAAAGAAAAATGTTTGAGGTTGAACATTTGATATACAATCAGTGGTGTTCACAATACAAATCAGATACAGACTCTTAAGACTCGAAAATTTCTATGATATGAACTTTGATAGGAAATTCTAAGTGAACTTTTGATGCAGAACAATTTCAGTAGAGGTTTGACGCTTTTAAATTGTTGTTGAGTCTCTTACAATTCTCTAAGTCTTCACTCCTTTATATAGAGGTGTGAAAGAGACGTTGTGTATTGCCAGCACTTCAAAAAAGAATCCTTTGAAGCTTTGATCAATAACCAATGATCTTTTTCATGATATGGTTATTGTCCTATGAAGGATCAATTTCAATTCCATTCCCAGTATGAAGGAACATTGTTGCAGGCATAACCGTTATTCTTGTCCTGTAGTAGAGACACAAACTGAGTAGTGGAGGTTGTGGTTGTACACTTCGTACAATTGTACTTTGTCAACGCTCTTCAAAGAACAAGCATACAATGCCTTCAAATTCATTTGAAATAACCGTTGCTTTACTCTTCTGGTCTTTTGTAATGCTAGGCATGATTAAAACCTTTGAACAACCTCTGAAACTTTGATTCTTTCATCTCCTGATGATCTTCAGCTTCTGGTGATTTTGCTTCTGATGGAGTGCTTGTGATGACGTCATCAGTTCAGGAACACTTGACTTCAGGAGCACTTTTCTTCAGATGCACATAGCTTCCTTCTTGTTGATTCCATTGCTCTCATTTGTTCTTCCAGTACCTAAACTTTAAGTAGACACAAATTTTTTGTCTATGGTCATGTACACATAAACAAATATTAGCATATCCAATTGACAATTTTTAATGTTAGACACATTTTGTTCCAACATGGGTTTTACTCAAATGCCTCAATGACACTGAAGCATATTTAGCAATTTCTGATACTCATAGTGGTGCATGTGGATCTCATCAAGCAGGTCACAAGATGAAATGGCTTCTTTAGACAAGGTATGTACTAGCCAACTATGTTAAAAGATTGCATAGAGTTTGCAAAAAGTTGTCAGGAGTTTCAACTACATGCATGAATCCAACATGTGCCTGCTAGTGAATTACATTCGATTGTAAAGCCTTGGCCATTTAGAGGATATAATTGGTGAAATTAAGTTAGGTTCTTCAGAAGGGCACAAATATATATTGGTTTGAATAGACTATTTCACTAAATGGGTAGAAGCCACCCCATTAAGAAATGGTACTCAAAATATGGTCATTAGTTTCATTCAAAATCATATTTTGCATAGATTTGGAATTCCAGAAACTGTAACGCCCTACTTTTAATATTTAATATTTTATTAGTTATTGCATTTTTAGTATAATATAATTTGTTTTATAATATATATATTTGATGAAATATTATATTATGTGATATTATGTGTTTTAATATTTTAAGTGGGGGAGAGATATTATTGGAAATAATAAGATAATAGGGAAGAGAGTAGTTTTTGGTGAGAAGAGTAAATAAATTAGTTTAAAAGTCAGTAAGAGTTTAGAAAACAGAACACGTACGTTTTTGGAGAAAAGAGGAGAACATAGGAGAACTCAGAGAGAGAACCCTAAGTACGAAGAACGCTGCTTTTGATTTCAGAAAACAATCTAAGGTAAGGGTGGGACTAACCTTCTTTAATCATAAGCATATAATTTTGAAAAGAGTTTAATCATGTTGTTTTGTTGAATTTTTGATGTTGAAACTATTTCCGCTGCATGTTTATTGGATTTTTATAAAGACAGATTATTTTAATAAATAGTACCTTATTCTATTTATATTTGTGGAAAAGTTGTAAGATGAATGTAATGCTCCGTTTATGAATGAAAACTCTGATATTCTTTATATTTATTTATGTTTGGGAAAACGGGGTGTTACAATTGGTATCAGAGCAGGTCGGTCCGTCCGACCAAGTAGATTGAGTCGAGTAGTGTCATCTAACAGTTGGAATACCAGTATTATGTTGTTCTGATTGTTGATTGTTGTGTAGAGAACTAAGATGGCTGAAAGAAATGATACTGCTCTTGCTGCTGCATTGCAAGCGATGGCTCAGGCTGTGGGGCAACAAAATAATGCTGGTGGTAATGATGGAGTGAGGATACTGGAAACTTTCTTGAGAAACCATCCACCTACTTTTAAGGGGAGGTATGACCTAGATAGAGCTCCGACGTGGCTTAAGGAGGTCGAGAGGATTTTCAGAGTTATGCAATGTACGGATATACAAATGGTGAGTTTTGGCACGCACATGTTAGCTGACGAAGCTGATGATTGGTGGGTGAGTGTTCCACCGG